>CM056606.1:18233755-18736255 GCA_029721355.1 Tegillarca granosa | reverse complement strand
TACCTCGTCTGGCGCTCAGCATTAAAGCTGCAATAAGTTAACCCATTATTGAAAAAAAATATTTTAAAAATTTATATAAATTGGTTGTGTTTAAGTTCAAACTTATTAGCCCATAATAAATGAAATCCTTAAACCTTGGGCAACTCGATAAAATGTTATTTATCAGCTTGGAGCATGCGCGGAAGTTCTACATGCATGTAAACAATGGCGGCGACAGAAAGGACACGTGTTCGTGTGAAAACGACAACAGATGGTACACAGAAAAGAAAAGTGCCAACTGGGACAAACTGACTCCATATCCGCCAGGTTCAGATGGAAAAATGGTTGTACATATATGAGCAGTTAAGCTTGAATATCGCCGACGATGTGACCGCATTGCTCTTGAACACATGCTCTTTTGCTGTGTTTGTTGATGTTGCCTCGTTTATGACAAAAAATCACGTGATCAATGTTCTAAAATAAGATCTTTGGTAGATCAAACTAACGGTAGGTTTCCTCGTGAATTTCAACGTAAGTTATAGTCTTATCATGGAACCAAGTATTACATTTTTCATGAGAGGCATAATTAACAAAAGTGTCGTTTATATATCATGCATAGTAAAACTTGATGCAGCTTTTAGAGGACAGAGTATCGACTGGTTTATTCGGTACCAGGATAATTTGACTAAGGGAGTGGTATATTAGTCTGCGGTATACTGACTAGGTGAGCTACCATCTTAACAAAGATGTCGCTCTGAGTGCACCCAAGTTAAGTTTTTACTTTACTTATCTTGACCATTATTTCTGACATAGTGGAGGAAAACGGAGTATTCGTAGAAAACCACCGACCCTAGAGAAACCATCTCACAGGATCTGTCCAAGGGTATTCAAACCGAGGCAGTAAGCGGCAATGTGAATCGTAAGTGCGCGCTTTAGACCACTCGGCTATCAAGCCCCCCCCCCCCCCCCCCATCCACCAAGTAGACATTTACTCCAGTGTCTGTCCATGATCACGTCGGATTTTTTATAATAAATGTTCAAGCTATTTATCTAGTTGTGATTATCAAACATCCATTTATTTCCCTATCAAATATCGTCAAAGTGTTTTATATAATAAATGATATAAATAGAAGCATTATGACGTTCTGTTATCCCCAAAAGAGTCTGCTACCTTTAAATATAAAAAACTGTTTTATATAACAATCAAAATAGTTAAAATATTCATGAGTATATTAGGGTATTCAATTAATAATTAACAGATTTAGAAATCCATAATGATATAGACGATTTCTATCAAAATGAATAATTCATTAAACTTCATTTAGTTTTCTAGTTAAAAATCGACTTACCAATGTTGTGTTTGATCATCAGCAATATCCGGTTATTTAGGATGTTGTGTTTGATCATCAGCAATATCCGGTTATTTAGGATGTTGTGTTTGATCATCAGCAATATCCGGTTATTTAGGATGTTGTGTTTGATCATCAGCAATATCCGGTTATTTTGGATGTTGTGTTTGATCATCAGCAATATCGGTTATTTTGGATGTTGTGTTTGATCATTAGCAATATCCGGTTATTTAGATGTTGTGTTTGATCATCTGCAATATCCGGTTATTTTGGATGTTGTGTTTGATCATCTGCAATATCGGGTTATTTTGGATTAATTGGATTGGATTGGATTAATTGTGTTTTACGTTCCAGTCAAGATTCTTTCACTTAAATCCAAGCGAATTAGTCAAGAGAGTAAATTGCGCTAAAAAAACGTACATGCTAAAATTAGTACGTTTACATTATTTCACTTATACCGAGACGTTACAAGCTATAGGTTAAGTGGCAGAGATATTGACCTTTGCAGAGCGCTTAGGGCAATGTGCAGGGAGGGTTCTTTAGCATGCCTGGCCTGCCATGACACGGGGTATCGGTTTTAAAGGTCTTCTCCGAAGGACACCAGGACTTTCATTTGTAAATGCCGAGTGCTTGGCAAAAAACAGTCACTGCCACTTTTTAAGTCTTTTCAGACCCGGCCTGGGTTCGAACCGCGACCTTCCACATACGAAGCGAGCACTTTACCAACTGAGCTAACGTAGTGTTAAGTCGTTCGTACTAAAGATAATACTAGTCTCGACTGGAGTAACATTTTATGTGCATTGAAACAACACTGCGAGTTACGGTGTACTAACATGTATCATGAAATTAAATATTAACTTATCGCCGGAATGTACGCAATGACGACAATATAATAATGCGCACCTATATTAAAAATAAAGTTATTATTATAAAATTTTCAAACTCGTTTTGTTTTACATAAACTTGTTGGCAAGAATGATGTTTATATTTCTGCAAATTAGAATGACCTGGCAACATTTCGTTGAAAGTCGCGCAAGAATACATATACGGTGAAAAACCAATTGGGGAATTCCCCTAAACATTTGTTTTTTAGCAATTGCGATGAAAATAAACAAACTTTCCCGAATTTTTACTTGAAAAATGCGAGATATAAACAAATGTAGATAATAAATAAATAAAATTATATTAGTCAAAATACCTATGACTATCCCAACACGTACGTGTGTGCTCCCAGCTTTCACCACAGTTTAAGGCTAAATGTCAAAGGTTGAAATTTCAAAATATAAGAATTCGCAATTTTATGAAAATTGACACTTCCAGAAACTTGTTTATACCCATTTAACCATAACAAAATGAAAGTTATATAAAAAATATTATTGCCTGACTGTGCACATGAAATATTCAGTAAAAGTAAGCAATTATTTTAAACTGAAAACTCGCTGACGGTTTTACCACCTTTCATGATATACTGGTATCGTCATTACAAAAGACCCGGATTATAATTGTTATTGACGGTTAAAATTGTTAAATATTAATAAGGAGTAAATGTTTATATTTCAAACAGTGTATCGATATTGGGGTTATTAAAAATGTACAAAACGTTCAGAATTATTAAGTCATTTGATATTCGATTTCATATTTTTACTTTTTAATGGATTATTTTAAAATAAAATGACGATATAGTTTTAATATTGAAACATATATTAAACTTTTTTTATGACTTTTTTTCAATTATAGAAGTAAAATATTCCTCAAGGTATTGTTATAAAAAATTGAATTTTCTAATTTTGAGGAGTATCGTTGTATGATAGCACATGTAGTTACCTTCGCAGGCTAATCTTACATAGTTATTTCAACAGTTATAATTTTACCACCTCACTTCAATCAGAGGTTTATGAAAACCTGGGATATTTTAAAACAATCAGAAGTTCATGGTTTCTAAAACAAATTATAATATCAAAGTACTAAAAGTGCTGAATGACAGAACCTGTTGCTGATAAAGGGGTAAGGTGAAATCATTCAATTGAAATTACCTTTAACACATCCACAAAAAGTGTTTTTGGATTATTATGACTATACACGGTCTTGCAATAGTAAAGGCTGTCTAAAAATGTATTTCAATAAATGATATTTTTTTATCTCAATGCAGTTTAGCTGTAAAGCTAAACATTGAGTGAGGAGTGAGTGAGTGAGTGAGTGAGTGAGTAATGGTGTTTAACGTCACAGTCAAGAATATTTCACTTATATCGAGACGTCGTCAGCTATAGGCGAAAGTGCAGAAATTTTGCCTGTGCGTTGCGCTGATCGCATTATACAGTAGGGTTCTTTATCGTGCCAAGCCTACCGTGACACGGGACCTCGTTTATTTTAAGTTCCCACCAGAAAGAACCGTGACTTTCATTTCGTAATGCCGAGTGCTTGGCGAAAGAACAGTCACTACCCACTTTCCAAGTCTTCGGGTCAGACCTGGTCGGGGTTCGAACTCACGACCTCCCACTTTCGGAGCGAGCACTCTACCAACTGAGCTACTGCAGTGGTACAGTAAACATTGAGAAATATCACATGAATTCATGTCAACATCAAATTTCAATTAACTGTTATATATTGAAGTATTCAGTCTATTTTTGCTATAAGAATTTAAAAACATCGACTTCTTCATTTACATTTATATAAAAAAAAAAAACATTTATAAGTATTTTACACGGTTTATTCCTACTTTTTCTATGCCTTCAATATTATGCTCTAGAAGCTGTTCCTCTTTAGTATGAATGCCAGGTACATTTTGATTATTTCAATGTGTTTATTGGTAAATATTTTGCCAAGTACAAGTTCTTTATTTTACACATTGTACAGGTACAACATGCAAATAAATCTTCAAAATTTGTGATTGGTGCAAGTCTAACGTGCTGGTTATCAAAAAAATTAGTTTTGTCTATGAATTATTATTATCAGTAAAAAACAGGAAACATTCTTTAAAACATGTAGGACGAAAGCCTCATTTGATGGATGTTTTTCAACAATCATGTTAATGTGACTGTTAATTTCCAAAACAGTTCGATTTGAATGTCGGACATACTCTCCGCTTTAAATGTATGTTAACCATTTCACCCTAACTCTGACTAGATTCTTTGAAAGTAATCGGCAAAAAATTAATCACATAATCAACCCAGTATCATTGCGCACATTGTCGCACGCGCTAAATACTAGGTCGTTTGAATGATAATTGGAATTTAAACAGCAATGGCAATATATCTTTTTATCTTTTTAAATGCTGTCGGATCACTTGTAAGGTAAAAAGTAACATACGTATTTCGTAAGTATCCGGTACGGCATGATACGGGTTCAGTCTCACTCGGTTTGTTTTCTACTTACCCTGTATCATGCCGTACGGGATACTTGCGAACTATGTAACTTATGATAGCAGACTTCAGTTGTGATAAGGCTGAATATGGGACACGCTGACGTGAAGTTCAACTAGAAATATTTCAACTTCCAAACAAAAAGTATTAAGCCCAATTTTGGCTAATATAGATACCAAAAAGGTATCAGTTCACACGCTTCCACAACTCGTACACCGAGCACAACATTTTAACAAATTCTCCACCACCTGACCACACCGCTTTACGTTCTACCAATGTTAATCTACAAATGTAAATTTTCAATGACATATACATTCATACATTACATTCCTTAACAGATGAAGAAAAAATCATTTTACCAAGGTATAGAAATTTATTCTCTCTTATTATTTTTGTTTCAACATAACTTTTCTCTTTCAGTTTTTTAGCTCACCTGAGCTGAAAGCTCAGATGAGCTATTGCTATCACTCTTCGTCGTTCAATGAATGTAAAAACTGTTCATTTAATTTTAACTTCAAAATGTAATTCATGTCTGTTTGATGTTATTTTATCAAAATTAGTTTATTTAAATTTCAGTTTATTCAAATATATACACTCAGCCACTACTAAGAGTGGTACATGAGGGCATTTATACAAACAAATATAATACAAAGTGAACTGAAATAATACATATAAATTACAAACTTAATTAAATTCTTTAAACAATAAAGACACAAATATAGATATACGTGTTAATAATTTTGTGTTGCAAATTGATGATAATTGATGGAATTTTTCATGAGAAGGATATTTTAAAAAATATTCTGGAATATATTTGTTTCTTACCTCGGTAAATTTTTTGCATATATAAAGATAATGATATTCATCGCCGATACAATTTTGACAGAATTTGCATTTCGAATAAATCATGTATAACACACCAAGTGAATATAACTATACTTATTTTAAATGCTATTAATTTGATAAACTTCTTTATAATAGATTATTATTCTAAACGTTTTGTGTTCGTCATCACAATATCGTTGTTAAGTATAATGTCGCTGTATCCAAAATTATTCTGGATTTATAAGGTGTCCCATAGTTCCGTGTCCCTTTCATTTTCAATTTTGATTTCACATGTGACGGCTGTAGCTTGCTAGACAAGGTGTATTTACCTTTTTTTTTTTGTATTTTCAAAAACGATAACGATAAAAAGATACGGAATTACGTTAGTTATCGGACTTACAGGCCTTTGTAGTCCATATGATATACATACCTTGTATATATACGCCGCCCGGGTTTGAATTCCATTCGGGACAGATCCTTGTGTGAGAAAGTTTGTCAGTTCGCTTGTCGAAGGTCGGTGGTTTTCTTCGGGCACTCCTGTTTCCTCCACCATCCCAGAACTGACGGCCTCGAAATAAGTGAAAGAATCTTGACTGGGGCGTAAAACACCATTACTACACTCCACCCCTTGTGTTCAGAATCTTAAACACTGTTGACATAACGTTTTCAAAATACCTGACGGCATATAACGAAGAAGAAATTGTAGCACGAAAATAGTGTTTAAACTCAAGTCAATGAAACCGGGGGATCTGAGGTCAAAAGTACAGAATACTTCGATGCAATAGTGCGTTAATTCACGTAGAACTAGATAATTCATGTTTACATTAGAACCTCCCTAGTGTGAAACATGATACCAGCTTAGCAATAATGTCGATTGAACAATATCAAGTTTAATAATTAATGTTTCAAATAGTATAATATTAATTAGATTTTCTGTCCGACATATGAATCATGTGTCAATCATAAACATGGCTTTAATTAAGCTAAATCTCCCAAACAGATAAACATACTTTGTAATTGATTATGAACTAAATTAGGCCTTAAAAACACTGCGACGGAACTCACCAATACCTATAAATGTACCTAGACAAGTCAATTAAATGTAGTTATATTAACAATATTAGAGATATTATAGTTCGATTGACTCATATTAATTAACCGAGATCATCAGCTGTCAAATATAATAAGGATTTTAGTTATTTCAACATGATTGACAATTTTCCAATGATGAAATTGATTAAATAATCATTTCCGTTTTCAGAAAGAAATTTATTCCGCGCGGAATTCAGATCAATTCGAATGTCGCGGATGAATTTAGTTCCTAATGTGATGGTAGTAATAATACAATCCTCTTGTTAAATGTAATATTATTTAATTTGATAATTTTTGTCTGTTTTATTTCGTGCTGTCAAATTCGATGGAAAGTTTAATTTTTAAGGACAAAGACAAAATTCTATTAACGGTTTCTTTGACGGCGTTTTGTGCATAGGGGGAAATATTGCGTCGTATTAGCTTTTTCAACACAGAGGTGGGAAATTAAATAAAACAGTGGTTATTTTTAGCAAAAAAGCCTTATGTTGTAAATAACATAAAATAATTTATACTAATGTTTCTTCATAGAATTTTTTGAAGCTGACATTTTTGTTGGTTTTTGATGTCTAGTATAGATTGTTTTATATTTTACGCGCTTTTTGTGCCGGTAATATTATTTTCGACTGTAGCGTAAAAAAAATTAAATAACATCACAGCAAACGATTAATTTGTCAAAAATCATTTACATAAAGGTATGATGTATAGTGCACAAGAAAACGAAAAATACCAAAAATAATCATTTTCACAGTGCCGTTTTTTCTCCTTGGCCCTTATGTGACATTTAAAGATTCACAAATAAAGAATCACAATAAAGAGCTTTATATTTTCGAGATTTAGAAAATATCCTTAACGGTTTTACTTGCATTCAGACAAATTATCAAATAATCCCGTTTTGGTACCCCAGGTGTTCTAATGGATTATAAACGAATGAACTGAACCCTCATATTTATTCATGTTAATCTATAAAATTTTAATAAAAATCATAATAACTTGATACGCCAAAATTAATATTGACTTGGATTCTATTTTAATTACTTTGACATATCAATTGGTGAGATGCTCCATTTTTTACTAATTGTAAAATTTATTAGAAGTTTGACGCCGTTAGATGGTTTGATTATTATCAAAACAAATTAAATTTGATGTAATTAAACTTAATTAAAACGGATAAAATTAATTTAATTGATCTTAATCTTCGCATTACGAGGTTAATTTACTATTCCATTATATTCATCCGCGCGTAAAAATGTTTATTCAGCCCCACATGCCTCTGTAATACAGAGATGAGTTAGCTAGTTTAACGTTTTTGAAGGTAAATTGTATATTAGTTTCCTTTGCTGCCATCGTGCGTTTCGTTATTTAGAAGGGTCGCAGCCATTTTTCTCCACAATAACGAAACCTTGTATCAGCATTTTTCTCTGAACCCTTAATTACTTCTTTACATGAAACTGTTTTATTTCTCTCCTTTAGATGTCATGCTGCACGTAATGTGCACTTTGATAATGTTGTCATATGTATTGTGTGTATCGTAATGATGATGTCACATATCAAACACGCACAATACGGCTTGGAGATGTCACAACTAATGTATATTTATTTGATGATGTCACACGTAGTGAATACTTAATTGATGATGTCACACGTAGTGAATACTTAATTGATGATGTCACACGTAGTGAATACTTATCTGATGATGTCACACGTAGTGAATACTAGTACTTAAGTGATGATATCACACAAACTGTATATCCTCCTGTCGCCAGTATCCGTGGTACTAACAGTTCGTTGCTAAATTCAATGGTAAATCGTAAGTAAATAGTAAAAAAGTCTATCCCTTTTTACATTTCTTGCACTTTGCTTTAAAATGAAGAAAAATTGAGTTGTTTTCATTTGAATATACCGGAAACATCGTTTGTAAACAAAACATTCTTGGCAGACGCCATTTTGAAAAAATGTGACCAAATTCGTAGGAAGTCTCTCGGATCACGAGATTTCTCCTGGTTAGGGCTTACAACACTGATTGTTTCAAAAAATTATATTTTCAATAGTCTAGTTTAGATTAACAACGCAAATTTTTGGATAATTATTGATTACACAATTATTACAAGGATTAAAAATGATTAGGCATTTCCGGTATGACATGCGGAATTCACGTCATTTTACATCATATTATATAGTGAAAAATGCATGAATTTTACTAATATGGCGTAAGAGACACATGATTTTGATGACACTCAAAACTAGTATTACTCGACACAAAAGTTTCAGATGTTGATCGGGTACATAGGCCAGACTCTCTTCTTCCAGACGACATAGTTTAAATCGTTATTTATTTTACTTGTGATTCAAAATAAAGATATAACTTCAAGAATAATTTGGCAGTAGTGAAATTTGTCAAAAATTAAAACTTTTGATATTTTATATTTTCTTACAAGTTTAGGACATATTTAAAAAATTTCTAAGTATGGAAAGTTTAACACTTCGGGCGCCTATTTGACTTTGAGTGTGTGTAGTGATGTACTTTCTGTAAATGATATCCGGTGTAAACAATCTACCACGAATTTGACCCTACCAGGAATTTAGGCGTCTTGAGGATACATAAGTGATAATGTTACACAGACTGTATATATATAATTGATGATGTCACACGCACTGTATACATAAGTGATGATGTCACACGTGCTGTAAACAAGTGATGATGTCACACAAATGGTAAACATAAATGATGCTGTCACACAAATGGTAAACATAAATGATGCTGTCACGCGTACTGTATACTTAAGTGATGATGTCACACAAACGGTATACATAAATGATGATGTCACGCGTACTGTTTACATAAGTGATGATGTCACACAACGGTATACATAAATGATGATGTCACACAGACTGTATATATAAGTGATGATGTCACACACACTGTATACATAAGTGATGATGTCACACGTACTGTAAACATAAGTGATGATGTCACACGTATTGTATACTTAAGTGATGATGTCACACGTACTGTATACTTAAGTGATGATGTCACACAAACTGTATACATAAGTGACGACGTCACACCTACTGTGTAATTAAGTGATGATGTCAAACGTACTGTATACTTAAGTGATGATATCACACGCACTGTATACTTAAGTGATAATGTTAAGTGATAATGTCACATTTCGGTTATATTTTCAGTATTTGGCATGCATCAGATTTCACCAGCTAAAAGTCAAGTTTCGGAATTCAATGTTTCCGGTGGTGGCTCTCTGCAGCATCACGACTAGGATTTCTCTTTCTTATGTCATCAAGTATTACTAAACATACCAATACGAAAGGTTCCGATAAAAGAATTTTTATTCGGAACAACGTCTGTTTTAATCGATTTATTATCACACAATCAATCACGCCTATGTTAATCATTTTAGTTTTCTTACCATCAGATTATTTCTCTCTTCAAAGACAAAGAAAATTTTAAATAAATCGTTAAAGCAGACAAACACATCAAGTTGTATCCAGGTTTGACTTCGTCATCTGTGAGTA
Organism: Tegillarca granosa; assembly: GCA_029721355.1. Taxonomy (NCBI): domain Eukaryota; kingdom Metazoa; phylum Mollusca; class Bivalvia; order Arcoida; family Arcidae; genus Tegillarca; species Tegillarca granosa. Next base: position 18,726,120 of record CM056606.1, on the reverse strand, counting down.
TATATCAGGGTTTTCAGATTAAATCTAGCAGAAAACATTTGTAGGCGATATTCATGATAGAATTAGTCTAGCGGAACCGATTGCTGCTGTGCCAATGTGATAAGTCAAAATGTTTTCAGATTATCAAGAAATGTCGGGAAAAAAAACTTATTTTGAAATCAGAGTTAGTTTATCACCAGTGAGCAGCCATGTACGACTGAGATAACGGTTCGGAATGGTTCGCGTCAAGCCATTCGGAAGATTAATCATTCTAAAAAGGATTGCAATATTTTTTTGCATTAATTTAATTATATTACCAAAAAGTTTTAAGCCTAAAATTAAATATCATTTATTAGATTAAGTGTTTGTTTGGAGAGATCATTTCTCTCACATGATAACAATAATACACATAAAACTATATATGTCTGCTTTAATCAGCAAATAATGTGATTAGACTCATTTCCCATCGGGAGATTTCATATCCATAAAATTATAACAAAAATGGCGTTATTCTCAAATTCTGATCTGAGATATCGTTAAAATAAATGAGCTGGTTTTATCGTTTAAAGTTGAAAAATATTTTTAGTGAATGACAAGTTGAATTGGTGAAAGTCACGTGTTATTAAGCCATCTTGAGAAATGCATCAAACTCTGCGAAGCGCCTAAAGACGATAAGATACGGACTTTTGATTATTTGAAAAATGTGGTATTGTAATGAAATAAAAGATATTAAACACAAAACATCGTATAGATGTATCTAGAAAATGAAATAATATCATTGATACACTTAAGATCTGCCAATCACTACCATTAATAGATATTAAAGTAAAGTTGTTTTGTAAAATAACAATTTTGATAATACATGAAAACATAGTATTTTCTATTATTTGTATTTGTTATTAAATTGACTTGTCTGAATGGATTTTTTCATTACTTGTTTAGATTCCCATTACTTTCTTTTTGTATGCTTTTTTGGTAATGTTTTTATTGTGTATATTTGTCAAGTGATCATTTTAGTATGTGCCAAACATGGTATATGCTGCTGTTGTTGTATGCCTGGGTACCATATGGCCATTCCCGTATATACGAGTACCGTATGGTCATTCCAGTATATGTTAGTACCATATGGTCGTTCCTGTTTCACGGGATACCATATATTCATTCCAATACGTGCGTGTATTATATGGCCATTTCAGTTTATGCGCGTACTATGCGGACATTTTAGTATATGCGTATGGTATACTCCAGTATATGTGGAAGAAGTTATATACAGAAGTTCCAGTATGTGCTGTGCCATAATGCCATTCCAATACATGGGTATTGTATAGATATTCCTGTATATGGCGGAACGACATGGCCAATCCAGTATATGTGGGAACGTTATGTCCATTCCTCTTTATATACCGCCTCGGCGACATATTTGTAGAGCATTCGCCTCGAGAATGGGAATTCGTAGGTTCAAACCCTGACCGCATTAGGAAGGCAGAGTATCGACTGGTTCACCCATTATCGGGAAAGAGTGACGTTTGGATTAATATGATTGTTTGTGACACAATGACTCGTTGAATTAGCACCTTAATTAAAAGTCCCCGTTACTGCCTTAACATTAGAACATAATACACACTCACATGTCTCGCATGAATCACGAACAAGTTTTTAGATTATGCCTAATATCTTTGCTCTCGTCGCGAACAGCTGATGAAATTGCTGATGCGACGTTAAACATTACAACTAACCAACCAATCTTTAATCAAACAGGCCGATTATGTTATATGATGTGCAATGATGAAATTATTTTAATTGTGAAAAAAACTGTAGTGAAATTCATTTTGGTGGTTATGATTTGAAGACTGGATAATTATATAATTTTGAATTTGTAACTATTGAAAGTCATGTGAAGGAACTTACCAACAAGCTACATAAAGAATATGCTAATTTGGATTTTGTAACTATTAAAAGTTATGTAAAGAAACTTACCATCAAGCTACATATACAATATACCTTACCATCAAGCTACATATACAATATACTATGGGAAGTAAGAGTTCGGAATAAGATTAACTTAAACAGAAAGTAGAATACATCTCAATATGTGTGTGGGCGGATGGGTGTGGATCGTTCACTATTCAATAATTAAATGTTCAATATAGAGGTACATAAGCAAATAAGTTAAATCAGTATATATATATATATATATATATATATATATAAAAGTAATAACTAATATAAAGGAGGAATATTCTTTTTTATTCTTAAGAAACCAAAAATTATTATATTTATTTGATGTTTATTAGATTTTACACAAGATTGGTTAAATTAAGTTAGTTCACATTAATTTTTTTTTTAAACCAAATCATTAAAGAGGCCATATGGAGCATTCAATAACTCAAAATGGTTTTATTAGAGTCAACACAATTATATTAATCTAATTCAATTTTATGGATGTCAGAACACCAATATGATTAAGAAAATTAAACCGAAATATCTAACAAAATCCTACCCGCATCAATGAAGAAAGTTTAAATAAACAGACTTTAGAGATTTTATTTTTTCTTAATTTCAAAACGTATTAAAAATAGGAAATGTTTGATTGATATGCTTAAAACATACATGTATATCAATATGATTCTTCCTTGTTCATCTGCAAACTTCGATCATGTAATAGCAATTTCTATGGAAAAATAAATATGTGTCCAAATTTTAAAACAAATTCCAAAGATATTTTCTTATTTCTTTACCATAGGCAAGAATTTCAACTTTGAAGAAAGTAAACCGCCAGAGAGATATGTCGTTATGTCATTACGATTAGAGGAGGTAAAAACCCAAATAGATTTGAAAGGATGCATATCCGATTTTATTTATATAATCCGTAATCGTTGTTTTATTGGATGATGATAATGTTCGAGAAGTCGCTATAGTTAGTTTGATACATATTGGTTAAAAATAGAAACAGGAATGTTTTTAAAGTTAGGGTTGTTTATTTTGTATGTATTATTTGTTGGTATTGTTCGTTATCTCTCCATTAGTTGTAAGTATTGTTCATTATCATTGCATTTTGTAAGTATTGTTCGGTATCTCAGTATTGATTATTAGTGTTGTAAATTATCTCCGCACTCGCTATATTGCATGTTGAATTTGTTGTTGTGGATTCATTGGTTCTCGGTGTTGTTCGGCATGGCTGGATTGGTTATAAGTGTTGCCTGTAATCACTTAACTGTTAGCTGTGGATTATTTAAGTTGTAATTTGTGGATTTTTCGGCAAGTGTTGTTTGTTGTGGGTGTATAGGTTGATAGCTGTGAATGCATTGGTTGTAAACGTTGTAAGCTGTGGATGGTTTGTTGTAAACGTTGTAAGTTGTGGATGTATTGGTTGTAAACGTTGGAAGCTGTGGCTGGTTTGGTTTTAAACGTTGTAAGCTATGGATGGTTTGGTTGTAAACGTTGTAAGCTGTGGATGGTTTTGTTGTTATCGTTGTAAACTGTGGATGGTTTTGTTGAAAACGCTGTAAGATGTGTATGTATTGGTTGTAAACGTTGTAAGCTGTGGATGGTTTAGTTTAAAATGTGTAACCTATGGATGGTTTTGTTGTAAGCTGTGGATGGTTTGGTTGTAAACGTTGTAAGCTGTGGATGTTTTTGTTGTTAACATTGTAAGCTTTGAATGGTTTGGTTATAAACGTTGTAAGCTGTAGATGGTTTTGTTGTTCACGTTGTAAACTCTGGTTGGTTTTGTTGTAAACTTTGTTAGATGTGGATGTATTATTTGTAAACGTTGAAAGCTGTGAATGGTTTAGTTTTAAACGTTGAAAGTTGTGGGTTTAGTGGTTTTAAACGTTTTAAGCTGTGAATGGTTTACTTGTTAACGTTGGAAGTTGTGGGTGTATTGGTTTTAAACGTTGTAAGCTGTGAATGGTTTGGTTCTAAACGTTGTAAGTTGTGGGTGTTTTTGTTGTTAACGTTGTAAGCTGTGAATGTTTTTGTTGTAAACGATGTAAGCTGTGGATGTTTTTGTTGCAATGTTGTAAGCTGTGAATGGTTTGGTTATAAACGTTGTAAGCTGTGGATGTTTTTCTTGTAAATGTTGTAACCTATGAATGATTTTGTTGTTAACATTGTAAACTGTGGATGGTGTTGTTGTAAACAATGTAAGCTGTGTGTTTTTCTTGTAAACGTTGTAACCTATGGATGGTTTTGTTGTAAAGATTGTAAACTGTGGATGGGTTTGTTTTTAACGTTGTAAACTGTAGATGGTTTTGTTATAATCGTTGTAAGCTTTGGATGGTTTTGTTGTAAACCTTGTAAGATGTTGATCTATTGGTTGTAAACGTTGTAAGCTGTGGATGGTTTGGTTGTAAACGTTGTAAGCTGTGAATGGTTTGGTTTTAAACGTTTTAAGTTTTGGATGTATTGGTTTTAAACGTTGTAAGCTGTGAATTGTTTGGTTGTAATCGTTGTGAGCTGTGGATGTATTGGTTGTTAACTTTGTAAGCTGTGAATCGTTTGGTAGTTAACGTTCTAAGCTGTGGGTGTTTTTGTTGCAAACGTCGTAAGCTGTGGATGTTTTTGTTGTAAACCTTGTAAGCTATTGATGGTTTTGTTGTAAAGGTTGTAGGCTAAGGATGGTTTTTGTTGTTAACGTTGTAAACTGTCGATTGTTTTGTTGTAAACGTATTAAGTTGTGGATGTATTGGTTGTAAACGTATTAAGTTGTGGATGTATTTGTTTTAAACGTATTAAGTTGTGGATGTATTGGTTGTAAACGTTGTAAGCTGTGGGTGGTTTGGTTGTAAACGTTGTAAGCTGTGAATGGTTTGGTTTTAAACGTTTTAAGTTTTGGATGTATTGGTTTTAAACGTTGTAAGCTGTGAATTGTTTGGTTGTAATCGTTGTGAGCTGTGGATGTATTGGTTGTTAACTTTGTAAGCTGTGAATCGTTTGGTAGTTAACGTTCTAAGCTGTGGGTGTTTTTGTTGCAAACGTCGTAAGCTGTGGATGTTTTTGTTGTAAACCTTGTAAGCTATTGATGGTTTTGTTGTAAAGGTTGTAGGCTAAGGATGGTTTTTGTTGTTAACGTTGTAAACTGTCGATTGTTTTGTTGTAAACGTATTAAGTTGTGGATGTATTGGTTGTAAACGTATTAAGTTGTGGATGTATTTGTTTTAAACGTATTAAGTTGTGGATGTATTGGTTGTAAACGTTGTAAGCTGTGGGTGGTTTGGTTGTAAACGTTGTAAGCTGTGAATGGTTTGGTTTTAAACGTTTTAAGTTTTGGATGTATTGGTTTTAAGCGTTGTAAGCTGTGAATTGTTTGGTTGTAATCGTTGTGAGCTGTGGATGTATTGGTTGTTAACTTTGTAAGCTAATCGTTTGGTAGTTAACGTTCTAAGCTGTGGGTGTTTTTGTTGCAAACGTCGTAAGCTGTGGATGTTTTTGTTGTAAACCTTGTAAGATATCGATGGTTTTGTTGTAAAGGTTGTAGGCTAAGGATGGTTTTTGTTGTTAACGTTGTAAACTGTCGATTGTTTTGTTGTAAACGTATTAAGTTGTGGATGTATTGGTTGTAAACGTATTAAGTTGTGGATATATTTGTTTTAAACGTATTAAGTTGTGGATGTATTGGTTTTAAATGTTGTAAGCTGTGAATGGTTTGGTTATAAAGGTTGTAAGCTGTAGAAGTTTTTGTTGTAAATGTTGTAAGCTGTGGATGTATTGGTTGTAAACATTGTAAAATGTGAATGGTTTAGTTGTAAACGTTGGCAGTTGTGAGTGTATTGGTTTTAAACGTTGTAAGCTGTGAATGGTTTGGTTGTAAATGTTCTAAGCTGTGGATGTTTTTGTTGTAAATGTTCTAAGCTGTGGATGTTTTTGTTGTAAATGTTCTAAGCTGTGGATGTTTTTGTTGCAAACATTGTAAGCTGTGAATTTTTTTGTTGTAAAGGTTGTAAGCTATAGATGGTTTTGTTGTAAAGGTTGTAAGCTGTGGATGGTTTTGTTGTAAAGGTTGTAGGCTAAGGATGGTTTTTGTTGTTAACGTTGTAAACTGTCGATTGTTTTGTTGTAAACGTATTAAGTTGTGGATGTATTGGTTGTAAACGTATTAAGTTGTGGATGTATTGGTTTTAAACGTATTAAGTTGTGGATGTATTGGTTTTAAATGTTGTAAGCTGTGAATGGTTTGGTTATAAAGGTTGTAAGCTGTAGAAGTTTTTGTTGTAAATGTTGTAAGCTGTGGATGTATTGGTTGTAAACTTTGTAAGCTGTGAATCGTTTGGTAGTTAACGTTCTAAGCTGTGGATGTTTTTGTTGTAAACCTTGTAAGATATCGATGGTTTTGTTGTAAAGGTTGTAGGCTAAGGATGGTTTTTGTTGTTAACGTTGTAAACTGTCGATTGTTTTGTTGTAAACGTATTAAGTTGTGGATGTATTGGTTGTAAACGTATTAAGTTGTGAATGTATTGGTTTTAAACGTATTAAGTTGTATGTATTGGTTTTAAATGTTGTAAGCTGTGAATGGTTTGGTTATAAAGGTTGTAAGCTGTAGAAGTTTTTGTTGTAAATGTTGTAAGCTGTGGATGTATTGGTTGTAAACATTGTAAGCTATTGATGGTTTTGTTGTAAAGGTTGTAGGCTAAGGATGGTTTTTGTTGTTAACGTTGTAAACTGTCGATTGTTTTGTTGTAAACGTATTAAGTTGTGGATGTATTGGTTGTAAACGTATTAAGTTGTGGATGTATTTGTTTTAAACGTATTAAGTTGTGGATGTATTGGTTGTAAACGTTGTAAGCTGTGGGTGGTTTGGTTGTAAACGTTGTAAGCTGTGAATGGTTTGGTTTTAAACGCTTTAAGTTTTGGATGTATTGGTTTTAAACGTTGTAAGCTGTGAATTGTTTGGTTGTAATCGTTGTGAGCTGTGGATGTATTGGTTGTTAACTTTGTAAGCTGTGAATCGTTTGGTAGCTAACGTTCTAAGCTGTGGGTGTTTTTGTTGCAAACGTCGTAAGCTGTGGATGTTTTTGTTGTAAACCTTGTAAGATATCGATGGGTTTGTTGTAAAGGTTGTAGGCTAAGGATGGTTTTTGTTGTTAACGTTGTAAACTGTCGATTGTTTTGTTGTAAACGTATTAAGTTGTGGATGTATTGGTTGTAAACGTATTAAGTTGTGGATGTATTTGTTTTAAACGTATTAAGTTGTGGATGTATTGGTTTTAAATGTTGTAAGCTGTGAATGGTTTGGTTATAAAGGTTGTAAGCTGTAGAAGTTTTTGTTGTAAATGTTGTAAGCTGTGGATGTATTGGTTGTAAACATTGTAAAATGTGAATGGTTTAGTTGTAAACGTTGGCAGTTGTGAGTGTATTGGTTTTAAACGTTGTAAGCTGTGAATGGTTTGGTTGTAAACGTTGAAAGCTGTGGATGTTTTTGTTGTAAATGTTCTAAGCTGTGGATGTTTTTGTTGTAAATGTTCTAAGCTGTGGATGTTTTTGTTGCAAACATTGTAAGCTGTGAATTTTTTTGTTGTAAAGGTTGTAAGCTATAGATGGTTTTGTTGTAAAGGTTGTAAGCTGTGGATGGTTTTGTTGTAAAGGTTGTAGGCTAAGGATGGTTTTTGTTGTTAACGTTGTAAACTGTCGATTGTTTTGTTGTAAACGTATTAAGTTGTGGATGTATTGGTTGTAAACGTATTAAGTTGTGGATGTATTGGTTTTAAACGTATTAAGTTGTGGATGTATTGGTTTTAAATGTTGTAAGCTGTGAATGGTTTGGTTATAAAGGTTGTAAGCTGTAGAAGTTTTTGTTGTAAATGTTGTAAGCTGTGGATGTATTGGTTGTAAACTTTGTAAGCTGTGAATCGTTTGGTAGTTAACGTTCTAAGCTGTGGATGTTTTTGTTGTAAACCTTGTAAGATATCGATGGTTTTGTTGTAAAGGTTGTAGGCTAAGGATGGTTTTTGTTGTTAACGTTGTAAACTGTCGATTGTTTTGTTGTAAACGTATTAAGTTGTGGATGTATTGGTTGTAAACGTATTAAGTTGTGAATGTATTGGTTTTAAACGTATTAAGTTGTATGTATTGGTTTTAAATGTTGTAAGCTGTGAATGGTTTGGTTATAAAGGTTGTAAGCTGTAGAAGTTTTTGTTGTAAATGTTGTAAGCTGTGGATGTATTGGTTGTAAACATTGTAAGCTATTGATGGTTTTGTTGTAAAGGTTGTAGGCTAAGGATGGTTTTTGTTGTTAACGTTGTAAACTGTCGATTGTTTTGTTGTAAACGTATTAAGTTGTGGATGTATTGGTTGTAAACGTATTAAGTTGTGGATGTATTTGTTTTAAACGTATTAAGTTGTGGATGTATTGGTTGTAAACGTTGTAAGCTGTGGGTGGTTTGGTTGTAAACGTTGTAAGCTGTGAATGGTTTGGTTTTAAACGCTTTAAGTTTGGATGTATTGGTTTTAAACGTTGTAAGCTGTGAATTGTTTGGTTGTAATCGTTGTGAGCTGTGGATGTATTGGTTGTTAACTTTGTAAGCTGTGAATCGTTTGATAGCTAACGTTCTAAGCTGTGGGTGTTTTTGTTGCAAACGTCGTAAGCTGTGGGTGTTTTTGTTGTAAACCTTGTAAGATATCGATGGGTTTGTTGTAAAGGTTGTAGGCTAAGGATGGTTTTTGTTGTTAACGTTGTAAACTGTCGATTGTTTTGTTGTAAACGTATTAAGTTGTGGATGTATTGGTTGTAAACGTATTAAGTTGTGGATGTATTTGTTTTAAACGTATTAAGTTGTGGATGTATTGGTTTTAAATGTTGTAAGCTGTGAATGGTTTGGTTATAAAGGTTGTAAGCTGTAGAAGTTTTTGTTGTAAATGTTGTAAGCTGTGGATGTATTGGTTGTAAACATTGTAAAATGTGAATGGTTTAGTTGTAAACGTTGGCAGTTGTGAGTGTATTGGTTTTAAACGTTGTAAGCTGTGAATGGTTTGGTTGTAAACGTTGAAAGCTGTGGATGTTTTTGTTGTAAATGTTCTAAGCTGTGGATGTTTTTGTTGTAAATGTTCTAAGCTGTGGATGTTTTTGTTGCAAACATTGTAAGCTGTGAATTTTTTTGTTGTAAAGGTTGTAAGCTATAGATGGTTTTGTTGTAAAGGTTGTAAGCTGTGGATGGTTTTGTTGTAAAGGTTGTAAGCTATAGATGGTTTTATTGTAAAGGTTGTTAGCTATAGATGGTTTTGTTGTAAAAGTTGTAAGCTATAGATGGTTTTGTTGTAAAGGTTGTAAGCTATAGATGGTTTTGTTGTAAAGGTTGTAAGCTATAGATGGTTTTGTTGTAAAAGTTGTAAGCTGTGGATGGTTTTGTATTTAACGTTGTAAACTGTCGATGGTTTTGTTGTAAACGTATTAAGTTGTGGATGTATTGGATTCAAATGTTGTAAGTTATGGATGCTTGGTTGTAAACGTTGGAAGCTGTGGATGTATTTGTTTTTAACGTTGTAAGCTGTGAATGGTTTGGTTGTAAACGTTGTAAGCTGTGAATGGTTTGGATGTAAACGTTGTGAACTATGTATGTTTTTGTTGTAAATGTTTTAAGCTATGGATGTTTTTGTCGCAAACATTGTAAGCTGTAAATGTTTTTGTTGTAAAGGTTGTAAGCTATAGATGGTTTTGTTGTAAAGGTTGTAAGCTGTGGATGGTTTTGTATTAAACGTTGTAAACTGTCGATGGTTTTGTTGTAAATGTATTAAGTTGTGGATGTATTGGTTTCAAATGTTGTAAGTTATGGATGCATTGGTTGTAAACGTTGTAAGCTGTGGATGTATTGGTTGTTAACGTTGTAAGCTGTGAATGGTTTGGTTGTAAACGTTGTTAGCTATGGGTGTTTTTGTTGTAAACGTTGTAGGCTGTGTATGTTTTTGTTGTAAACGTTGCAAGCTGTTGATGTTTTTGTTGTAAACGTTGTTAGCTGTGGAAATATTAGTTGTTTGTGTTATTATCTATTGATAGATTTATTACTACTTTTATTAATAATTTATCTATTGATTGCAAGTTATAGGTCCATTTGTTGCCAGGTGTCTCATTGCGTAATGTGTCGGTTCCTCATTGGATATTATTTGTTGGAACAGTGTCAGTATCTTATTGGAAAGTGTGTTGGTTGATGAGCTTGATAGTGTGTTAATTGGTTTGTTGCATATGTTAAAGTTGTAGCATAGAGGTCGATGTCTTAAATCGTGTGTCGATTGATGTTTTGGGTAATGTGTTGGTTGGTTTGTTAGGATAGTGTTACAATAATTTGTTGAAAAGTGTGTCAATTAGTTTTTTGAAAGTGTGTCGATTGATGTGTTGGATATTGTGTTGGTTTGTATGTTTTAAATATGACGGTTGATTTTTGGATAATATGTCGATTGGTTTGTTGTATAATGTGTTTATTGGTTTTTTGAATAATGAAAAGTGCGCCAAATACTTTTTGAATAGAGTGTCGGTTGATGTACTAGATAGTGTGGTGAATAATTTGTTGAAAAATGTGTCGATTGATTTGTTGGATGTTGTGACGATTTGTTTGATAGAAAATGAGTTTATTGGTGTGTAGAATAACATGTTGGTTGTTTGTTTACAATATGCTGGTCGATATGTTGGAGACTGTAGTAATTGATTTGTTGGTTTGTTGTAAACTATTTTTCATGTTTTGTATTTTTGTATGCTTACTTGGTAAATGATTTCGAGCTACCTCATAAATGAGTTTGTTGTTTCGTGATTTGGTTTATGATATTATTGGTTTTTTTTTTTTCTTTTTTTTTTTTTGGTTTGATGTTGCCAAACTATAGACATGGTCTAACAATCGCATAAGACAAAATCAACTATATTATAGTTTAACACTTAAAAATGCAAGTTTTAGAGAACATGGTCCAATAAAATAATCACTTATATGTATTTATAATAACGGGACTGATAAAAAATAAAAAAAGTCTGGTTTAATTCACCTAAATTAAACCACGCCTATTAAATGATTGTCACCGCCTCTTCAGCTTCCGGTGATGTAGCCACGCCTTCTTTAAAGCTCGTTAGTATATAACCTCCCTATCTGCTCATTTAAATTAATTGGCAACAAACAATGTTGTTTGAAAACTAAATTGGCTTCATTCCATCAATATACCTGTTAAATGATAACTTAAGCATGTAATTAGGGTGATTGCTTCATGTTTGGATCTTCATTAACGTAACATTTATTTGACCTTTAAGACGTTGTTTGAGACCTCCCTAATTAAGGCTTGTTATACAGGTATAATGATAAATGATACATCATCACAAATAATGACAGGCTTATATTATAATGAGCATCAAGTAATTAATTAGGAGATGTTTACAGAACGATTTTCATATTTTGCAAATTATCTCTGAGTAATCCCCGAAAAAAAAAGTATTTGAAGGCTTAGATACAGTTGTAAGATAAATGAACTTGTTTTCTTTTTGACACGTTCTAAACAAACACCGACTACTAATGAATGAAAAATGCGAGATTTTCTTAAAACTTACAAACGAATTCATAAAGAGAAAGATAAAGCGTGCAAACGCTGTAGGGATCCAGATTTGACTTCTCGCGGGAGTAGCTTCATTAGTGAGAAGTTATCTTGGCTCATTACGGCAACGTAATTGGTCATTAGTGAGGACTTCCATGTACCGATACAGAGGATAACGATCACAAAACCTCGCTATTTCCATTTACATCTTCGACAAATCTTTGTAAATTAGAGGCATCTTAGTTTATTTAACGCGGATAGATTTCTTTTGATGACGGCATTCAATAATTACAGTCAAAACACTTGATATCGCCCTAAGGTTTGTTTCATTTTCAATTTAATGAGTTTCGATATGAAAAAGTCTTCAAAATAAGTAAGAGTTTTCAGGTTCGGGGAAATTCCCCCAGATGTTAGGATGAATTCTATTTCTGATTTTAATTAAACTGACAGTGTCTGCAGAATAGAATTCAGCGCGCAAATTAGCCTCTAATAACTGTGATTATAAACTGAATGCTTATAGCCCTAGCTTAAAGTTCATTTACTTAATGTATTTGCATTAACGAGAGTATTTTAATGATTTACTAGTCAAAATTACCACTAATAGGAGAAAAAGTGTCAAATTACTTACAAGGGCATTTCGGCGTGCTTTTTGACGCTGTCAAGACTAATGATAACGTTCAAGCTTTACTAGACTAAAACTAACACAATTATTGTAAAGTCTTTTATACATTTCCCTGTTTTTAATTTTAACATTGAATCGACCGTCTGCTTGTCGCTATGTGGGAATAAATGAAACCACGCAGGATCTTCTCAATCAAATCGCATATGGTCATGTATATTAGCGGATACACTCAACACGTGATCTTTTTGTTCAAGATGCATATAGGACTCCACACATCTCAAACGATTCTTTTAACAGACGATTTCTCCTTGTTCAAGGTACATATGAACGAACATCTCAACGAATTTACTTAATCCGTTATGGCCTTGTTCAAGGTGCAGATAGACACACATCTCGAAGAATTTACTAAACACGTGATCTTTTTGCTCAGTGTGTATTTCGTAAATCACCTCATCAGATTTATTCACACACGATCTTCTTGTTAAAGGTAGAAATAGTCATACATTTTGAGGAATATACTTAACACGCGATCTCCTTGTTCAACGTACATGTAGACAAACATCTCAACGACTTTATTTATTACGTAATATCCTCGTTCCAGGTACAAATTGTCCAAAATCTCAATAAACATGCTAAGCACGCCATCTCCTTGTTGGAAATGCATTTGGTCAAACATCTCAGTTGCTTTGCTAAACACATAATATCCTTCCTTTCGGTGTTGAATTCAAACATCTCAATTAATATACTTAACTAAGGACATTCTTCAATGTGCAAATAGCCACACATCTCAACGGATATACTTAACGTTCAAAGAGCATTTGTTCGCACACCTCTACAGATTTACTTTAAAATCGAGATGCGAATTGGCACCAAATATCATTTGATCTAAACAGATTTAGTTAATGCCCAATCTTCCTGTTCAAGGTACAATAAAGGTGCGTCACTAAATTCAGCCAAATTCATTACTGTTCACGCAGATTGTTGAAGTGTGGGAGGGGGTTCTGTTAAATATTCTTTTGACTTTGGAGAATCCAAGATTGTAAAAGAAACATGTAAGATATCCTTTTGAATTGGGGAGATCTAATTTTTTGTTGGAAGAGGTCTGTTCAATATTCCTTTGACTTTGAAGAATGCAGGATGTTGAAGGAAGTTATGTTAAATATTCTCTGAATTTGAAGAAACCAGATTTTTCAAAAAGAGTTCCGTTAAATATTCTTTTGACGTGGACACTGAATCTAGAACTTTTAAGAAAGTTCTGATGTGATCATTTGATTTGAGTGGATTTAAAACACATTCATTATTACAAAAACCGGATGTTATAGATTGTAGATACATTTTAACCAAAACGACAGTTTTTATCATCATTATTGTGTTAGGAAGTGACATTATATATATATATATCGGTCATTGCTGAAAACCTTGTCTTCCTTAGAAGAAATGAATTTTTTAATGCGTTTGAGCATTTTGTTTTCCATGACGTTCCATAGAATCAGTGATTGACTTTTGTATTAACTAAATTGATTGATTGGTTGATTGATTGATTGATTTAAACGATGTTTTACGTCCCAGTCAAAATTGACTGAATTTAAGACACAATGACTTTCGTTTTTTGAATGATGAGAGCTGATCTAATTGCACAGTGGAAATTAAACTTTGAAATGGATATCAGGTTAAGCATACTACCAAGTAAAACGCAAAATCTGTAACCACAACAATGGTGATCACAACATCTATGATCACAACATGTCGGTTATTGAACAGTACGGGTACAAAATGCATTTTCTCTAATATGATCCAAAAACAAATACGAATTGTAATATTACACCCTTGGATTTAATTACAAAAATTACAACAGATTAAACAGATTGGCCAACGTGATGATGCGGGTCATTCTAACCTAACCGAGTCGTTTACTAATTACCATCATGGTCAATCACACGAGCACACGTTTGTGTGTGCATGTGATACCGCATTCGCCAAGCCCTGTTACAGTAACGTTATAACGATACAGTGTATTACTGATTGATAAGTCGGTTGTAATATGTTGGTTGTTTAACGTCACATCAGCAAGATTATTAATCTCCAAAGAACAAGTTCGAGTATGCGTGAGACGTGCGAGGGTGTGTTATGGTATACATTGTACTGGTGCGCACTCAGGGGGACTTCTTTGTTAGTGTGCTATTTTTTGTCAGTGTGTCATCTCACCTAGTCAGTACACCGCAGACAAACATACCAATCCCAGACCGGTTGAACTAGACGATATTCTGTCCACCTAGTGCTAGGCGCCATTCGAGTAAGCAGTATTTCAAATTCAAGTGCCTTATGTATGACCCTTTGGGGTTCGAACCCCCCGACTTTCCACTCTTGAGGCTGACGCACTACCACTAATCACCGAGCGAGGTGGTATGTACTGTAGAGACACCTTATGGTTAAGAAGTCCCGTATAGGCCCTTAATTGATATACCATGTGATGTTTTATTTTATTTTATTTAAATAATAATCGAAAAGTTCGTTATTGTGTCCATCGTGAAATTAACCAGTCACAAAATGTCTACATTCTCTTCTGATGGAATCGGGTTAAAGGTCAAGGTCAACAATCTTTTCAAACACAGTTGTGATGTAAAATATAAAAGACATATTGTTCATAACAAGAATTTATAATTAGGTCGTTTTAGCCTAAACTTTATTTTGTTTTTTTTTATAAAATAAAGTATTTCAAAATTTGCAGCTGAAAAATAAAAAAAAAGTATTTTAAAAATTGCCACATGATAACTTTGATAATAAAAAATTCAGATTCAGAAAAATTCAGAAAACATTCAATTAACCATTATTCCATCCTTTCCTTTTTTTTTTTTTTTTTTTTTTTTTTTTTTTTTTTTTTTTTTTTGTTAACCGTTCTGAAGAAGTAAGAATGTGTAACTTATTAAAGACGGGTGATGACAAGAAAGAAAATAAACATCCAAAATAAAAAGACTAAAAGAAAACATCGTTAAATAACAACTCGTCTAAATGTGGTATTTTAATTAGAAAAAAAAAAAAAAAAACACATGTCGGAATGCGACAATAGATATTCAAGTAGTAACTATACACTATTAAGCATCATTATTTATTTTATTTTATTGTATTTCATTTCATTTCATTTCATTTCATTTCATTTCATTTTATTTTATTTATTTTATTTTATTTTTTTATTTTAATTTTTTTTATTTCATTTAAAAAAAACTGAATCAGAATCAATTTATCAAGTAGATTACTGTAGTAAAATAAAAAATATGTAATAAATCTTCGGTAAGGTGTTACTATTTAATCAAAGAACTTGGCGTCTGTCTTCATACAGAGCAATGACCTATTTATAGTTAATATATTTAACAAAACGTTAGATTAATATCAATATTAACGTTGAAGTGTAATATTGAAAAATAAAAACGGATAAATATTAAAAAATTTCTAAAATGTGCACATGTAGCATATCAAAGTTAAACAGGTATTTGTGTAACACCTGTAAACGAAGTTCAGGAGGTAAATAAGAATCACAGTGTCTTCCTTCTGTCCGTCTGTCTCAGTACCGTGCCCACTCATTAATTTCTGCGTTAATAGGCGGATTTTGATCAACTTTAGTACAAATGTACAACATGAGACTACAAGCTGCATACCAAATTGGGGTGTGCAGGGAATTATTATTATTATTATTATTATTATTATTATTATTATTATTGTTATTATCCCTGAAGACAACGTTGGGCCGGGTTTCTTTGTATCTTAAGAGAGACTGGGTCCAATTTTTACAATCATTTCTTATAACTACGATTTTCCTTACCTTATATCTTTCAAATCTGATATCTTGATAATTTTATCATTTATTCAGATATACATGAATTGAAGGTGTTAGTTTCAGATAACATTAAGCTTATAATAACTGTATTTATTTTTGTGAAAAATTTTTATTCAAACTTCCAAAAAAATAATTAAATTTTGGTTAAGGAACGATTGTTAAACTGAGACCTGTTCTTATATTCCCACAAATCTACAACAGAGAAGAATACAAGGAAAAAGTCTTATGTGCAATTAAACTATTTTCCTTGTGTTACATTTTTTTTTTTTTTTTTTTTTTTTTTTTTTTTTTTTTGTGATATTAAAATTTACTCTTCGCAAAACTAACATATTGTAAGTGAGAGGTAAATTATTCAATACTTTATAAAGATTAAGTTTGTTTTCTTATTTCAAATACAAGCATTTGAGTAGAGAAAATGAGTTATTTGTAGAAGAATTGAATATGTCGGAAACATCATCAGCGTAGGTAAACGATATGTCACACTGGATATCAAAACTAATAGAGCTTAATTTCAACACTTGAAACTCGTACAAAAGGCTATGTTAATTGAGTTTGAATAGAAGTAATTACGCTGAAGAGTTATAAAAATACCCTATTGAAGCCCAGGTAATTGGCTTTTAAAACTTAAATTGAACAAATAATTACACACTAGCTCATGTCAAAGACGACGGACAGAGTACAATATAATGGTTTAACACTAAAGAGTAATTATCCTGATAAAATGAATTCAACATGATTCAATTAACTAACTAGCTAAACTTAAAGTTTGTTAGTTGAGAAAGATTGAATCGCCTGGAGTATGTAAATATTAAACTGGCGTGCAGGTTTACTATGAATGGAGGAGAATGGAGGACTTCATCTTACCCTGCTTTTAATGAGCAAACGCATTATAAAAACTTTTAGCCGATTTGGACTTTAAAATATTCAAACCACTTACAATGCATTATAACTGAATATAGTGTTAGTAATATCTGAATAAGCATTAAGAGTTCATTAAAAGCTTTCATTAAAAGCCAGCCCAATTAGTGGGGATTTTTATACCTGTGTCCATTAACTTGTATTAGAGTTTTGTATATACAATAGTTATGTAATATCCTTATTTACAATATTTATATAGGGACTAAAGCCATTTATCATATCGACAGCTGTAGATATGTGTCATTTCGTCCCTAATTTACAGTGTAAATAAGTTTTCGTTTGGGATCGGTAAAGTCGGAAACTAAAGATTAAATCATGGCCACTCCGTTTGTGAATTATTAAATGTTTGGTATTTCAAATATTATCAATTCATCGCGATGTAACGAAAATCACCAATATGTCTGACCCCTATTACTGGCAATTGACAATGTTATAATAAATGTAATATGTTCTTGAAACTATATATTTAGTGTGTAAATATTAAAAAAATTATATTTTTTAAAAATAAAAATTAAAAAATAAATAAATAAACTAAACTGAACTAATTTAAACTAAACTGAAATGAAATGATATGAAATGATATGAATTAAAATAAAATAAAATAAAATTAAATAAAATAAAATAATACTACATTGGATCGAATTTAATTTTAAAGATACCGTCCTGTTTGAATAAAGATTGGTTGTTGCTTGTAATGTTGTTAAACGTTTCATCAGCAATTTGCGACAAAAATAAGATTAATAATCCCTGAGGATTATTCTAAGAACAAGTTTGTGTAACCGTGAGATGTACGAGTTAGTATTATTGCCTGTCTTGTACTAGCGCGCACTCAGGATGACTCTTTGCTAAGGTACTAGCTCACTCAGTCAGTATGCTTCAGAGCACACCACCCCCCCCCCCCCCAGTCACATTATCCCGGACACCTGAAGAACCAGTCGGTACTCCGCCCCCTTTAATGCGAGGAACCATGATTAAACCATGTATGAACCGACCAGGGTTCTACCCCCTAATATCCGGCCTCGAACCACCAGGCCATTGTTTTAGGAAGATATTTGATACCTAATAATTACACTTTTATGAGTACGACATTTTATTGGAGAATAAACGTGAAAGTAAAAGGCACTAAAAACACCTGCCTAGTTTTTAATAACCCGTGTTCTTACTTTTACATAACCTAAAGCATCTTACTATGAAACGGAATTATTTCAAATGAAATAGATTAAATTTTATAACCAATAAAACGAAATTAACAATAACCGGAACAAAAACATGACTAGACATCACACACAATTATGAAACATGATATTTAGAAAATGAAATTTTCCACAATAAAATATGACCTCTAAGAGTTCTTGTCTCTCCCGCAAATTCATTAAGCAGTTTTGATTTTAAAAAAATCAAGACTAGTATCATTGTTATTACCGTTTTTTAAGAACAGACGCCGTTTATGTTTCCAATTATTTTTGTATAGTTTATATGTTTCCTTTTTATATATATTTTATGCACGTTTTAGTGTCTCGTAAGATACGTTTGATTCGCGTTTTTATCATGTGGGACATTATTTTTATTATTTTATTATTTTTATTTAATTTTTATTTATTTATTTTTTATTTTATTTTTTTTTTGGGGGGAGGGGGTAGGTTCAATTATGTTTAAATTGCAAGGTAGTGGACATAGTATTACTGAATTCTTATTGACGTGTAAATATTCTGTTCCATGTAACATTAGTTTAAAAGTAAAAAAAAAAAAAAAAAAAAGAAATGATAACTTATTTTCACCAGTTGTTGCAAGAAGTTTGTGGCATGTCGGCTTCAGAACACAGATAAAGTGGGTCTAATGAACACGCCAAGAAAATTTTAGTTTGTAATTGAAGCAGGTTTATATTCCACAAGCAGAAATGTTGATTAAGAACCGATCTGCAGCTGTGTAAAGAAAGCGGACCAAGTTTTTGATGTGACGGCCATTAGTACAATATATATAATTAATTGAGGTGATCTAGTGTAACGCGGATGTGTTAAGTTTTAAGTATACATTAAGTACGGAGAGATTAATCGGGTTAAGTAGGAAGTCATCTTCGCGTTATTTACTTAATAAATAAACATCGTTTGATGGGCTTATAATGTAGTGAAGCTTCAGATTGGAGGCACGTTGTTTGAGGGGAGATGTAAAAATGCAATATTATTGTCGGTTTTATAACTAAAAATTGATGTAAATTAGAGCAGGGTATTTGTCCTTTTTCGGTGTCCAAGCGGTCTTAAATGTCGGTTTACGGATAAGATGGTTTCTCGTCACTTAGGTTCGAACCCCATTCGAGGTTTATAATGTAATAGAAATGGTCGGTTTGCCTCCTGGAGATCGGTGGTTTTTCTCCTACCATACAAGTTTTCCTCCGTTTAGCCAGAACTTAACTCGACTTTTATACAACACCGTTACTTCACTTCACCTCAGCCGTGTTGGAAGATTGAGGCAAATGTTCAACCAAAACTTAACCACGGTTAAATTACAGCGTAAGTATGCACGCACCTTTTGTACCACATTGGAGTGGAGTGGAGTAATGGTGTTTTACGCCCCAGTCAAGAATCTTTTACTTACTTCGAGGCGGTCAGTTATGGGATGGTGGAGGAAACCGGAGTGCCCGGAGAAAACCACCGACCTTCGGCAAGTGAACTGACAAACTTTCTCACACTAGGATCTGTCCCGAGTGGGATTCGAACCCAGACGGTAAGAGGCACTGTGTTCCGTAAGCGCACGCTTTAGAACACTCGGCCTCCGAGGCCCCTCTTTTGTACTAGAGCCAAAGCAAGAACACAACACACCACAACAGACGAAAAAAAGAAACAAAAATGGAAAAAACCATGCATATCGAGAAATGATCATGTTACATACTATTGACCAACACTTTGTACCGTGGTAGACGAACACTTTGTACCGTGGTAGACCAACACTTTGTACCGTGGTAGACGAACACTTGGTACCGTGGTAGAGGAATAATTCAGTACCGTCGCAGACGAATAAATGGTATTGTGGCAGACGAATATTTTGTATCGTGGTAGACGAATACTTTAGTACCGTGGCAAACGAATGCTTGGTATCGTTGCAAACGAATATTTGGTATCGTGGTAGACGAACTCTTGGTACTGTGGTAGACGAATGCTTGGTCCCGTGAAAGACGAATACTTTAGTACCTTGGCAGACGAATACTTAGTATCGTGGCAAACAAATAGTCAGTACCGTTGCAGACGGATACTTGGTACTTTGGCAGGCAAATAGTCGTACCGTGGCAGACGAATAATTGGTATCGTGGCAGACGAATACTTGTTATCGTGACAGGCAGAAAAATATTTGGTTATAATTACAGACAAATACTTGATATCGTAGCAGATGAAAACTAAGTATCGAGCCAGACGAATATTTGGTATCTTCGCAGACGATTACTAAGCATCAAGGCAGACGAATACTTTGTAATGTCTACGTCATTATTACGTAAAGAAACAGTAATTGGTGATGATCTTTAAGTAGAGGTCTAATAGCCAGCGTTTTTACTTCACTACAAACCGAATAAGAACATACTTCCACACAATATGGGTTTAGTTTAACCTGGTCGACTGGCAATACCATATCAAAGGACAGCAGCGATCTATTAGTATTTTGCATCATTGCCTTTTGTGAGATGTTAGTTTTAGCTATGTTCCACAATCGCTTTTTATTAGTTGTTTGGTTGTGTTCCAATATCGCCTTTTGTGAGCTTTAAGTTTGGTTTTTTTAACCTATCGCCTCTTGTGAGCTGTTAGGTTTGGTTATGATTCCACTATCGCCTTTTAATGAGTTGTTTGGTTTTAATACAATATCGGCTTTTGTGAGCTGCAAGTTTGATTGTTTTAACCATCGCCTTTTGCGAGTTATTAGTTTTGGTTGTGTTCCATTATGGCCTTTGTTAGTTATCACGATGTTTTGGTTGGGCTCCACTATCGCCTTTTGTGAGTTGTTTGGTTGTGTTTCACTATCGCCTTTTATGAGTTGTTTCACCATCGCCTTTGGTGAGTTGTGAGTTTTGGTTGGGTTCCACTATCGCCTTTTGTGAGTTGTTTGGTTGTGTTTCACTATCGCCTTTTGTGAGTTGTTTGGTTGTATTCCCCTATCGTCTTTTGTGGGTTGTGAGTTTTGGTTGGGTTCCACTATCGTCTTTTGCGATATGTTTGGTTGTAAACCCCTATCGCCTTTTGTGGGTTGTGAGTTTTGGTCGAGTTCTACTATCGCCTTTTGTGAGCTGTTTGGTTGTGTTCCAGTATCGCCTTTTGTGAGTTGTTTGGTTGTGTTCCACTATCGCCTTTTAATGAGTTGTTTGGTTGTAAAACAATATCGGCTTTTGTGAGCTGCAAGTTTGATTGTTTTAACCATCGCCTTTTGCGAGTTATTAGTTTTGGTTGTGTTCCATTATGGCCTTTGTTAGTTATCACGATGTTTTGGTTGGGCTCCACTATCGCCTTTTATGAGTTGTTTCACCATCGTCTCTGGTGAGTTGTGAGTTTTGGTTGGGTTCCACTGTCGCCTTTTGCGAGTTGTTTGGTTGTGTTTCACTATCGCCTTTTGTGAGTTGTTTGGTTGTATTCCCCTATCGTCTTTTGTGGGTTGTGAGTTTTGGTTGGGTTCCACTATCGTCTTTTGCGATATGTTTGGTTGTATTCCACTATCGCCTTTTGTGGGTTGTTAGTTTTGTTTGGGTTTCACCATCGCCTTTGTAAGCTGTACATGAGTAATGAACGCCGTTTGTAATTTGTTAAATATGTCCACCTTTTGTGATCGATCCGTTTTGAGTTTCACCATCTTCTTTTGTAAATTCATGAATTTAATATATTTTATACACGCCTCGTGTGTCTAGAATATACGAATGTTTAGACATTTAAATACGGCCTTTTTAGCTGAGTGTAATGTTAATACAAGCCGTGATGACTTCCAGGCACTCAGTGACGTCCCATGATATAATCCAGAATTTTAAAATCTCAAATCAGCAATAAATTTTGAATATCTCGTTCTATATGATACTTATACTCTTGTGTTTTTTATTGCTTCGGAGTTCAAAGGTCATTTCTTATTTCTATCGAACCAAACGTTACGGAAAAAATCTGAATAAATACGCATTGGAAAAAGGAATTACTAATATATCTTATTTTAGAGTTAAATAAAACACCAAATAAATCAAGTATAATTTAACAAATTATTTAATTAAACAATAAAATAATCAAATTAATGATTTATACTTGGTCATAGAGAGCAAAAAAAAACTTTTCTCCCTCTTTTCTAATGATGGGCTCATTGTATGCCCGACCTATCCCACAATCCAACCCCATTCCAAACCCATCTCAACCCTAAGCCTTTTTTAACCGTCTACAAGTTTTTACGGTTAACATTGATTTAAGCGTCAATATACCACACGACCACATTACAATCACCCTGTATTCGTTCACATCAGCAAATCTCAATTACTCTTCCTGTTTTATAAATTCCAAGAAAAAGCACAAAATAATCCATAACGATAGCAATAAATTAAAAAGTATGTTTTGTTAAAAAAGTTTCACCATAGCTTAATCGTTATGTTGCTGAGCAAAACAGCATTATGGACAATAAAACAAATACCGGAACATATTATCCAACACAAATTACGTCATCACAAAAAACCACCGGAAACGATAAAATCACGTGACATGACAGATATAAGTAAGTGTAACTTTGTCATTAAAAAGTTTTTTATTTTGTCTGACACCATCAAACTTGTCAAGACCTGTAACAGTCTTGTCTTGACTTTAAAAAAACATGTCCTTGCTGTTATGCCACCATGTTTGATAATATGCTCATAACTTTATGACTTGACCGAGAGGGACTAGGCGTATGTCCTTTCATTATTTTTGGATAGTCCTGTTCACAAACTAAGCTACCGTTAACAATACTGTATCGGTCCCCTGTGGCTAACTGGGCGTGGCAGGTGACACATGTGAAACACTTTAAATGATAAACATTTCCCTGTACCTTCATAACAAGTTCACTAGCTGGAATGTTCTGACCACACGCTGAACACGACCCCCCTGATCCAAACAATCTGAAATTGAACAAAAAAATACTATTAAACATTAAGTTAGACTGAATTATTGTGACAAAGCATGGCATTGATGTCACTAACTGAAGATGCCCGGCAACATAAAGTAATAATCTTCCATTGAGCTAAACTTAGTGGTTTTATGATTTGTCAAAAATTCTAAATACATAGTAATTCCTTTTTATATTTTCTTTTAAATAATTAACTAAATGATTGACAAGCCAGTACCGTAAACAGTAATGTAAACCAACTAGTTTACCTCTCCGGTTTGATTGGAGTTGGTTATCAAGTCACTCTTGAAAACAGTTTTGTCGAAAGCAAGACCAGTCAACCTCTTCGGACAAAAATCGTCAGAACAATTAGTTAAGTGGTTTTTTAACACTTGTGGACACGATAGAATCCTTGTAACAGTGAGTTGTTGAAATACTTTGGTATATTGTTATATTTCTTGACAAGAGTTGATTCAGTGTAGCCAGTGCCGAAACTGTGCAGTTTTTGTTACACTTTTCAGACAATGACGATCAGCCTTTTTAGAAGCTACGATTGTGTTTCAATAATCGTGCAAAACTGGAGAAGATCCGGTGGTCTGAAGCCATCGGATTTCCAATGGACCACTTAATTGGTGTAGGCTTTTAAATTGTTTTCGATGCACAATTTTTTATTTACAAATAAAAAAGCTCCGTGATTTTACAAATCGGTTAATTGTATTTATTATCTTTTATTTTATTACATTATTTTATTTATTTATTTATTTATTTATTTATTTATTAGACATTAGCACTTATTTTTATATTATTTTTTATTTATTTCTATTATTTTTATTCATTTTTTGTGGGGGGGGGGGGAATCGATGAGTTCTGCAATACACACATGGATTGCTTATACCTTGATATCCTTTTACACGGTCTATAGTCCTGTACATTGATTAATATCATTTTAGACCAGCACTTGCAAATCACAACGACACCTTTGATATTTTAATGAAAATACAGTTTGGAATTTTAAAATCAGTTGGGAGGGACATGTGTTGTGTTCTTCGTTTGACAGACCATTTATTTAGATGTTGTATGCCCTTTAAAATTCTGACCAATCTCAAATTTCATAAACTGTTTCCACGTCACGATTTTGATTTATTTTCCGGAAATGTACAAGTGTCCCCGCGGTGAACAAATGTTTATGATTACATAGAAAGCTTAACTTTCATTCTCCTTCATCGTGATGTCAAAAAACATCAAACTCCTTCAAATTAGACATAAAACATAAGGCACCCTATCTTAACTTCAAAGTAAAGTCATGTTATAACCGACCGATATATATATATATATATATATATATATATATATATATATATATGTGTGTGTGTGTGTGTGTGTGTGTGTGTGTGTGTGTGTGTGTGTGTGTGTGTGAAAAAGAGAGAGAGAGAGAGAGAGAGAGAGAGCATAACGTCGACATGCAGTATGAACGTGATGGAGAACGTCGACGTGCATAACGAACGTGATGGAGAACGTCGACATGTAGTACGTACGTGATAGAGAGCATGGACGTGTGGTGCGAGCGTGATAGAGAACATGGGCGTGTAGTACGAACGTAACAGAGAACGTCGAACGCAAAACGAATGCGATAGAGAACATCGAAAAGACATAGTAAACGTTATAGAGAACACCAGACATGCAGTACGAACGTTATAGAAAAAATCGAAGGAACAATTCGAACGTTATAGAGAACATCAGACGTGCAGTGCGAACTTTATACAGTACATTAACGGGACAGTATGAACATAAATTTGTAAAATAGAAAGTCCTGACGAACGTAAACACTAAGGAAATGACAATTCAGCAAATGTTAGAAGTTCTAAAATAGATACCAATTGTCAAAAATATCTAGATCTATGTTCGAGTTACATTTACCTCTTTATAAACTAGACTTGCGTTTAAAAATGCACGTGATCATTTTACGCACAATGCTATCGTTAATTAGAAAATTCTTCGCTCTGCAGACATGTCATTATCATATGTTGAAAACAGGCAGCAGCTGTTTATCTAACCCATTGTTTTACAATTAAAATGATTTGTACAATAAAACAGGAGGAATGACAACTAAGTTTATTTGTCAAACGATGTGACAACGTCTTCCCGGATGTAGGAATGATATACAAATGTATAAATTATATTCAATTAGCTATTTCGTATTTCAAGTCGTTTCAGCCTCGGACACATGCATAGTCTTATGAATGCAAATAAAACTATCACATTGCTTTCGTCTTAGACAAATTACCAAGCAAATTAAAATAATTTGGCTAACAATTGTCGATTTCCATAAAGTCTGCCGGAACTTGCCGACCTTATGGTATGACGGATAGACATTACGCGTTTTTCTGAAAGTTTTCATGAAACACAAGATATTTTATCCACTTGTAGTTACAGTTTTAAATGTTAAGTGAATATCGTAAATACAGAACCAAGATAATCACGAACTCGCGAGATCGCCTCCGGGAATGGTCGGGATCATGATTTAATATTCAATTAATCCTAAGTCATCAAAGAAAATACAAATAATTTTAATTTGAAACTGTTCATTATGATAAAATTAAAAGGAAGTAAAATCCTAAACAGATCACGTATCCATAGTACAATAAATAATTAAATCTGTGAAAAAATAATCAATTAATTTAAACAATATCTTCGTGATAATAACTCAAAAAACAAGATATTATGAAGATTTATATGTTAAGCGCGGGAAACATTATCGAATCAATGCATCTAAAAACCATTTAAAATTAATTAAATATTTATCTGCTAGTTGAAATCAGATCAATTTCTCATGCTGTCGGCCATTTTAATCTTGTTTTTCCGTTAAGGCAGGTGAAGAACAACTCATGTCATCAAAACTACCTTTTCTATCTTCATTTTAAGAGAGTGTTGAATCTGTTCATCTATCCCGCTGCGAGAAATATCACAGGGACACCTTATTCTGTTTTAAAACGATAATTGAATTTATATTAAAAAACATCGCAAATACATAAGGTAATAATGTTAAAATTTTTAAATTTAAGTGTCAATATTCTTTGAGATGTAATTACAAATTTAATGACTTTCAAATAGTGTTAACCACATGTACAATGCAATGACCTCACTCAGATATTCAAAGCACTTACAAAATTATTTTTCTGGAAGGTAAATCTTTTTAAATTGATAGATTGGCAATGAAAGATAATTTAATAATTATATACAGTATCGGATTTTAAGTAAAAAATTATGTCGCCTCGTAACAGTACGAGAGGGAATTGAACCCCAGAGGCTAAAAGTTACGTTCATTGACCTATCAAATCGAAACCACCGATCTCTCTCTCTCTCTCTCTCTCTCTCTCTCTCTCTCTCTCTCTCTCTCTCTCTCTCTCTCTCTCTGGCTCGCGCGTCACAGAAGGACGGTAAAAACGAATTCAAGTTCATTTAAACAGACTGACAACTGCCGATGGGTTTAAGTAAAAATTCTATATTCATCCAAATTTAACACGTGACAACTTTTTTAAATTAAATAATTTGCACATGACAATACAGATATCAGTTGTTCGAACGGACAGAAACGGATTGTAAACATATATGGAACCCGTTTTAGATTCGATTGTCAGTGCACAATGACAAGTTTTTAATTGGTACGTTATGTAAACTATTAAATTGCAAAAACAATACCACGGTTTCAGTAACAGCTGGTTTTTTCCTTCCTCAGTAACCACGTGTTAGTCTACACGCACATGATCACGGGTACGCGCCATCGACGTATTTAGATGCTGTCGTGTCTATTTGGCAGTAGTTTAGCGGTCCTCTTTCCAACATTCCTTTCTATTTACGCTATAAGCAGTAGCAAGTGTGTACTCTGTCTTCTCTACAGATAGGAGCGGGTGTGAATTCTATCTAAAATACAAGCAGCAGCTGATGTGTGTTCTACTTTGACGTAAATAGAAACGATTGCGCGTTCTACCTTACCTATAAGCAAGACTGTGCGTTCTACCTTACCTATAAGCAAGACTGGGGTGTGCGTTCTACCTTACCCTATAAGCAAGACTGGGTGTGCGTTCTACCTTACCCCTATAGCACAAGACTGGGTGGTGCGTTCTATCTTGCCTATAAGCAAGACTGGGGTGTGTTCTATCTACCTATAGGCGCCTATAAGCAAGACTGGGGTGTGTTCTATCTTACCTATAGGCAACACTGGGTGTGCGTTCTTTCTTACCTATAAGCAAGACTGGGGTGTGTTCTATCTTACCTATAAGCAGGAGCGAGTGTGTATTCTACCTTACCTAAAAGCAGGAACGGGTGTGCGTTCTACCTTACGCATAAGCAAGACCGGGTGTGCGTTCTACCTTACCTAAAAGCAGGAACGGGTGTGCGTTCTACCCTACGCATAAGCAACTGGTGTGCTTTCTTCCTTAATATAAGCAGGATCGTGTGTACTTTCTATCTTCATATATGAAAGACTGGGTGTACGTTCTACCTTAATGATGTGTATTTTATCGTATCTTTAAGCAGAGAGGATTTATGCGTTCTTCCTTTACTTAACATTCGGTGTTCCATTTATAAATTTAATAATGATAAAGTGTGACAAGAAAACAGGTGAAAATACATTGATATTTACATTTTAGCATATTTTTATTTCTTATTGAAATAGTCGTGTTATTCTAATATATTGAATAGAAAATAAGACAAGTTTATTTAACACGTGTAAACATATAAATTATACTCAAATATTTAATCAAATCTCCACTTATTCCCTAATATGCCTTACAGATATGCAGATCATTATTTGCATATTTTAATTGTGACCAAGTCCACTATGATTCTCAATTTGAACTTTTATACGAACAAAAGATCAACACCTGTTGTAATGAGTAACATTTGTGATAAACTGATGCAATTCGGAGAAAGTTTTTTACTTCTTTTTTTAAAAAATCGGAATACAAGAGAATTTAGGAACAATTTGAAAAATACGGAAAAATATAAGCATATTAGGAAATCAGTTGATAAATACATTTAAACGGTTTTCATGTTAAGATTGAAGTATACGATTGTAAAAATTATATGCAAAAATCTGAGTGTACAGCATTACTGATCGTGGTTTATATACATGTTATATTTTATTAAACAGAAACGAGACTGACTTCTGTCTTGAAAATATGGTACTTGACAATGAAATCGGCAAAATGCAACCAAGAACTTTTTAGGAAACGATTTTCATTTCAAACTTTAAAACCAATTATCATTAAATAATCCATCAAATTTAAGTATATGATTGTAAAAAAAAACTGAGTGTACAGCATTACTGATCGTCGTTTATATTCATGTTATATTTTATTAAACAGGAACAAGTCTGCGTTCTGTCTTCAACGTTTTGTATTTGACATGGAATTCGGCAAAATACAACCAAGAACTTTTTAAGAAACGATTTTCGTTTTAAACTTAAAAACCAATTATCATTAAGTGTATGCATCAAATTTAATCAAATTTGACAAAAAACTCATTTAAGATGGATTCAATTTTAATATACCTGTATATTACATTTGGAATGTAATATATTTTCATTTTATTAAAAAGTCCATTTATGGAATATTTGACATCCGCCCGTTAATACTGAGTATCAATAACGTATAATGGAAATGGGAGAAGGCGTAATTATATTGTTGTATATGGAACTACATGCTCCAAAACTTCTCTATAGTTTGTAATTTACTTTTCATTATATCTCCCCGATATAAATGTTCGTGTAATGAGTTTCTTGTATTGTAATTATATCGGTTTAATGAAGTCCAATTAAGCCTTATTGTGCCTGGGTACTGCTTCATTTACTCGACACTATCTTGATAAATATTTGTCTCATTAAGCCTGGAGAAAGTTCACTTGTATATAATTATCATCTAATATTTAACATTAATAAAAACCTCATTGTGTTCAATTATACCACGCTAATCGATAGCCGTCTAAACAGTGCCAATCAAATATGTTACTCAATATGCTTTAATGAATTCATATATATATATATATATATATATATATATATATATATATATATATATATATATATATATATATATGGCTTATATAGGAAAGTGACAAAACTACAACTTTTCTTCTAATAATGAAAAAAGTTCCCACGTAAATTAGAACATATGTTTCCCATATGCTGGGTGCAAGAAAGACTCCGTAATTAAGCAGGCAATTAATTGAAAGTATGCATTATTGATAAGAGACGCTTGAAAGGGAAGCTGGCTAATGAATTGAATTCAACAACCTGTGTGTATACAAAATTAATTTAACCCGACTGTAACACCGACGTACAAGGTTTCATAATGCTGATATATAGAGTCTTTATCACGCTACATCAGAAACAAAAAATAATCTTCTTTAGTATATAAACAGCCGAGTTCTGTGTTTGTTGTGTTATTTCTCTGTTGATTATCATGTAATCTTTTAATCATTGAGTAGTAGAATACAAATAAATTAACAAATCATTATTAATTCTCTGTATACCGACTTACACTAAGCTAGGAAGCATCTAATCAGGGATAGGTATCTTTCTTGATTCCTAACTGCAATACCAGAGATCCTATCACTACGAGGGTCGGTCCCGGGGCCTATCACAACGAGGGTCGGTCCCGGGGCCTAAC
Source organism: Tegillarca granosa (assembly GCA_029721355.1). Lineage (NCBI taxonomy): Eukaryota > Metazoa > Mollusca > Bivalvia > Arcoida > Arcidae > Tegillarca > Tegillarca granosa. The sequence goes on along the minus strand of CM056606.1, from coordinate 18,696,521 downwards.
ACAACGAGGGTCGATCCCAGGGCCTTTCACAACGAGGGTCAGTCCCAGGACCTTTCACAACGAGGGTCGTTCCCGAGGCCTTACACAACGAGGGTCGGTCCCAGGACCTTTCACAACGAGGGTCGTTCCCGAGGCCTTACACAACGAGGGTCGTTCCCAAGGCCTACCACAACTAGGGTCGGTCCGGGGGCATAACACAACTAGGGTCGGTCCCGAGGCCTAACATAACTAGGGTCAGTCCCGAGGCCCAACACAATTTAGGGTCGGTCCCGAGGCCTAACACAATTACAATCGTTTTTTCCTACATATTTCGACTTCTCGCATCCTAGTTTTGATTCACACCTCTAAAGTTTCCCTTTCGGTTTTTAGTACACGTGGAAACTGTCAGTGTTTATCAATTTTATGCACTAACGAAACTGCGGGAAGATTCAGTTTCCTATAGACATAATCCCCCCCCCTCTCTCTCTCTCTCTCTCCAAATGAATGATATACCTACCTAATATAATCATTTTTACACAATATCATCCCTGCACGTGTAAAACACGATCCTAAATGTTCTAATTTAGTTTGACAACACGAACATTTCAAACACCCTGTATGCCAGTAACGTTCCATGGCGTGTAGAAGGTATCGCTCCATGATTCTGCCTCCGCATCCGGCACAAGACTTGACTGTGGTCCCAAATACTGAACCATCTTGTCCTTCTCCGTTACTAGGACAACTTCGTACTGTCTGCATCGTGCCATTAACCATACTCTCGTCTGTACCTACAATAATATCATAAAAATGTGAAATACTTAAAATCCATTACAATTTAGTGTTGCTGTCACCAAGCTCATTGATTGACACATTGGTGATTCACATATGATAGCGAAAGCAGACGACCCAATGAAAGTTTCAGTTTAAAGTAAAACATGTGTCTTTACATGAGTCTTTTGTGATATATTTATAATTTTCAAATATAAGAAATTTTTTTACATATTTCGTTTACAAAATATAAATAAATGGGTCAATAAAATTAAAAATAGTACAAGGTAGGCGACTTACCGTTTGTCATGGTGATTCATACAATAGTAGCCACTTATTTAACTTCAGTGCCTGTCATTCAACAGACGGGTAAAGTTATGTCAATCCCGTCAAAATATTGTCCTAAACTAATGCAGAAATCAAAATGTCAACACAAATATGAAATCGCCATTAAACAGTGTAGGATAAAATAAACAAGAAATCCATTAACAGGATGAATGACGACTTCAGCTAAGTAAACTATGCAGTATAAAATATATATAAAGTATTCCTCCTCAAACTAGTCACTTGTTCTGTGATTATCTTAGTTTTGTTATGAAATAAATCCTGGATTAAAATTTACTCCTTGTCAGTCGCTTTTTGGTGTAATACACCGCGTTCTAATGTAATCTTTCACCAGTATAACAACACATTTAGTCGATAAGTAGGCGTGTCACAATTAACGTTTAAACCAATCAAATTATAAGTTGTTCAGATACAAAGCATTAGCCCCGCCCATGTAACAAATGGGCTTTATTGACATTTAAAGTTTTAACACATGTTGGCGATAACTGGAATTAGACAATTTAGACTAAAGAGAATTAATTGAACAGCACATTAATTTAACTATGAAACTAAATACAGTCGTTAAACTAATTAAAACTGAGTAACATGTTTTCCAATAATCAACAAAATTAAAATACGATCCAGCTCCACGAAGCGAGACAATAAACACGATAAATTCTATATTCAAGGTAAATTCTAGAATTAATAATAAATTATGTTTTATTATAGGGTATATCCGACATATGTTGATAAATATACATTGAAATCGTTTTAATTTCAATATTATCCAGTTAATGATTTTAATTTTGATTATATCAATAAGGAATGTCATTATTAAACGTTATCTAAAATTGATAATAATATTATTTACGTGTCATAAAAACGACTTACATTTCAAGTTGTTTCTGTAATAAAAAAATGTCCGCTTCCCCCTTGCCAACAATCGCCGTTATCTCTCCATTTATTCCGAAAAAAAAAATACGATCAGACCCCTGGTTTCAAAATTATTTCTTAACTAAGATTTTCCTATCGCAAATCTGGCAAATTTGGAATCTTAATAACTTGGTTAATTGTTTAGATATTCAGGAATTTAATGTGTCATTTTGAAGATCACTTCAAGCTTGTAAGTTCTGTAATTTGTAATTTATCACAAATATTTATTCTTAATTCAAAAAGAGATTTGCTAGTTCTCGTATTGTAAATTTTTGAATATTTCATTCAGCAAATTAAAAAAAATAAAATATGACAGATTACCAAAATTTACTAAATTTAAGTTTACAAAAATCTTAGTTAAGGAATGATTGTGACATTGTGACCTGGCCCCAGTTTCACAATCATTCACTCAACGGAGTGTACACTCAACTAAAATTCGATAACATTTCACTGCCAATTTCCAAGACATTATACAGATAAAATTGATTATCTTATGTAATATTTAAATTGTTTGGTGTAGGTTTGTTGAACAAAACGAAACATTATCTCATAAAACTTAATATCTTAAAAATGTTGATGAGAGAAAAGTTGGAATATTTTAGTTGAGTGTACACTCAGCTGAGTGAATGATTGTGACATTGTGACCAGGCCTCTAATTATTTTATTTTTGTTTTGTAAAATATTTTTGTTATTTTCTTAATCACTTTTAAACCTAACAGGTTAGTCAAATTTTAACAAGCTTTATATAAAAGAAACAGATAATCTGGCCTTTTTTTTTGTACATATTTTGCCAAACCAAGCTCAGGTAAATTTTGGTATTATAATAAACATGCACGTCTAGGCCAGATTTCCTAAAAAATCTTAAATCCAATAGGTATATATACTTTATTTGTGAAAATTCTGTAGTGTCTCATAAGTCATGTTTGGTCAGATGTAAATGATTTCGGTGATTTTTTTATGTGTAATTACGAAAATTGACACGTGACACTTCAAATAAACTTTATTATTATTATTATTATTATTATTATTATATTCAGCCATCTGAGAATTTAACATAGATTTTCTTTATTTTTTCAGTGACAAAAGATATACAATTTTTTATACAATTTACTTTACAATAAGAAACAAAGTAAATAAATCACAAACTAAATAAATAAGTAAACAAATGAACAAAAAGTTTTTTAAAAAATCAACAGCTGAAATGTCATATACCACTTTTTGAATGTATTTTTATGATTAAATTCAAAAAGTGGTATGTGACAGAAACAAGAAACAAGACAAATAAACATTTGATAATTATAAATAATTGACCTTTTCATTTTAGTTATTTTTAAAGGTTTATTAGTTACCCACTAGAAAATTCATGTCTAAAATTAAATACTACAATTAAAACTAGCACTTTGTATGAGTTTTTGTCTAACGAATTTTAACTTAAATTAATTTTGCATTTAAAACCGAATTTTATCTAATTTGCATAAACAGTTGTCAGAGAAAACAGTAAATGCATGATAAAATGTCATAATTTTTACATTCTGCACTGATATATAGACATTATTTTATAGTGAATGTATATTTGCGCTATTTTTATTACAAGGTCGGCTACATAGGTATAGTTAATACAAAACGGAAGCATATATCCATTACAGAGGCCTTGATGACTAAGTGGTCTATAGCTAGCTAAAGCACGTGCATTCGAGTAGGTCCTGGTGTGAAAAAGTTTTTAAGTTTGCTTGCCGAAAGTCGGTGGTTTTCTCTGGATTTCTCCACCATCCCAGGACTGACCCGTTCGAAATATGTGAAGGATCTTGACTAGGGCGTTAAACACCATTAATTCGCTCCACTTATTATAGTGAATTAATTAACTTGAAAAAAAGGTAAACTAGTATAACTCATCCTAGTTCAGACAGAAGTGGAAAATCAGTAACACTGGCATTGTCAAACATCCACAGTTCAAATATAATTAAATGTTAAATCAACACAATTAAGCCGAAAAAAATTTATTTGCAGAAAAAAAGAGATACAAAGAACAAACGGAAGCGGAAGTTAGCTGAAGATATTTTTTTGCCCACAAAAGCATTGAGAAACGGAAACTCGGAGAAATGAAAGTCAGGTGCGTATATACATGTCGTCAAAGTCATCCGAGCTACTAACTTTCCAGAGAAACAGAAGTCAGTCTAGTATATCATATCACAGTGCCCACAAAAAGAAAACGGAAGCCAGTCTAGTATACACATGTTATCAGTCCCACAAAAAATCAAGGGAAAGCGGAAGCTGGCTAAATACACCAGACTACCAGATCCACAAAAACATGAAGAAATGGAAGCTAAACAAGTATATACATAATACAAATCACACGGGGAAACGAAAGCCGTATATACATATCCCCATAGTCCCCCGAGCTACTTAGTGCAGAGATCAGAGTAAAGGAAGTCATCAAAGTAAATACATAACATAAGAGCAAGTGCAGGGGAAAAAAGAATTCATCCGAATAAATACATAAAAACAACCAAGAACACAGGAAAACGAAAGACATCCAAGCATTTACAACATAAATACCTGAAGAGCCAACAAGTACACGGGAGAACGGAAGCCAGTCAAGTATATACAATACTTTAGACCCAACACGAACTTAGGAAGACCGAAGCCAGTCGAGTATGTACAATATATATACCTTTAGATCCAACACGAAATGAGGAAAAAAGAAGCCAGCCGAGTATATGCAATATACATGTGTATACCTTCAGAACCAATGGAAACCATCGGAAAACGGAAGCCAATCGAGGTTAATCCTTCTATCGAAACCACAAAAGAACACAGCAAAAGGAAATCAGCCCAGTATAAACACACAATCAGAACCATAAAGAGCACGGGAAAACAAAAGCCAGCCGAGTATATACTTAGTAACAGACCCAAAAAAAGCATACAGAATCAAATGCAAGGGCTGTATACACAAAACAAACTCACATAAAACGCGGGGGGAACGAGAGTTAGCCGAGCGTTGATAAACGTATCCGCACACACACACAACACACAAGGAAAAACGGATGCCAGTGTATACAAACCATTAGAGGCACCAAGACCAGAGCTCTCGAGTGAATCAGAGGTCGACTTATAATAGTTTGAGAGTATTTTTGTCAGAAAAATCTCTGATATTAGGCTTAGCTTCAGGTAATATGTTTTGGTACAAATCCCTGATACCTGGATTGTCTGAGGCAATCCAAGTTTAACAAATCCTTGATGTTTGGATCGTCTGAGGCAATCCAAGTTTAACAAATATCTGATATCTGGATTGTCTGAAGCAGTCCGAGTGTAACAAATCCCCGATATCTTTCTTAGCTTTAGAACAAACCATTGATATGTGAATTAGTCTATGCGATCTGTGTTAGATAATCCCCGATATTTTTCTTAGTTTTGGGGACTCTGATTAATGTTAAAGCAAAAGAGTTTTAGGAAATCTTACGGTTAGAACAATCCCCAATATCTGGTTAAGTGTCATATTATAAATTTTTGAATTTTCTGAATGAAATATCCAAAAATTTATAATATGACATAAGTTTTAGGGACTCTATTTTAGAAAACTGGTGTATTTATTTTAGAACAAATCCCCTACATTAGACGTAAAGAAAATAATGTTTTATGTTAGTAATTGTTAATACTCTATCACTGAAATCATAAAAGTATGTCGGTAATTGGCAATTAAAGTTTCAAGATGAACGGCTTGACATGAGATGATTTAGACCAATAATTAGGTCCCTTTTGACAAGGACTGTTAATATATTTACATACAAAATTTCCTCAATTAATTGGCCGCTGGCGTGTTGTATACAAACAGTGCAAGTTGCTACATTTTAGAATGGAAATCGTTTTTATGAATAGAAAAGTGAAATGGAGTAATGGTGTTTTACCTTTTTTTAAAAAGAATTATTTTACCTGATGTCGAATTGGTCAGGTCTGTGATGGTGGAGGAAACAGGAATATCCGAAAAAAAAAACACCGACCTTCGGCAAGCGAATTGACAAACTTTCTCACGCTGAAATCTACCCCAGTGGGATGCGAACCTAGATGGTGAGGTACTGGAATCTGTAGGCGCACGATTTAGACCACTCGGGTACCGGGACGATTTAACAAAAGGAAAATAAAGCGTACTATTTTAAGTGGTTGATGCTGGTTACAGTTATCAAACTGCTAAAAACAATGGTCTGATATATACGGGTGTGTAGTAGATCTCTATATAAGGGAAGCGACTCGTATATTTTACTTGTATCAAGTATACATCTCTGCTTCAAGTTTCATGACTATGCAGCTTATGTTTTACAAAATTACTTCGGCACGCAAATTGACCAACTTATATACCCGAGTAAGATTCGAACTTAGCTACTCGACAAGAGGCAGTGTGATCCGTGAGCAAGCTCTTTAGACCAATCGGCTACAGAGGCCCCGAATATTAATAATAATTAACATGTTTTAAATGTTATAATTCATTTTTAATGAGTAATGGTTTTCTAAGTTGCAATTTCTCTTAATTTTAGTTCCCCAGTCCACTGTCACGTTCTGGTAGAGACTAAAATGTATCGATATTTCAGCAATCAGGTTTTTAAAACGAATAGCAGGGAAAGTAACAGCTTCAACTTTAAATGAAATAGACATTTACAGAAAAAAAAAAATTGGGGCGTTATCTAAAGGGAATATGTCAGCATGATAAAATATCTATATACATTTTATGTTAAATCAATGACGTTACAGTTCAAATAATATACTTTGAAATAAAAACTGCTAAAATTATGTCAGAGGATTTACGTATTTATAGATGTGAGGTAATTATATCATTTTCGTGTTTTATACTAATTAAGCATCGAATTGATAAAATGTGGTAGGTATGATCGTATTATTACCACAGCTTTACCAAGCAAACCGAAATAACGCGCGTGTTATACGATAATACCAAATTCCATTTGTTTATTGCCTGAATAAACAGATGATCGTTATTATTTTTTTAAATTTCAAATTTTTGTCTTACACTACGAATTTCCTTTTTGACGCAGGTAGATGTAACAGCCACGTCGATTAGCTACGTTATCACGTGACCATTGTTGACTTAACGAGATGTATTGTTTACTTCCAGTCACAAAATGCCCGACAATTATAGTCTGATAATTCGATGTTTTGTTACGGTGGAAATGAGCAAAACACTAATTAATGTAAATATTAATGATATAAATCCACAATCTTCATAGTTTTTAATTCTTATTTTATCTTAGTGAAACAGAAACTTACAAATAAAACATGTTTTGACACTTTTTAAGACAAAAATGATGTACTGTACGCTTCGAAAACGTGAAAAGTAAAAAGTTCCGGACAGTATAATATCGGATCTTAAATTTTCTGCATGGAAAAAGTAAAATCCGTAGCACTTCCGTGACCAAATTAGTTAAAACAATGATTTAAATATAATGGAGATTTTTTTCTGAAACAAAATTAAATTTCTAATTTTCGTGCGTGTGTTAATCTATAAACATAATACCATTTTTGTAATTTGCGTTTTTACATAATATTGAAAAACAATTCCCTTTCACGTAATAACAGTTTCTATTTAGTGTAGATAACATTGTACCATATATATCCAAAATTATATTTCAAGATAAAAAAAAACTCCAATTATTCGTGAAGTCTGTAATTTGGTCGACAGTAATTTGAATTGTAATTTTATGTGTTGTTTTTGTCAGATCACAGCGAGTGATTTATCAGCATTGTTTAACCATATTGGTTTAGAATTGATAAAAACAACCATCCTTATAATACCAATCACAAGATTTTACACCAGTATTTACGATATATCATCAAATATAACTGATGTTGTCATGTAATGGTATAATGACACACGTATAAAACTCCAAACTACAATCAGACTAAATTAGAAATTTGTATGCAAATGTGCAATAAGTTTTAGACAGAAGCTCATTTCCTCAATGTAAATTGGAGATCGGGATTTGATATTTTCGCCTTTGATAACTAAGTTCTCTTGGAGTTAAATTGAAGGGATAATTCTCCGTAATGTACCTGCGTTTTCTGTTATCACACTAATTGGCTTCCGTACAAAATCATTTAACCTTGTAGAATCGATATCAATAGTAAGATTAAATCTGTGGATTGTTATATATAAAAGGATTTTACTATAAAAATAAATAAAAAACATAATTACAATGTGTCTAGAGAAAAATACATATACTTTATTAATTTTACATGGCGACATTGATAACATCACATGATAATTACAGAGAAACAAAGGGTCGAGGTTTTTTTATCTGACATAAGCATTGTTTACCATTTAAATGGTATTTTTTAATTAAAAAACATGTCACAAAATTAAGCATTTTTCTTTGAAAATTAAATAGACTCTTTATTTTGTACAAATGCACATTTAAACACGGAATGACTGCCAGTTGCTAGATTGTGTCAACTCGGTATCATTAAATCTGCTTCTTTATTTGGTTCACCAGCATTAAAGCTAATCCATTATGGAGTACAACACATTCACCGTTTGTTTGTACGTTTCATTTGGTCCGAGGTAAAACCTATGTTGACGGGCTGTGGAGGAGGCAAATACGTATTGCACCAAAGGCGCCCATACGCGCCCAAATGCACCCAGACAAGTCCATTTAGCTTCCTTCCGGGAGCATGCTCCCCAGAAAAATAAAAGTAAAGTAGCTCAAATTTTTTCCGGGTACACGTTGTCATGCTATATTTACTGCTACTTAACAAATCTGTGACTAGTGTCATATACCAGTTCTTGAATTTAATGATAAAAATATATTCAAAAAGTGGTAAATGACACTAGTATAAATCACTATCGATGTTAAGACACCTGATTAATAGGTATTTTTGACTAACATTCATACCGTTAGATTTGTACTTGATCTTTCTTAATCTTTTTTCTAGCTTAACTTTTTACTATTTATATATATAAATATATATATATATATATATATATATATATATATATATATATATATATATATATATATATATATATATAGGCGTTCAGTTTTGTTAGTAGTGTTTGCTCCGAAATTGGTAGGTCACGAGTCACGAGTTTGGTCCCCGGGCGGTCTTTTGAAATTGGTCTTGGCACTATGATGAGGTTGCTTACAATACTTTATACTTTATCGCATTGCATAGTGACGTTTCTGCCGATGCGTTAAAGTAAGTTACGTCTATTTATGAGTGAAATATGTTTTGGCTGGGACATTAATCCTTGACAAGTGAATCAAATTTAATTATTTTCACCAACAAAACATACTTGCATACCTGTCAAATTACAAGCATTGCGCGTGCCATACGCACTTTTCATGTAAATCACGTTCACACGCTAAGCTTATGCACTTACACAAACGCATTATCAAACTATACCACTGCGGTAGCTCAGTTGGTAGAGTGCTCGCTCCGTAATTGGTAAGTCGTGGGTTCGAACCCCGACCGGGTCTGACCCAAGACTTGAAATTGGGTAGTGACTGCCACTTTGTTTTTTCGCCAAGCACTCCACATTACGAAATGAAAGTCACGGTCTTTTGGATGAGAACTTAAAACAAACGACGTACCCGTGTGCACGGCAGGCGTGGCACGATAAAGAACCCTGCTGTATAATGCCATCAGCGCAACGCACAGGCAAAATTTCTGAACTTTCGCCTATAGCTGGCGACGTCTCGATATAAGTGAAATATTTTTGTCTGGGACGTTAAAAACCATTACTCAACTATTATCAAACTATCTAGATAAAAAAAAATTGATGACATAGATAGCTGAAAATAATGTTTCGCACAGGTGTTACGTGTTTATTATAACATATATAACGGGTTTACAGGTCCACTAAAAAAATCTGTATCTTCAATCTTTGATCCTGATTTAAAAAATCTGTTGCCATAACATGTTATATGATAGGTTTATGGTTCGAGAAGATGCCACTTTGATTTATGAAGGCAAGGAAAAATAAATCAGAGGGAATGGCCCATTGGAAAAAAAAACTAGTATTGATCTTAGTTAATTTAATTTTGGAACGATTTGTTTAACAATACAGTATAATTGCATAATTACAGTAATGTTATATGCAACTTTTGACTTTGTGTGAATAAAAATATAGCTTACGAAATGCAATTTTCTCACTAATATCATAATGCATTTTTTTAAATTTTATCGTGAAATACATTCAAAATGCATTATGACACTTATATAGATGATCAAGATGTTTAAATGTTGAATTCCTGTATAGTTGTGTTGCTTACAACAATAATAGTAAGACAAAGCGGCATCATAATATATAGCTTATGTAAGATAATCCACGAACACGCTTGCAAAGTTTGATTTAAATACGAAACACGATAAAATATTTTCATTTAAAAACATACTGGAGGCTTTTTTAACTTTACCAGTCATAAGCCGACTAGGCTTAGTGGTTTGTTTTGAGCTAAAATAACCTGAACGATATTATTAAGCATAATTTTTGACATTTTTGTCTGTGTATAAATCCGATCATGCTTGTTAGTACACAATTTGCGAGAGTAATAATGAAAAAAATTGTTTGAGGAAAGTCTGGTGGATCCGATCCTAGTCCAGAAAGCGTTTTAAGTTGTATGTCTAAAACTTTAACATTTGACATTTTTTCTATAAATGATTTGATAGTGACTTCACCTGTAAATGGAACTTGTTGTCCTTCACATTTTACTCACAAAGTTTGCTTCGACACAGACAAGCTCTTGCTCCTGATGAAAATAAACAACATATGTTTATGTTGTAAATATCACCAATCAATTGCAAATGCATCATAAGTTATTCAAAGTCACAGATGCACTTTCTGTTTATATATAGCATTTGGTTTAAAGTTCTCATGATTTTGGCCATGTTGTCACCGTTTAAACTTTTAAGCGTCACGGCATATATCCATGTACAAATAACACCGATTTTAGAGTTTTCGATCTATTCATAGATTTGACACAGAGAAACTTACAATACCAGAGCCATAGTATCGGTTTAGAAAATCAAGATTTTTGGCCATCACCAGTAACGGATCTAGGGGATAGGACGTGTACCCCCTTTATGTCACTGATTACATTATTGTGTTATCATGCATTTTCTTATATACCAAAAGTCCGACACTCTCAATGAAAGATATTTTTCTCTTTAAAACAGATTAGATTGCACCAGAATGCAGGATTTTGCTCTTTTTCAAAAATTTTTAAAGGGAGCATGCTTCCGGACTCCCTGCGAGCTTTGAGCCTTCCGCTCTTAGCTTTTACGCCCTCTTTGTAAAATCACGGATCCGTCTCTGATCACGTCCTTTGGGGGTTATTTTGTAGTAACATGCTTTGAATTCCCACAGGTCTGTGTAATGAATTAGCCGAAAATGAAATACACGCTTGATTTTTTTCCGTGAAACAATGTCAACATTTAAAAAAGATTAATTAAATATATGTTTATGTTCAATGACAAAAGTGTTTATTTCCCAAAATATCTTGAGATTAATTGATTGGATAAAAGTTTACATTCGTTCTACATCTGAAATCGTTCACACCAATTCGTCGTTCTTAATGTTTCGATAAAACTGAATTGGTATTATTTTGAGAGAAATGTGGATGAACTAGAAACGGACGATTATAAACATTTTCTTTTTGTTTGTAATGGTTTGCATCAATAATAAACTTTAGCCTCTGGATTTACAGAGTGGAGTGGAGTGGGGTAATGGTGTTTTACGCCCCAGTCAAGATTCACTTATTCCGAGGCGGTCAGTTCTCGGATGGTGGAGGAAACCGGAGTGTCCGGAGAAAACCACCGACCTTCGACAAGCGAACTGACAAACTTTTTCACACTAGGATCTGTCCCGAATGGGATTCGAACCCAGGCGATGAGAGGCACTGTGATCCGTAAGTGGGCGCTTTAGACCACTCGGCCATTCGGCCACTGAGGCCCTCTCTGGGTTTACAGGGAATGAGAAAATGATTATTCAATGTATATTTTGTAATATATATTAAATATATAATACAAATACCAGTAAAATTTTGATGTGCCAGATGTGCACATTTCGGAAATTAAATACTATGATTTCTTGTAAAATATTATCATATATAAATTTGATGATTATATCGATTTTGAACAGTGAAAAATAATCCAGAATCACAATAACTAACTTAGCTAAATAAAAGATTCCTTAAAAAGTTTAATTTATAGTAAAGTACATCTTTGAAGTAAATTATCTAACTTAATAAATATTGATAAATGAAAATTAAATTCTGATACTTTTTTTTTCAATTTTTCTTACAAAATTTATGGACAATATATAAATGAGAGGTTGTTCTTTCTGTCATAAAATTTTATGTAATTGTTTTCAGTTACAGTTTTCCTCTTTTTTTAGGTCTTGTGGTAAAATATGCTAGAATCTAGTTTCTTTATGTTTGAGGCCTTTTTAACTGCCAGCTTGATTTATAGTCACAGTCGCTTTATGTTTACAGAGACGCTTAAAAAAATTAATAAAATAAAAAACAAGAGGCCAATGGGGCCTTAACGCTCACCTGAGGATATATCCAAAATTGTTTGCAAAGTGCAATATACAATGTATAAATTACAGAAACTTTCAAAATATCCTCGAAGTTTAGAATTGTCAACAATACTTAATCAGAAATTTCTAGTCACAATTCATTTATAAATAAGTAGGTAATAAACATGTAGTAACTAAATTACAATGAATAATTTCTAAATCATTAACCATTTCAGTATTGTTATGCAGATATGTCCTTGACCTTTAAACCCAAGACATTCAACCATATTTTAAAATGATCATCATATCGATACCTACAATAATCTATTATACATGCCTATACAAATAATCTTTGACGCCATCTTTTATTTTAAAATTATCGTACAGTGATACAAGAATATGACAAAATCAAAGGTTTTTGTAGGAATAGGGTTAAAAATGACAGGAATATAGCAGAGCCAGATTATTTGTTCATCGTTTTTCGTAAACTATAAGTAAAGAAATCTATAAGATTGATAATAGAAACAAATGGTCGCCGTTTTCTCGATGACTGAATTAATTGCTGTGGTCCCTTCTTTCTTAAATTTTACTTTAAACGTGATGAGTTAAACTAGCTAGAAGGTGCTTAACTTCCGGAGCACCCGACATCACTTCCTTAATGGAAGTTCACGTATGTAAATGAATTCGCCAGTTTTTAGTTTTTATTTTACATTTGGGATTGTGATTAGGACATGGACAGGTATATTTGGTTTGATTAGATCAATTTTAAGCTTTTAAAGTAAAACCAGATTAGTAGATTGCTGATTTTTTGACTTTCTTTAACTTAAGAAAACTCGAAGTAAGACGCAAGTTTTAAACTCTGAAATCGATTCATTTATTTGGATTACATTGTACTTACCTTTAAAAATACAAGTTTTAATTGTTCAAAGTCGCAATACATTTTTTGTAATACGGGTTTATAGTTTAAGAAGCATAAATTGTAACGGCTGTTCTTAATTAAGTTTAATATTGGTTCTTATTTTTTCTTCTCCAAGATTTTAATTGGAAAAATCGAAACTTCTTCACTGAAAGTCGGATTCTGGAAACCATGCAGTTCGAATTTTCGAAGTTTCGCTGTATTTGAGAGAGAAATATAAACTTGGATGTTTGCTGAAAAGAGGCTTGATTGTTTACGCTTAATGTTCTTTGCTACAAATTGCATGTTTTAATAACAAAACTACTGCACACAATACCGAATAAATCTTCCGGACAAGAATTTCAATAATCCGAGCTTTATTTTGTTACCGCGATACGCCTTTGTCAGAGGCTGTAAAAACCCGAGTTTGTACAGTCGTTATATAAGCTTGCGTGTCTAGTACACGGCATATCGTGAGTAATACAATGAGTCTTAATGTTAAGATTTACAACTTCATACATTGATGATCAAATCAAGAAAACTATCGGGTTTCTTTTCTATCTTATTTGATAATATTTCAATGAGATCTCGTTCTACATCACATGACAAATGTCGAAAACAAATTTCTATTTAATAAAATTACGACTACCGAAAACAGGTAGTATTTCCGGGGGTTAATTGACGATAACATGTCTTCCTGTGCAACATAATGAGGAAATTAGTAATCGGAATGCCGGTAGAGACCATCAGTGAAGACGATTTATTGAATTTAATTTTCAGTGCCTGTAAAGCCAACTCCAAAAGATAATTCAATTTACCCAAATTGTGATAAGATTTACTATAAGAACGTACAAAGAAAATTCTCTTTGCGTTTTAGATTAAACAATTAAATAATGGTAGAATTTTTAGATTAAACAGATGCCTTTATTATTGTGTTGTGAAATCAATAAAACAGATAGATCATGTGTTGTAGTGAGTGAACAAAATATAGAATTATCTCTTTGTTTTTCATAGAAAATAGTCTTGATATCAAATTTGTCCGGTAAATCATACAATATTATTTAATTAAGTCAGCTTGAAAATAATACAAACATTCAACCTAACATAAAAATTCTTAACCTCAGCGCTTATAACTACTAAACAATTTTGACTCGATAGAGTAGAAGAAATGAAAAAAAGAGTTCAGTAATACTCGGAGCATACTCCGAAAATTTGCTTCATATTACCGAATATACTTGATAATTTATTTTGGTTAAAGCGATAATACTGATTATTTAGTTTAAACTTCTAAATATACTCAATATGTAGTTTGGACATACTGAATATACTAAATATTTAGTTTGAACATACCGATTATAATACTGAAAATAATCAATATTTAGTTATAACATACTGAATATACTCAATATTTAGTTTGAACATACCGATTATAATACTGAAAATAATCAATATTTAGTTTGAACATACTGAATATACTCAATATGTAGTTTGGACATACTGAATATACTAAATATTTAGTTTGAACATACCGATTATAATACTGAAAATAATCAATATTTAGTTATAACATACTGAATATACTCAATATTTAGTTTGAACATACCGATTATAATACTGAAAATAATCAATATTTAGTTTGAACATACTGAATATACTCAATATTTAGTTTGAACATACCTATTATAATACTGAAAATAATCAATATATTTTGTTTGAACATACTGAATATACTCAATATTTAGTTTGAACATATTTAGCAAAAATACTGAATCTTTGATAATGCGGAAAATACTTATATTTAGTAATGTAACACTGAGTAAACTTAAAATGAAATTGGTTATTCGGAATGTCTTAATATTTAGTTTTATTGGGTCAACTATACCCACTTGTAGTTTGATAATACCGAATATAAACAATTTTTAGTTCGGAAATACAAAATGCAGTGCTCTAGGATTTTTCATTGACCCTAACTTTCCCCGGGAAAGTCACAACAGAAAATCTACTTTTCCCGCAGAAAAATTTCACATATCTTGGTGAGAAAAATATTGATTGTGAGTAAATAAAAATTAAAAAAAAAACAAAACAAGCAGAGGTCGAATCAATTTATTGACAATTAAAGTTATCTGTAAAAATGTTATCTATTGAAATTTAGACTGTTTTTTAATTCTTGTCTTCAGGTTCAATTTCTTTGTTTTTTCAGGATAAAGAAAGAGATGTATTTATTTTGTGCCCTTTCACATGTCTGGTCCCTCCAGATATCAACTGTTTATTCACATCTCTTAAAAGATTTTATTCCTCTGCGGAGGGACCAGACATGTGAGCTCTTAGCAGCCACTGTAATGTCTTTTGTTCCAGGCAACTGCGGTTTGATGTTTTTATGCTCTTCATTGATTGAAAAACCCCTTTCACATTCAGCCGTGCATGGGCTTATAACACTCATAATTTTAATTCATTTCATGATGTTTTGATATCTCATGTGGTTTGGATTCCAAGTAAACTTTCATAAATCTACAAAAACAATTAATATCATACATAACACTGAATATTTAGGTTGTAGACAAGGTTTGTATATAGTTCAAATGAGTTAACTTAAATACATGAATACTTTTAGAACTTGTTGGCTGCTACTAAGTGAAAGAGAAAGAAATGGTTCTAAAATGAGCTTAACAGAATGTGCACATAATGTAAATAAAAACCTTTATCATCTCTGGTTTGATTGGAGATGTTTCATCTATTCACCTAGTACAAAGTATTCAATATGGCACAAGTACCTTGACACCCAGGCATTGAACAGTTTGTTTGTGTGATGATTATATCATACCTGTTTCATATCAAGTGGATTTCTTCCTACAATAGATGACTTTAGCTGAGAGTATTCCTGGAGTAACTGTGCTGTTTCATCTTCAGTGTAAATGCTTGGAAATGTAATTAGAGAGGTGATGTCATCGTTTCCAACGTCAACAAGGTGTGGTCTATCCCCGGGCCATCTTGAGAAATCAAATGCTCTGAAGTGTGAAAGAGGCTGTTCTTTGAAATTGGAAAATCTATAAAGAAAAATTTCAAGTAAAATCAAATAATAAATTAGTGACAAATTCAATAATGACAAAAATTAAATAAATAAATAAATAAATAAAAAAATAAAAAAATAAAAATTCACAATGACATTAGTGTTACCATTGCAGATTCTTGTGAAAGCTTTTACTGTTTCACAAAAAAAATACATACACAAAATTAAAATTTAACTTTTTTCTTCTAATAATAATGCTTCACCATAACAAGTTTAAATGTTAAAGTACCTTTTGTCAATGTATGAAATTGTGTCATCAACTAGTTTGGAAAGGTGGGTATCATCACTCCAGTTAACTGGGGGTGTTTGTCCTTTGAGTGGAATCCCATCAAATGTTTTCTCATCAGGTCTATAAAGGTTGACAAACTCTTCTATGTTTTCCCAAGATGTCTTTTCAAATTTATTAGATCCAACATTATGCCTTCCAATTGTTCTTCAACTGTAAACAACATAATGCCCCTATACTGAAACACCTGAAAGAATAAATTCATTGTTTTAACTGTTTGGAATTCATGTTAAGCATGCAGGCATTTATACACAGCCAATAAATGGCAATAATGAAAAGAAAGTTACGAAATCAAACAAAATTATACCATCCATGTTCAAATAACCCCCTCCCCCCAAAAAAGTAAAAACTATGAAAACTGGCAAACTATGTAAAACATGAACTTCCACCCAAAAAGTGAGGCCAGGTGCTCAAAAAATTCAGTACCTCCTGTCTAGCTAGCTACACTGCCGACTGTAAAATCAACATTGAGAACTTAGAATAATTATGAAATAAGGTTACAGGTGAATGTTGATAGTGACT
This sequence comes from Tegillarca granosa, assembly GCA_029721355.1. NCBI lineage: Eukaryota > Metazoa > Mollusca > Bivalvia > Arcoida > Arcidae > Tegillarca > Tegillarca granosa. Next base: position 18,679,225 of record CM056606.1, on the reverse strand, counting down.
GTACTTTACGTCTAAAACTCTTGAAATGACTGGCAAATAATCCATTTTATTATATAATCTACTCAATAATCCATGTAATACGGTCATACAATAAAAATCGTATTGAATGAGTGTGACGTCATAAAAGCGTGTGAATTAGGTTATGTCCTTACGCACTACGCACGGGTACTACTTTTACTATAACAACAAACATGGCTGACGTAAACATTGGCGATAACGTTTACATAGACGGTAAAGGCACTGGTGTGGTAAAAGAAATCATACCCCGGGGATTTGCAACATGTTATGATGTGTTAGTGGATGGGACCGATTTTCAAATTGAGCTTACTGAAGATAGGATAATGAAAATACCAAATATTTACCCACCTGCAGCTTCAATGCAGACGACGTCAACTTCGACGTCGACTAATAACATCGATAATGACCACCATAGATTCAAAAACATAGATGAAAACGATATTGAGAACTTTCTTCTACACCAATCAAACAAAAACACTCTTTCTAAAACACTGTCAGATCTTAAAATATTCCAAACTTACTGTAAAACAATCGATGAAACTAGAAATATTCAAGATATTCCACCAGAGCAAATTTCACCAATATTATGCAGATTCTTCATCGCAGTCCGCAAAACTGATGGATCAGAATATGAACCAACTAGTCTTAGATCCATGATGGCCAGTTTTGACCGGCAACTGAAACGTTTCAATAGCCCACACATCATTGTTACTAGTCCCCTTTATGCACAAGTCCGTGAGGTAATCAAAAGCAAACAAAAACAATTGAAGCGCGATGGTAAAGGAAATTTGTCACATCGCAGTGATGCAGTCACCGATGATGAAATTGAAATTCTATGGCAAACTGGTCAGTTCGGTACTGGAACACCAGATAGTGCATTACAAACACTGTGGTTCTATAACACAGTCCATTTTGGTCTTCGTGGTGCGACTGAACACCGTGACATGTGTTGGTCAGATATAACTTTGAAACAAGAGCCGAATGGTCATGAATATTTAGAATTTGAAGAACGTCAAACGAAAACTAGAACAGGAGAAAATCCTAGAAATACAAGGGTTATTAAACCGAAATTGTGGGCCAATTTGGAAAATAAAAACAGATGTCCAATCCATGTTTATAAATTTTATTCTTTGCGTCGTCCTACATCGTACTGTAAACCTACAGATCCATTCTATATTGCAACATCAACTAAAAACTCACCTTCTTTAATGGAGATATGGTTCAAACGTGCACCAGTTGGAGTAAATAAACTTAATTCCATGATGAAAAGAGCCATCAAAGGTGCCGGTATTGAGACTGACAAACACTTGTCAAATCATAGTGCAAGGAAATACCTGGTGCAAAAACTAAATGACAATAACATCCCTGCAAATCAAATAATGCAAATTTCTGGTCACCGTAATATATCATCCATTAACAATTATTCTCACATAAATACCGATCAACACAAAGAAATTTCCAAAATACTCCATGGACAGCCAGCACAAACTAGATTAAATCCACACAATCATCTAGTACAACATCCATCAGATCAAAACTTCGCGCTTTCGCAACAGTCATCATCAAATAATCAACAATCAGTAATGCATTTACACGGCGGATTCCAAATCATTTTTGCAGGACCAGTCACCGGAGGAAACATTCAAATCCATATTCATCAAAACCAATCACCACTTCCTAAAAAACGGGCTAGAATAATCGTGGATAGCGATTCCGAGTAATACATGTCTGAAAATTCTTGTCCAGGTTGTTGACATTCCAGAGTGCGCGCGCTATGACGTCACACAATTAACCTAGTTCACAGTTGTTTGTTTTCATTCGTTTGTTGATCCATAAGTAAAGCTGATACTTTTGTATTTTTTTAAAAAGAAGATATAATGTATTTAAATTGAAAATGTTTGTTTTGTTTTTGTATCCTGCGGACAGACTATTGTTTACATCTAATATTTCAGCAGGATTACTTTTTGCGCATGTACACACTTGTTGCGTTTCGGTCAATCAGCTGTTTTCTTATAATAAGAAGACAAGTTTTTAATCTACGATAAACCCGTTTTTATTGGAATATATAATAAATAGAATCTTACATTCGTGTTTATGTAATATTGAATTTATTAAACTCGTTGAATAATGTTTTATGCAACTCGCCAAGGCTCGTTGCATAAAACATTATTCAACTCGTTTAATAAATTCAATATTACATAAACACTCATGCAAGATCCTCTATGTCATATAAATTGTTTTCAGGAATTGTACTGTTGTAACCTCATTAGATAATGCCATAGCCTCTAAGTGAGTAACAACTACCTGCAAGTTTTTCTGTAATGCTGCAACACATCTAGATTTACTGCTTACCCATCTTGTCTGTAAACAAATACAGCATAATGCGTACAATCATTTGCGATATAAATAGATTTATCATTTGTTTTATTTATCTGTTTGCTGATTCTTATCCCGATAAACAATTAATGTTACTCCGAGCAGTATAGTAAGTCTCACTGTCTTAATAAAACATGTCATGCTCAGGGATGTTACCTTCCAATAGTCACAATGACAAGATTGGAAATAAGTTCTACTACAACTTATTTAGGAGATATTCAGGTTTATGGAGCACTCTGTCTCACTTCCAATGCATGGATGAATTTTAAATGTTCAGATGTAATTACGAATAAAAACTGGTACTTTTGTTAAGCAACTTTGAATCTAGTTGTTATCAATTTACAAAAATTAAAAGAAGTTTATTAGTAAAAGTTTATAATAGGTACCTTTTTCAAATCAGAAAATCTACAGATGTCTTTTTCAAGCACTTCTGCCAATGAATTGAGACCTCTCATCCTTTTTGATGAAGCTCTGTACATAACAAAAATTCTTTTCATTGTTTTCTCGTATTTTTTTCAAGAAGGGTATACTTTTGACAGAATCCAATACAGCTAACTTCAACTTGTGTGCAATGCAGTGCATTGGTATAACTTCAGGTATTTCATGTAAAATGTGAGCTACGACACCACTTTTTCTCCCCTGCATGACAGAAGCTCCGTCAAAGTTGGCACAGACTTAGGAAGGTCCAGACTGATCATGTTTTAGGCTGTTGAATTCATTTCAAAATTATGCAAGGCCAGTTTTATAGTTTCAAATACCGCAAGTGCATATGGGTGCTCAGGTGATACAATATTAGCCAAATACTCTCAGCTTTACCAGAAGAGCTTACAAAACGTATATACACAAGTTTTTGCTCTTGCAATCTCGGTGCTGCCATCAGCCATAATAGAAATAAAATAACAGTTTTGAATGATTTTTTGTTTGTCATTTTTAGATATTCACTAGCTATTTGAAGAAATTGTTTTGCAGATAAATCATTATGATAATTTGTTCCCACAATCTACACCCAACTTTTTAGCCAGTGTGCATTGTTTTGCATGTCGGAGAGAGGTTTTCCTTATTTATCAATAAATATGCTATATTAAACAAATTAAACAGCCTAGGTTTTTCTTTCATCGATATTTTGAAAAGCCTTGACAATACTTCTACAACCAGCCTCTGCATTGCTTATCATCAGACCTAGTTGTTGTACTAGAAGAAGCATCATGGTCAGTGTTGATATGCAGTTCAAATGGGCTACTGCTATCATGTGATTTAAGATTGGATACATGAAAAGTTGTCGATCCAGTTACAAAGCTATTATGAACTGCTAATAAAGGATATTCTTGGCAAAATTAGCAAAACATCTTTTCATTCTCGTATTTTATCCAATCATACTATTCACCCCATGAAACTACAAAGGAACGATTTCTTTTTTTTTCTTTTTTTTTGGGGGGGGGGGGGCGTCATAAAATTGATCTATTCTATTTTTATCAATTTTCTTTTTCTTTCTCTGGTGGTGGTACCGTTTCTTTTGAGGATTTGAAACCGAAGTTTTCGAGAGACATTTTGAATTTTCCACAAAAAAACTTGAGATACGTCAGCATGCACTGAATGAACCAGGAAGCAATATTTCACCAAAAGCTATTGTATTCTTTAAAATCTGTTTGTTCATTGTATATTAATACAAAAAAATGTAAGTTGTTTTTTATATTCTTTATTTGAAAACAAATAACAATGTTTTGATAAACAAACAAAAAAAATTGCTACTTGATACGAAACTAAAGCCAAATAAGAAACTTCAGATTCTATACGAGTTATCTCCTCTTACCGATCAAGAAATGGAGATTCCGAGAACAGGTTTCAATTTGAAAAAGTTATTATTTGAACTGACGATGTTGCATCGGGAAAGTTTACCAGTGGAAAATATAAAAAAGAAACAGCATTTGATAATGGACAATAATCATTTTTGGTAATAAATTTCACTTTCCCACGGAGAAGAAAGTCAAAATTTATCACTTTCCCGTGACTCCCGGTACGGGAGACGGGAAATGGGAGTCCTAGAGCACTGAAAATGTACTAAAATTTACTAATACTGATATCTATATAACCATGCTTTAATTGCAAAGATTTTCAATGATCAATACAACAGGAAATTTTTTACTTTCTGAACTACAGAAAACAAACTTTCTTCGAGACAAATTCGGTAAACATCGACCAAACTCGTTCAAATCCGTTGTTACTCGAGAGTTATATCCGGCCTGCTGTTTATAGACATTATAGTCAATAAATACAATCAAATGTTTCTATAAATAAGTTCAGAGCGGAATTTGTAACACGACTGTAAATTGACACAATTCAGAGAAATCTTGTTATTATAAAAATGTAAAAATGGACAAAAAATACTGTTATAGAGCCTTCCGGATACGAAACCGGAAGTGATTTAATTTTACAGACAACTTAGAAAATGAACGGTAAAATAATTTGATAATTTTTCCGAAAAAAAATTTATACAAACCGTGTCCGATGGCACCCAGACGGTCACGTGATAAATTAAAATAAATACACAATTTATCCATATCGATACTTTAGTTATCACACTAAAACATACTACACTTTACATGTAATTGTACAGTGTATTACGATACCAGAAATGATAAAAACTCCGATATAAACATCTAAAAGATTCTGTAGATTAATTTGAATTAGTCGATGTAAATTGTTTCTCTTACAGTCATGTTTGCCAGGTTTTATATTTTTGTTGCATTAAACAGATACATTATATTTCTGCCTACAATTCTAAATTGGCGCTAAATGTTGATCATTGATAAAAATACCTTTGATCTACAAGAGGAAATCTACCGCGATAAGATGGAAATTTAGATAATTATAGTAGAATCTTGTTTTAATAAGTGATTAATATAACGTTAATATTAACAGATATTTTAGTTTGATGGGTAAAAATTTGTTACATAATGATGGGCAAAAAATAAACTATTTTAATACTTGCTTAATGTTTCTATTATTATATATTAAATTGATTGTATACGTCTCACAATTTCCAAGACACATTTTACATGTTTTTGTACCGTAACAATCAATTACACAGCTTAATAGATAACAAAGCAGTCAAACCTCGATAACGCAGATGTAGACTGCTTAGTACAAACTTCTATTTTTAATAAGACCATTTAGTGATTCAAAGATTCATGTATTATTTGATACAATCTTTAAGCCATGTTAAAGCCAAATGGCGTGAAAGAGCTTGAACTCCTGAGCAATTAGGCCACCTTTTAATTAAAACGTAATTAAGCTTAAAAATCATGTAGAGAAAGCTTAAAAGTTTCGTAAAGGCGAATTAAAGAGGTAAAGCTTGGCTTAAAGGTGCTTAACTATGCAATTCTTTCTTTTAAATGATAGCAAGATTATTACACAATTTTTGTTAATACCTTCATTTACGGAGATACAATTTAAGCTTTCCAGAATGCTGGTAATGAAAAGAAGAACACGGCCAAATAAACGAAAATATAAAGACACATTTTTCGACAGAATTTCACGAAATAAACAAACGTAGAGAAGCCAAAAATCAAGTTATGTTTTTCTCCCATCGTCGGTTTTGGAGAAGAATATTTTTCAAGATTTTTGTATCCTACTTTTGGTAGCTATGGCAACACAATAATCACATCTGAATTGCACTGGCCAATCAATACATGTGTCTGACCAAGTACCATTTAAATCTGTCCAGCGCTTTCAGAGGAGAAGTCGAAAATGTGTGTAAACGCACGCACATACACACGCCGCACCATACCATAAGCTTACATGACCTTCGGTCAGGTGAGCTAAAAACGACACAATGTATTAAAACACATACGACAATTAAACCTTTTCAGAACACTGATAATAATAGCAAAAAAAAAACAAAAAAAACACGATGCATTGAATGAAGGAAGTACACAGACTAAACATTTCCATGACAACTGTTGTTCACGACAAAATGTAGAACAACATTGTACAAAAGACTAATGAAAGATGAAATACATAAAAAGATCAAAACTGATTCGCACACGTTTGTAAATTTCCATTCTCGTTTTATAAAAAATTAATTAAAAGTTGACGTTAGCGGTTTGAAAATTAAAAATAATAATGAGTGAATGCGGTTTCCGGCGCTCAGTAAAAAATCTTTAATAGCTAAACCCATTTCAAAAAAATATTTTAAAAAGTTATCATTCATCCATCAAACTTCTAGAATGTTAATAAAAACTGCTGCTCTGTTTTAAGAAAACGTTCTGTTGAAAGAAATGAAATGGTATCACGTTTTATGTGACCTTTCTGCAAAATAGACTGCGTTATAAGCATTTTCTATGCAACCCTTTCGACAATTAACAATTTTTATTACTCATCCTGTAAGGTTATCAACCTGAAAACAACCAAACACTATTTTCTTGTATTCCACACTGGAAATAAATTAAAAGAAACCACTGTTTTCCTATTCTATGTAGCCATCAGTTAAAGATTACCCCAAAAAGTTATAAACTTATAACAAGTTGTTCTATGTTACCCTTCCTGAAAAATAATCAAACATTACCATGTTTTTCTTCGTAGCCCAGTCTAAAATGCAATCCAATGAAAGCAAGGTTTTATTTTTCTGTGTAACTCCTTTCACCAAAAGTAATCAAATATATCCCTGGAATGTCATAAATTTCAAATGCGTTTTTATTTGCAGACCACCATGGACGGTAATCAAGAAAAAACACTAGTTTTCTTTACATACCCCCATTAAAAGTTATCAAAGATTTCCCTTAAAAGTTTTTAACTAATATTTTCATTTGCCGTGTGAATTTACCATTTCTCCAAGCTTGAGAGCCGTTGCATTTATGTAGACTTACATATAAAATGCAATACAAAATCCGGAACTACAATAACATAAGTAAACAGAGCTGACACGGATAAAAGCGCATTTTACAAGAACGTTTTATAAACATACTGTATTTTTGCGAATATTAGATATAGAATTATAATAATAATTTGAATATCTGTAAAATAACTGTATTGTTATTTGTAGAAAATATTTTGGTCAAAAATCATGTTCGCGGTCTAAAATCCACGTGCACGTTCTTTGTGGCTGTTGTGTCTACTGGACTCCTCCCTATGTACATCTATTATAGATGGGAATTTTGAGTCTAAAATAAATGAATAATTTTTTTTTTTTAAAAAAAAAGAAATATTTAATGAAAATATAACAACTGAACTGTTTTAAAATGATGTTCATTGTCACTATGAATGCAAAAGCTTTGAAAGGCAAGCTAATCATGATGCGCGAACGCATTCATATTGACAATGAACATCATTTTAAAACAGTTCAATTGTTAAAAAACGCGTTTTTCTGTGTAATCCTCACTGAAAAATTAACACCAAATGATAGTAGGTTTTTCTTTGTAGCCTACTCTGAAACGTATTACGCGTTTTCATGTAACCGTTTCTGGAAAATAATCAAAAGTTAGCTTGTCTTTCATTGGTTTCTGAAGAAGCCAAACTAGAAATGATATAAGTGAAAAAGAAAAAAAAATTAATGAAATTCATCCTCAAACGAATGTTATTAAATTAGACATAAATTGAAATGATATAAACTCCTGGATACATTACTTGTTACTGTAACTTGTCAATTACTACACACATAAGAATGAAAATTTAATATATCTGAGAAAACATATAAAACGGCTATCATAAATGAAAAATCAATTTTAATTATGTCTGGCAGTAGATTTTGATCTATCAGAGGAAATTACAATTCTATTATCGTTAATTGACTTTATATTTAATAAATACAAATAAACTGATACGATATCACAAGATATTGCTGTATGTTTGATAAATCAAATGTCTGTGGATGTATAGGTTAGTACATGAGCTATCTATGAATTGTATTCCAAGTACTTAAAAATTAAAATACGCATGTGTGCCCCTTTGTACTGTGCGTTTATGTATTGATACGGGTGTATATCACAGAGTACTATACGGTTACAGAGCGATACGAGTGTATCAGCGACGTGTATCACAGAGCACTGTAAAGTAACAGATCGATAGGGGTATTGTCTCATAGCAATGAGGATATGTCGCACAGAGCATTGTTCGCAGAACGTTTGACTTTGTTGACGCATAAGTGTCTTTTAACCCCTTTGAGAATTATACCGTGTGACGCCGGATGATTATGGTTAATTCCGTTGTATTCGGCTTTTGAAATTAACGCGGTTTAAGGCGTCAACAAAATAGCACTAACGTGACGTCAATTTTCTTTTTTTTTCTTATTATGTAAGTCCCTACCCTGTAGGGTAACCTTTTTTGAATGCATAACACATTTCAAACGCCATCGCTATATTTACAAGCTTTCATTAAAAATCACTGTACGTAATTAGTGAAAAGAGATTCCGAAAAGAAGCTGGAAATTTTCGGTAAACATAACCTGATAATTTGCCCTTGTTGAAATGATGACCATCCCAGATTTACTACATTTACTTTCCAGCACTGCCTACGTACGCATTTGAAACATTTTTAACGCAGATTTTCCGAGTTATTGTTGCGTAATAAGGCACTTTAACTTGTGATGTATTGATGCCTATCTATCTATCATCTATCTACATGTATCTATCCATCTAGATTTTGTGAAGGTTTTGGGTTGTTTAGCTAAACAAAATAAAGAAGAGGTCGATAACGCGTGCGCGCGCGTGTGTATCTGTAAATTCTTTAAGGTGACATAAAAACAAAATTGTATTATAACTATTTTAAATAATAATAGACATTTAAAAGTGCATTTTTAAACACCAACACAACCAGCAACACGCAAATGAGAACTGGGATGTTTTTTTTATGGATAATTAACGTTATATTTCCTACAACTGCCGGATCTTATAGAATAAATTACTGTTGTAACAGTCCACTTTAATAAAATAAACGTGGTAGTATAAGGTTTTAATTTTGTACGTCTTCTCCCTGGAGTAGAGGAGCAATTTCTCCAAATTATTACCAGTTAAACAGTTGTAAATTGGCATCGATCAATATAAATGCGTTTTGATGTTGAGTAGAAGCGTAAATTACCGTAGGGAGGGATGATATAATTGATCATATCTTTTTTGTTATCAATATCCCGATAATTTTCATCTCCCCCCGGATGACCCTTTATCTCCTAATTTTCTATTGAACTGAATTTAAGTGAAGCGTTATTAAGTATAAATGAAACTAATTATGTATTTATTTTAAAGATCAGTCAATAACGATAAAATGAAACGGTAAAATCGTTTGAATGGCAAAATGACTTTTATCTTCAGGCCGACCACAAGAAATGCAAAATGAAACGTTAGCACGGAAGTTACTCTAGTCAGTGTAACCATAGATAATTCGTATCTAATGTTGACCGTCGTCTTAGGATTAAGATTCATATGACAATTCATAAAGCTGTTTAAAACATTGCACATAAGTGCCCCTGTAACAACCAATCACTGACTGCCATTCTGAACTTAAATATTTAGTCATATTCACACTGACTACTATTAAGGTTACGTCTTTTTAAACACTGACTACTATATTGTCATTGAAAGCTAGATTATCTGACCAACTGTCATGAAATGAATTATCACAGGACAGCAACATGAAGTGAAGCTAGATGGCGCCATGCTACTTTATAGTGCCTGACTGGATTACTATGGATCAACAACGTCATAGTAAAACTTGACAGGGATCTTGATTGTTCATGGTTACTGACTAGGTAAACAAAAAGCATATGTATTTGAGTTGAGCAATAGTGTTTTACGTCCCAGACAAGATTCTTGAACGGTGAAGGAAATCGGAATGCAAGGGGAAAACAAATGACCTTTAACAAGGGAACTGGAAAACATTCTAACATTGGATATGGTCTATTGGGATTCGAGATCGGGCGGTTGGAGCCATGTTGAACCGTAACCACGCCCTTACGACCCATCCGATCACCGAGCCCGATAAAATGTCAGTCTAGTTGGCAGGTTTTGTTATTATGTCTGGATAGATTAACTTGAGGAAACAAGATGGGGACAAACACCTTTCCATAAGGAAAACAGTTTCAGTTGTCAAAAATGCTTTCTTTTTACATATACTTGCTAATCAAATATCAAACCCACAACCCGTTATTTATAGTATTTCGCGAACTAGCCGATCTAACGCTGTGTTATCACTACACAAGTTATCCACCAACTCCGATTGTTGATTTGCCTTTTATAGGTCTTATCTTTTACCCGCCACAGATGTTTTAAGCGATTTTATCCTTTAATGTAATTTTACAGATATTTTTAAATATAAGATAATTTTCAAAAGGCTTTAGAAAACGCATTCATTAGGAAGACGTAACGGTTATTTGTGTTCATTTATTTGTAAATGTTCTTGAAAATTATAGCATCAATTACGAGAACGTCACTAATAGCCATAAACGAATTTTCTTTGAAGATATAACAGATCGACATATAATTGGACAAATTGATTGAACATTGTGCGAAAAACTAAATGTCCTTAATTAGCTCGATTGCGCCTGATAATTCAATTACTATTTCATTTTCTTGGTAATGACTACCAATTTCAATTATTATCCAAGGAAAAATAAGCTACTTAAATTATAAAATGTTAGCTTGTTATTTTTTTCCTCGATGTAATTAACTTCATTTTTTGGAGTCTCTTTTAGTTATATTGAAGCCATTTCGCTAGGGAGCTATGCTACTTGGAAGTTATTTTTGTAGCTTTGTTAAGATGAGTTTTCATTTAGAAATGACGACGTTAAATTGTCATTGTCGTTGCCTTCATTACTTCAATTTTAGATTTAAATTCAGTCGCTTTCATAAAGGCATTAGAATGCCGACAATTATACACCTCATCATGACTAATTAAATTCTAAACAAATATCGCATATTTATCATGATCTGCCTTTCTTACGACTGGTAATTAAGGTAACACGCAGGATTCCATAAAAGTGCGGGTTTAGAAGATAGACAGCACGTGTAGCTAAATTGTTTTTATTTCTTTGTCGTTTTTATACCCGTGTTATCAAATACTCCCAGTTATCATTTTGACAGGATGCTTGTCTGTCTGAAAGTCCGTCTGACTGCCTGTTCTCTGGTGGTTTTAAAACGATTATATGAGAACAAAGGATACGGCTTTAAACACCTGTTTGGCATAACGAATATACAGAGATCAAGTTCGATTTTTACACAATCGTATTGTCGGTTTATAAACCTTACGGGTAACGGGCGGCGGTAAAAAATACACAAATTTAAAAACATAGAACAAATGTTAATGAGTGTCGATGTCACGCACATACGCAACAGTTGAGGACTTCTAATTCCGAGTCGTCCAGATTTATTTTATTTTGTGATACTTTCTGGTAGATCTATACTTATTTTGATTTTTTACCCAATGGTAGGTCATTACATATGTTAATTCCGAATAACTCTAAACTCTAGATTCCGCTTTTTTATAGGTAGTTTGAAAATTGTTTGAAGACATTTCGACATAAATTAACCTTATAGCTGTTTTTCTTTTCTCGTTCTATGATGAATTAGTATTTACTATTATATGTAAATATTATTAAATTAAAATGTATTATCGCTAACAATATGTAAAGACATGAAGACAATTAATAACCCAACTCCTCTTTTAATTTTTTTTTTATTTATTTACATTTTTGTGGGATTAAACAAATTTATGTAACTTTGTAATACCCTTGATCTACCTTAACTTCATACGGCTTTAAATCTGTCACAAATCTAAAGAAACGATAATTTGGAATAATACTTGTAAAAAGAAATATCTTCCTACAGATAATAAATGCGTGATTTTATTCTGTTAATTATTAAAATATCCTTAAAAAGAATATTTATGCCAAAAGCGACATTTTAATTATTACATGCAAAACAATATTTACTCCCAAGAAATTCCTGTTTAAACCATTCTTTATAAAATGACGTCAACATTGTTTAAGAAATTATCAATATATTACCCCGGTTTTGTTACCAATATTGCACGGATTAGGATGCACAAGTGACGGAATAATTCAGAAATCACACAAAATTACGACGTCGGGTAATGTTTTATTGTTGTATGTGCACCATAGGTCCGTGCATAAACCGTGATAAACACGGAAAATATGTAAGCCTTTTCAATTATAACATGATTCACCAAAATCAGTTTATCCGATCCTTTCTTCCTAGTAATAAAGAATCGTATATTTAAAAACAGGTTTTGACATTTTCTAACCCTGTTAATACCTACATAAATGAATTATTTTATTAACAAATAAACGTAATTATATAAAATCTGGTCATAACTGCAAATCGAAAAATTGTCAAAACATATAGAGCACTGACGTCATCGGGGTAAAATGAAACAGTAAAATAGGTGTGCATAAACTTTTTCTTGGTACTTCATACAAATGTTTCCTTTTTTTTCCAAAGAGCGAGAGCAAAAGTGATGATTCATTTTGAAAACTACAATATAAAGATGATCAAAATCAACAAGTGTCCGAAATGTCGCGAACTAATAGTACTTTTAAATAATATAGTAATTATAATAATAATAGCATTAATAAAAAGAATTCAATGGATTTAAATGTCTCGCCTGCTTAGTTTTTCGATCGATTAGAAAATAAATTACTTTAACATAAACTTTCATATTTTGACACGCCGCCGACACCGGAAAACTAGCACCTAAGTCTCGCCTTATGGCGATGCCAGGCTCGACTAAAAGTGTGAAAAAGAAAAAAATCCTAAATTTCCAAGGTATAGTTTTGTAAATGGTAAACAATAAACAAGAAATAATTTCATCTGACCCATTGATACGACTTTAAGATTATCAAGGGATCATTATTTTTAATGATTAGTAACTCTAGTGTGTAACAGTGACCATAATGGCGGATTGTTAAACTGTATATTTGTATCAAGTGAATTATGTAGTTGTTAGTCAATCCATATCTGGGGACATTCGTGATAGGTATTTGATATTATTTGTCCTGTGAAATCACTAAGGCAAAACATGTTTTAAAGTGAATTATAAATGTTAGACTTTGAAAGTGTCTTCAAGATAGCTTATGACTAAGTCAAATGTCGCTAGTTTACAAACTTAATATGTATGAAATATTCATTAGAGACACAAGCTTGTAAATACATGTTATATGAAAAACAGGTTCACAAAGTTTTTCTTTAAAATTCATATTCACTTATGCTTTAGAAGTTGACTGAAATGTCAAAAACGACACTCATAAAATGACAGACAACACTATTTAATTTTGATATATCTAATGTTACGTCACTTTAAAAAAAAACTACGGAAACTCAATTGGTAGAATGTTTGATTCGTATGGGGAAGGTCGATAAGTGCACCCCGTCTATGTCTGATGAAGTTTGAAAATATGGTAGTGACTGTTCATTTGGTAAGTAAGATCTTTATATAATGATTGAAAAACAGAGATTTCCCATGCCAGAGTAAAAGTTATGGACAGTAAAGACCCCTACCTTACAGCAGACGCATTACGAAGGTCAAAATATCTGCCAATTAACCACTAGCTGGTGGTGTTCCAATACAAGTTTAATGTTCTTAACTGGGATTTAGAATCCATCTAATCAATATTGAATATATTATAACAAAAGTTATGGCATAACCTTTATCATAAAATTCCTGCTTATGTGTGTACTGATTAAGAGTGTTTACTTTTTGTGCAAACAACTATAAGGACATTGAAGCAATATTTGCATCGTCAATGACTATGCCTCGACTTAATTTACTGATTTTCGACATTACCAAATTAAAAAGTTCGGTATAATTTCCAGAAACTATTTAAGTCATTTTCATCTTGCAGTTCACATATTTAAATACGACTCTTCAATTTAAACTCGAATGATTTTTTTTATTCTAAAATTTGCAATTGCACCTGCTTGGCTATTACTCGTTATATAACGTTGTTCCCTGGGTAATAAAAAAGTGCATCCTGTCCATGTTGTTGTCCGTAAAGAAGAACAACTAAGCTGATAGGGTATAGTGTCTTACACCGACTACTTTCGAATCCCGCTCGGGCAAAATTCGCTGCCGAAAGTCGGTGGTGGATTTCTAGAAACCCGATTTTCTCTACTATCATAAAACCGACCGCCTCGATATAAAAAAATATTTTGATTCAGAACGTTAAATATCATTACTTTTCCACTTAAAGATGAAAAACATTTCTATCTCTTCTTTATGTCGCATTTTCATTATTTTGACATTTACAAAAATTAATCAGAAGATAAATTTTAAGTGCATTAGACCACAGACCAACTTTTCCAGTAGCATTAATACTTAATTTTACCCCAAAATATACAAATAATTCACATCTGACAATACACACAAAACGTATTTTTATAATCTTGTATCCAAGCCCGACGAAATTGATTTCTCCGGAAGTGTAATCTAGTGTTCTAAGAAAACTGTTGATTGCGAATTGTTTGGAGTATAATCAAAGAACACAAGAGTAAATTAAAACTGAATAAAAAGTGACGATCAAGGAATGTCAAATTTGAAGAATTTTTACAAAAAATCTATGCTAATATTTATTCAGTAACAAGTTGGTTTTAGAGTTATATGAAGACAAAAGAATTCTTTTCATATGAGTTAATGTTTTAATACATGAGGATCAAAAGCTCAAATAACTCAGTGTAATGAATCAAATTTAAACCTTAAAGACATTAGAAAAATGATCAGTAGGTTTACAATCGAAGTAAACATTTCTGATTTGTTTACATTGACACAGAAGGTTTTCCGTATCGATCTGAATCCGATGGGACAACGTCTTTATCATAAAGAATGGATACACATTGTAATCCCATATCGTCGTTTTTATTGACAATAGACTTGTGTTTTACCAAACTAATATGTGAAATAGATATTCCAAGTGCCCCACACAAATTTGTTTTAAATGTTAAAGTCTCTGAAGATTATCCTATCGCCGTTTTTACATGTATAGAAGAGGTTGAAGGTGATTTAAGTGACTTTAATGGTAAGAAGTTACAAAGAGACCACGTAATGTGAGGCCAACATTAATCACTTAATACTTACAACAAAAATATTTTAAGATATTTGAAAACTCTGATTTGAATAATAATAATGATAATAGATGTTTTCAATAAATATAATTTTTTTAGAATGACAGAATTATCGAAATATCCTAATTGTGCCGCAGAATAATGAAAAATATGTGGGTTTTTTTGTTAAAAGCATGAAATTGGCATGATTATAGTTCATAGACTACAAATTATTTTTAGATATGGTACCATCCAAAAATTCCAACATGGTCTCCATTTTCAATATGACGGACAAAATGGCTTCATAAATCACATCAAATGTACTAAAAGTTTGATTTAGTGAACTTTTTCCCATAAAAACGGTGAAAAGATTTGTTACAGGTCAAGTGACTAATTTTATACATATCTTGTAGAATTTAAAAATTCAAAATGGCCACCATTTTCAATTTGGCAGAAAAAAGGGTTCTTAAATCACATTAAATGTACTTAAAGTTTTATTTAATGAATTTTTCTTCCCATTAATAAAGGAAACAGCTTGTTAAAGGTCAAGTGACCAATATAAGATATGTCAGGCGATGTTTCAAAATTTAAAATGGCCATTATTTCCAGTATGACGGACAAATAGTTGCCTAAATAATGAAAATACAAATTTAAGCAGTTTCGCTCTGATATTTAAAGCTGCATTAAGTTTTTCAACTTTCTAAATTTTTTTTTTATTTTCTAAAAATATATTTTTTTAAAAATCGGTAACCTCTAATCACAATCCGTAAGATTCATTTTCTTAAATTTCATTTCTATAAACTGTAATTAGGTAGGTCAATGTTTAACGATGATAAGTATTTGCTTGGAGCATGCGCACGGATGTACGGAAATTCCAGTAACCTGACAAAATGTGTTTATTGTCCTGCCATTAATATCCAAACGTATTCGCAATGATGTTACGTATCTCTTTAGTCACAAACGACATTCTGTATTTAATTTATCGTATTTCACCGTTTTGTAAGTTGTGTTTCAGTGACCCGGTTTTTTATTACCACGTTCTAAAATTAAATCCCAGGCTGCATCTCGCCGGGAAATTATTGTTAATTCTGTATTTATTCGAGCTTTCATCGTTGAACCAAATGTAACATTATTCATTAGAAACATAATTAATTAGATCAGCACCTGATTTCAATTTTTCCTAGGAAAACTTAATGCAGCTTGACATTGCACTTTCTATATAACTTGTGTTTATTAGTAGACATGATAAGAAACTTTTTGCTAAAGAAAATGGCTGCTTTTTTCAATACTGGCGAACAAACTGGCCGGTGAATAATAAATAAATATGCATAGATTCTTGTATCAGGAGGATACATGAAACATTTTCATTTATACCTGTGTATTGACGATCTTTTGATAGCACAGACTATTCATTGTTTGATTATTAGATATATTCCAGATATGAACTATATAATAAATTTTAGATTGAATCATATTTTGTTACAATTTTCCACCAACACTGCATAAACTTGTTGCTGCGACAGTGTGAACACATTTTCTATGCGAGGGGAATTATTTTTGACGACCGGTGTTTAATCAACCGACTGCCATCACGGATTTTAATGACGATCACCAATTAATTTATTAACAGCGGCTTCATTAAATCAAGCGGCTTCACAAAGTACCCGGTTGCCGTGGTAACACATTGGTTCGGTATGTATTTGGTGGTTATAAAAGTATGTTCGTTGGCTTTAACTTATATTATTATTATTATTAGATTTTAAAAGCTCTTTCTATGAGTAATTAACTTGCACATTTTGTAAATGATTATAACGTGTTTAAAGCTGTCGTCGAAGTTTGTATTCTGATCACACAAGAAACATTAGCTGACGATCGAATTCACGTGCAAACTGAATGCGTAAAAACTAATCATTTCACCATAAAGTTAATAAACAAATCGCCAAACAAATCGATCTTATTTTGAGAGCAGAGTGGGGTAGTAGCGTTTATGCTCCATAGGTATTTTCTGGTCTAAATGTAATTTATGGCGAAAATTTGAGAGAAATAAATTGTCTTATGAAATGCATGTCTGATGACATGAAGAACAACAACAGTTTTCTTGTTTTATTTCTTTTATTCATAAAAAAAAACTAATACATAAGTAAACTGTAAACAAAACAAAAGCACTTATTTAAATTCCAATAAAATTACTACAAGTATTTACAGTTTTTTTCTACTAAAAATTCGAGAATTCAAGCTGTTTCAGTAAAGTTTAAAAGCACTTATTTCAAATCCAGCATTTCATTTAATATTCGTCTTTTTTAACACATACCTACAATTTAAACACTGAGTCATAGTCAATAATTTCTCTTGGCCCATCAATGGAAATTCTCATTAAATTTTCTGATGTCTTCTGTTGGATACGGTTTCTGGTACAGTTTTTACTCAAGTTCTGTCTTGAAAAGCCTCTCTCACAGTCAACTATAGAGACTGGTAGTACAAGCACCCTCTTACACACAACTGGATAAATATCCATCAACCTGACACCTAACTTGGCAATATCAGTCCAGTTTTGACACCTTTACTTTTCTTAGCAACCTGAACCTGAACAAAGGACCTAAAGCTTGTCAACTCCCGCTAAAAACATGAAGAACCAGATATACTTCAACTGTTTAAATACTTGATAACTATGGCAATGTCATCTTAACTCACTTGTTCGCCCAAACTACCTGGATTTAATACTGAACACATAGCGGACATGATTTTAGCATCCTCTGAATTACTGAACCTTGCCCTAAAATTTTCCACAGTGTGAGTAACAAAAGCCTTCGCATGCTGAAATTGCCTCTTGAAGCTGCTTAATTCCATACCAGATAGTGTGGCCTTGAAACTCAATTGTAAGCAAACCATCACTATCCAGAATAAGTCCAGCAGGAACGGCACTGACAAATTCTGACAAAACACTACCAGACTTACTTTTCCTAAGACCCTCCAATACTGTAATAATAGAACACAAAAGTGGATCAACTTGAGAAAAATCTTAATCTGATTTCTGGTACATTTTGCTTAATATACACAACTGCTTAAGATCATCTGCTAAAAAGTGTGTACAATACAAAAACTTGAATGAGGAAACTGGATTATACAAACAAAGAACCTTGGCTAAATTCTCTTGAAGGTATACTGACAACAAAGCAGAATAATTCTTAACAACAGCACTAACACTACCTTCAAAACTAAGCCACCTAGTTGCAAATAAATACTGCCTGAACCAACATTTATCTGCCCATCAATATCTGTCTGAATAGCTTCAAGAGCTGCCATATGTTTTGGAAAGAAACTGAAATATTTATCAATTGAATTTAAAATCTCATGAAACTTAACCAAGTATTGGGCGTTATCAGCACCTGAACCACAGCCTAAAGCCAAACTATGTGCTATACAGTGTGTAGGCAGTAAATTAGGAGATGATTCCCTCAGTCAAAATAAAATAAAAATTAATTAATTAATTAAAAATAAGTAAATAAAAAAAAAAACTAAATAAATACTTTTGCCCTATGTGTGTTTCACTACTGATTCTTTTTTCAGTTTGGTACAGCCCACTGTAAAAGTATTGCAAACTTGTGCATTTATGTAGATATCACAGGTAATGGATTTTGATCTAGGATCATATCTTAACCATGGACGGTTGAACTTCCATGTCTCTTCAAAGATCTTATTTCTACTTTCGGAGTCTGAGACGATTTATATGTAATTGCATCATTTGATTTTACTTTTGTTGGCATATTGAACCCGAAAGATGACAACTTTGGACATTTAGCTAAATTCTCCTATTCGTCTATTGGCTTTCGTTTAACCATGATGGTCAAGTGGCAGTTTTGCATTGCCAATAAACTGATTTTTACACCTCGCATGTCGATTTATATTTGGCGTTATCAGCACCTGAACCACAGCCTTAAGCCAAACTGTGTGCTATACAGTGTGTAGTCAGTAAATTAGGAGATGATTCCCTCAGTCAAAATAAAATAAAAATAAATTAATTAATTAAAAATAAGTAAATAAAAAAAAACTAAATAAATACTTTTGCCCTATGTGTGTTTCACTACTGATTCTTTTTTCAGTTTGGTACAGCCCACTGTAAAAGTATTGCAAACTTGTGCATTTATGTAGATATCACAGGTAATGGATTTTGATCTAGGATCATATCTTAACCATGGACGGTTGAACTTCCATGTCTCTTTAAAGATCTTATTTCTACTTTCGGAGTTTGAGACGATTTATATGTAATTGCATCATTTGATTTTACTTTTGTTGGCGTATTGAACCCGAAAGATGACAACTTTGGACATTTAGCTAAATTCTCCTATTCGTTTAACCATGATGGTCAAGTGGCAGTATTGCATTGCCAATAATCTGATTTTTACACCTCGCGTGTCGATTTATAATTCTATCGATCGGTTGATCAAAGATGAGGCACAAGCTTATTATCATTCAAAAGTACTCACCTGTTTTTACTACTTCCAAAGATCTACCGCTGATATTTAATAATCTCAATCTGTTTTAGCAATAACCTATGATTATCCATAAACGCGGCTTGGTTATCACTCGCATACACCGGTAATTAATTTCGTTAAATGATTAATCCACCTGTAATTAACACCTGCACACGTGAAATTTTGTTTAATCAACATCATGTATATGGCTTCGGTGACCTAATTTAACACTCATTCGGCACTCTCTAGATCTATGGTCTGATAAACACGTAGACAGAGACTGAAACATGTTGCTTTACCGACTCTCTACTCAGTGTCCGTGAAGCGTAGTGAACCTGTTAATGTAAACATTTTTTTGCCATGACTTTCGCCAATATTTATTATTTTTTCTCATTTTGCAAAACAAAAAAAAAAAATAAATAAATAATAAATAATAACGAAGGCAACGTGAAGCCTGAGAGTCAATATGATTCATGACCGCGCGCTTTAGACCATTTGGCAACCGATTACTATGTAATTTTAAAACATGTAAGAGGAGGAAAGAAACCTTTTGCAAAAAGTATAAAATCCTCTCCTAAATTGACTTCCAAGATAATATTTAATAATTGGATTGTCATTTGTTAACTTTAATACTATAACAGTTTAAAAATTAAGAAAAAGCCACAACAGGGTGTTAAGATATTGTTCCAACTTTAAAATGTCAAAAATTATAAACAAATAAAAAAAATTATATTTATTATACCTCATGAAAAAATCTTAATATTTAATTGGATTTTAAACGTGGAACAATTTTCACTATCCTGCTACCAAAACCACCCTCAGTTAACGAAGGGTAATATTCCTTGCAAACGGGCAATATTTCTTTCAACATCGCCCAGCCGAACTCTTCTCATCCATTTCCAATAATAGTCTCGCCCCAACCAGACGAGGCAGAATGGAAACAATCATGGCATTTGCAAACGTCACACGATAAAATGTGAATGTGCATCGCTTAACTGAAGAATAGTATAGTGAACATACTGAAAGAACTATTTAAAGAAGTGTAAATTTATGTAGAGATTTTCAAAATCAAAATGATCTGTTGATTTAGAAACATACGATAACACTTTACTGCATAAGGAAATGTGTTTGATTTTGCACCAGTCCGGAAAAAGAATGGTGATATCAAGAAAACAATTTCAGTAACAAATTTAAACTTTAAAATACGGATTATATCGACACCTCAAAAGTACTATGAAAATTGACTAAGAAAAAGGCTGAATCATTTATTAAACATTTAGTATAAAGAACCCATACGGGATCCAAACCTGCGTCGCAAGGGCATTATTACCTCAGGTACTTATTTCTGATATTAAGAAACAGTATATCTTTAATGGTTTATAATGTAAGAAATAAGTGTCTGCTATTATTTAAATCAGGAGTAGCCAGAAATATTTATACTGCAGATTTTGTAAGTCTGTAAAACACATGTATCAAATACTGCTGTTTTATAAAATGTTCTCCCAAGTGCATGTATAATATTTACTGACCTTGTATAAACCATATTACCAACACACCATGTAATGATTATATCCTACCAATTTGGTATTGAAATTTAAGTTTTGAATCATAAAACTGAACTTTTACATCTGCATCAAGCAATTCGGGGTTGCCATTTTGTTGTAAAAATTTATTGAAAGTAAAGAACATAGTAGCTACATGACCATTGCATAAAAACAGTCTAAATAGCATTATTGGGTTGGATGAGTTTCAGAACTGTTGTTAAATTAGAAGAAAGGCGAGGTAGTTTGTGTAATCCCTTGATAAAACATTCATAGGTAAAAAAGTGTTTTATTTTGTTAATTCTTCCAAATTACAATATGTGAATATACAAAGAAAATATAATGTGGGAATTACAAAAATCAAGATTTTTGTAAATAAAGACCAATTTCTTAGTTTATGAAATGACAATTGGCAAATTGAAGGATTTAATGGCATGAAATTGCTTTGTGAATCTAAAGTAAGTACATTTATAATCAGCGTTTCAATATGCGCTATTCTTTAAATATTGCCTTTTTATCTCAATAATAATGTTGTATCATGTTCTTGAATGTGTTGTTGCTAAGTACATGCTTTTAAAGAAACAAACTACTATTTTTTGTAACTTCAATACTTTGACAAAATTAGTTTAACTACTAATTTATTCCTTATGTGAGCATTTTAAAAGCACTTACAGCTGCATTATCAAATTTAAACATAGGATTAATGTTTTCCTGTGAAAAATGACAAAGTTCAACAAGCAATAATTTTACACAAAAAAAAACCATCAAATATCACAAAAATAGGAGTGCATATCACTGATGTGTGCAAAACAAATGTGTGAAATTTTATTTATTTTGGATAAAGTTCATAGGAGTTATGGATTACACAATTTATGCACCCCTCATATGTTTTTCTGTGAAAAATGAAAAGTTCAACAAGCCATAATTTTTCTTAAAAATCATCAAATGTCACCAAAATAGGAGGTGCACATCACTAATGTGTGCAAATCAAATGGATGAAATTTTATTTAATTTGGATAAAGTTAATAGGAGCTGTGAATTACACAAACCATGCGCAGTTGAGGTGTGGCGGACAGACTAACGTACGGAGTCGACCCATAACTAGACTCTGGCGACGCAGGTTAAAAAAACATATTGACCCTTGTTTTATGACTTCGTCTCGGGCGATAATTTTTCTTTCCCAGAGTGATAATCTAACATTACACACAAAACAAAGGTCAATATTTTTACAATATTAATAATAAAACAGAAACTTACTCATTAGAATTAAATATATCTTGATACAAATCTTTTGCATCGTAATTTTAATCATTATTTTCAATTTTGACCCGTATTGATCAAAGATCAAATTATCAAATTTTTGCTCAAACATCGGAAGTCAATCCTAAAGCCATACTTATCGTCAATACTTTGCACGGTTCGCCGCATTCCCTGTCAAACTTTTTTTTTGTTTTTAACGAAATGTATATCGGAGGTAAAAGAATTTTTACAAAAGTTGAGAATTTTCTTGGAACGAATTTCAAAATCCTGTCCAAACATTTTCTTTTAGATGAAACAAACGTCCTACTGCACGTAAGAAGATTTTAAAAAAAAAAAAAAAAAAAAAAGACATTTGAATATTGTACTGGTCGTAAAATATTTCATATAACATAATATGACGGTTCGAAAGCTTATACGCAGTAAAGCAAGGTGCTTAGATGTATACAAAGGGAAATAAACCTTACAACCTTTGTATTCTCTTACGGTAATTTAAATGGACTGGGGAGGTACCATGCGGAATCCGTTTTAAGGTCCTTCTCGGCGGACGTATGACTCCATGTCCAAGCTCTTGGCCCAAAACAGTCATAACTTAACCTACTTAACCTAAATATTTGGTCAGTACTTTATATATACATAGCTGGACATTTAGCAGTTTCACTACAGACTTTATATAAACATTTATTCATAATTTTCGCTTATTCATTCATCAATCCATTCACTCAGTAAACTTGTAAAATGAGTAAGTATCTAAAAACAAAGATAAAGGCCTTGAAGTATGGAAAATATCAAATCAAGTGAAATTTGGTAAAATGCAATTATAGTACGGTGTAATTACCTTTAAGATGATCTATTGGTGTTCTGTAATAGGTATAGTGTGTGTTGTATTCTTGATAAGAACTGTGTTAACCAATGTTGAAAGAAAAATGGTAACTGATCGGCTAACAAACAAATGTAAAATGGTTCTAAAACTGAATTGGTTCGTAAAACAACTAATGAGAAAAAAGGCCTCAGTGTAAAGGTAATGATTTGGATTTATATAATTTTGAAACTTTAGATTCATTATTTTCAACTGTTTGGCTTATATATTTCTTATGTATCAAACTTTTCGGTCTTAGTGTCACTGATGAGGAATTAATTTCCGAAATGTGCACATCTGGCACATCAAAATTTAACTGGTATTTGTATTATATATTTACCTCAAGTTAGGTTACTCAAAACAAAGACAAGGCAGTATGATTTATAAGTGATAACTTTTATAAAGACAGTAAAATGATTCTTTATTAATGATTTATAATAAAATATTGAAATACCATGCTGCCAAACACTACCCTGCCAAAGAAAAGATGCGCTCATCCGTCATCACGTCTGGGTTATGACTTTAAAGATGGCAAGAAAAACTGCTGGTTATATTGATTGAAAAACTACATGCTGTCCAATACTAGAAATTTCACTTCCATTCTTGTTCCTTGTTAAGTTGTGGTAGCTCGTTTCATTATGAAGTCTCCAGAAGTCTACTAGTTAGGTTTTACACACTCTCGCTGTGATCCTCTTAAATAAAGTCTTGTCTGTGTACTAAGTTATTCTTCTATCAGTGGTGGATCTGGATCAATGTGTTGTTTTACTACACCCTCAATCCTTTGGATGTTTCTCTTTCCAGTTTAACATTCTTCAAATCCGGTTCAACTAAATCACAGGTTACTGCGTCTTCCAAATCTTCTTCAAAATTTGATAGTAATATATTCTCCTAGCTGGCCTGTTAGCTTCAATTACACTCGGTTTCCAAATTCCCATTCTTTATATTTAAGGTATGGTGGTCACCATTTGAAATACAATGTATTTCGATTCTCAGTTTTCTCAAGATGAACATGGACGTCACCCGTCTCCTGGAAAACGTCCTTATTAATCATATTACTGTCAGTGGATACGTTACTGTCATGTGATGGCATGACATTTTCTACTATCGAAGCTGCTATAATGCAGTGCTTCATTTTAGATTGTGTCTGAATCCACCTCCTGGATATCTGGTTTGTCTAGTTTAGGTTGTCTCAATTTGTTCTTCAGCCATTTGGTTTTGGTGGAGGTTTTGGCTTCGGATGTAGAATAGTTTTCTGTGTGCACAGAAATGGTTCCGATGGGAAGTAACAAGTTTTTCCATCTGCCTTCTGTACTACGTTAACAGGAACATGAGAATTTGGTTGTTGCTTCAAGATATATGGTTCCTCTTCCAATTTATTAGTAAGTTTATGTTTTCCATTGAAAGATAAAACTTTCACTAGAACTCGATCACTAGGTTGTATAATTGCATGTCATAGGTAGACATTTGGCGTTGCCGTGCATCTTCCACAGCTTTGCGAGCTAGTTCATAAGATTTCTGAAGTCTGTCTCTCAATGTTGCTGTTTTCTTTGTTAACGACTTGTAATCCTGATTTAAATCGATGCCGAATGCTCATCTAATGTGGTTGACGACCGAACATTATAAAGATTAGTTAATTAGCTATCAGTTTCTAATAGTTATTACAAGCGTTTTTCTCAAATATTCATTAATCTATTCTGGCAAAAAAGATTCCACTTTTTCTTTCTATATTGTAATAACGTACTCAGTTTCTTCTTTGGCACTAGTTTTGATTTATAATATTTTTAGTTAAACCGTAAAATAAACGTGATTGTACTACATGAGAAATCTTGATTTAAATATTCCATTACATGGATTGGATCAATGGTGAAATATTTTCTATATTCTCCGTTTCTGTTTTAAATACCATTGGCCGAATGTTAAATGGCGTTAATATTAGCCTTAAGGCTTGTAGAGTTGAGTTGAGTAATGGTATTTAACGTCCCAGTCAAGAATATTTCACTTATATCGAGATGTCGCAAGCTATAGGCGAAAGTGCAGAAATTTGCATGTGCGTTGCGCTTATGGCATTATACAGCGGGGTTCTTTATCGTGCCAAGCCTACCGTGACACGGGTTCTCGTTCATTTTCAGTTCACGTCCGAAAGAACCGTGACTTTCATTTCGTAATGCTGGGTGCTTGGCGAAAGTACAGTCACTACCCACTTTCAAGTCTTGGGTCAGACCCGGTCGGGGTTTAAAGGCTTGTAGAACTTTTAGTTCAACCCGTTTTTAAGTCACTGTAAAACTGTTTAAAGTAATGATGCCTTGCATGGATTTCGATAGTTGAATTCCCGGTCTTTGCAATTTTATGTGATTAAAACTGACGTGCGGAACTTTAAATGTATGATGTTACTAATCCTGATTCGGCGGAGTAAGTACAAATGTGTGAATGTATTGCGCGTGATGTTTGATGCAATTCATTAGTTTTATTTAATTATAAGTATGATTTAAAGGTTAGAGAAGTTATTATTAAAAATTAGAATATAATCAAAATGACAGAACCGGCACAAAATTTATACAACATCCGCAGCAACAGCGCAAAACACCCCTGAATGATACGAATCTAGCGTGCATCATTGAAAACTAAAGGATTTGCGTTTTACCTTTTAACTATTAACAAATCTTATCCAAGACTTAAAACCGTAGATAGCAAAACAGCTTCATATAATGGAAGGTTAATCGACATTTTATTTACCTGATTAAACGAATGCGAATTACGAGAACAACAATTTACACTGCTCTTGCTTTATTGGACAACTTCCCAATACAGTCAGTGTGCGCGCTTTACCAAGGAACCTTCGTGTAACCCAAAAGATCAACACACAGTACAGGATGCTTGTCATATAAATTTTTGAATATTTATTCAAAAAATTCAAAACCCGAACATCGCATTTTACTCGTAAAATAAATTTTAAAGAAGTATTATTTTTCGAAGTATAGAGCAGTTTTTAGAATATAATATCTTCATTATTTTTCATAATAGTATTTATTTACATGCAATTTTAATGACAAAAGTTAATAACAATAATTTTTTCATAATTTACTTTAGTTTTCTCGTTAACAACAGGTGTATAGAAGAAAGTTTCACATAACCCACAGTGATTATTAGGAATAAATTTCAGAATGGTGTACATCTGGCACATCAAAATTAAACTGGTATTTGTGTTATACAATGTATATGTAAATCTCTCAGAACTGAAAATAAAACAATAGTGTGGGTAGTAATCTGGATATTATTGACATTTATTTCGTAACGTATATATTTTATATAACATAGGCATATTGTTTAGATATAGTGTCCAGAATTAAGGGCTTGCTACCCACAGCGTAGTATATTGTGTCAAGTTAACAAGTACTGTTTAATAATGTAATTTGACATGCTCAAATCTATCAGGACTCTAATCAGATGTTTTGCAATCTGTAACTAAAGTTTATCATCCTACGTAAAACTGACAAAATGATTACTACGAAACTCGAAATTGATTGGGTAGTCTTTGAACAAAAGACGGGAGAAAGTAACTGACCATTGGTCACTTAATTTTGTGCTTCATTTTAGATTGTGTCTGAATCCACCTCCTGGATATCTGGTTTGTCTTGTTTAGGTTGTCTCAATTTGTTCTTCAGCCATTTGGTTTTGGTGGAGGTTTTGGCTTCGGATGTAGAATAGTTTTCTGTGTGCACAGAAATGGTTCCGATGGGAAGTAACAAGTTTTTCCATCTGCCTTCTGTACTACGTTAACAGGAACATGAGAATTTGGTTGTTGCTTCAAGATATATGGTTCCTCTTCCCATTTATTAGTAAGTTTATGTTTTCCATTGAAAGATAAAACTTTCACTAGAACTCGATCACTAGGTTGTATAATTGCATGTCATAGGTAGACATTTGGCGTTGCCGTGCATCTTCCACAGCTTTGCGAGCTAGTTCATAAGATTTCTGAAGTCTGTCTCTCAATGTTGCTGTTTTCTTTGTTAACGACTTGTAATCCTGATTTAAATCGTTGCCGAATGCTCATCTAATGTGGTTGACGACCGAACATTATAAAGATTAGTTAATTAGCTATCAGTTTCTAATAGTTATTACAAGCGTTTTTCTCAAATATTCATTAATCTATTCTGGCAAAAAAGATTCCACTTTTTCTTTCTATATTGTAATAACGTACTCAGTTTCTTCTTTGGCACTAGTTTTGATTTATAATATTTTTAGTTAAACCGTAAAATAAACGTGATTGTACTACATGAGAAATCTTGATTTAAATATTCCATTACATGGATTGGATCAATGGTGAAATATTTTCTATATTCTCCGTTTCTGTTTTAAATACCATTGGCCGAATGTTAAATGGCGTTAATATTAGCCTTAAGGCTTGTAGAGTTGAGTTGAGTAATGGTATTTAACGTCCCAGTCAAGAATATTTCACTTATATCGAGATGTCGCAAGCTATAGGCGAAAGTGCAGAAATTTGCATGTGCGTTGCGCTTATGGCATTACACAGCGGGGTTCTTTATCGTGCCAAGCCTACCGTGACACGGGTTCTCGTTCATTTTCAGTTCACGTCCGAAAGAACCGTGACTTTCATTTCGTAATGCTGGGTGCTTGGCGAAAGTACAGTCACTACCCACTTTCAAGTCTTGGGTCAGACCCGGTCGGGGTTTAAAGGCTTGTAGAACTTTTAGTTCAACCCGTTTTTAAGTCACTGTAAAACTGTTTAAAGTAATGATGCCTTGCATGGATTTCGATAGTTGAATTCCCGGTCTTTGCAATTTTATGTGATTAAAACTGACGTGCGGAACTTTAAATGTATGATGTTACTAATCCTGATTCGGCGGAGTAAGTACAAATGTGTGAATGTATTGCGCGTGATGTTTGATGCAATTCATTAGTTTTATTTAATTATAAGTATGATTTAAAGGTTAGAGAAGTTATTATTAAAAATTAGAATATAATCAAAATGACAGAACCGGCACAAAATTTATACAACATCCGCAGCAACAGCGCAAAACACCCCTGAATGATACGAATCTAGCGTGCATCATTGAAAACTAAAGGATTTGCGTTTTACCTTTTAACTATTAACAAATCTTATCCAAGACTTAAAACCGTAGATAGCAAAACAGCTTCATATAATGGAAGGTTAATCGACATTTTATTTACCTGATTAAACGAATGCGAATTACGAGAACAACAATTTACACTGCTCTTGCTTTATTGGACAACTTCCCAATACAGTCAGTGTGCGCGCTTTACCAAGGAACCTTCGTGTAACCCAAAAGATCAACACACAGTACAGGATGCTTGTCATATAAATTTTTGAATATTTATTCAAAAAATTCAAAACCCGAACATCGCATTTTACTCGTAAAATAAATTTTAAAGAAGTATTATTTTTCGAAGTATAGAGCAGTTTTTAGAATATAATATCTTCATTATTTTTCATAATAGTATTTATTTACATGCAATTTTAATGACAAAAGTTAATAACAATAATTTTTTCATAATTTACTTTAGTTTTCTCGTTAACAACAGGTGTATAGAAGAAAGTTTCACATAACCCACAGTGATTATTAGGAATAAATTTCAGAATGGTGTACATCTGGCACATCAAAATTAAACTGGTATTTGTGTTATACAATGTATATGTAAATCTCTCAGAACTGAAAATAAAACAATAGTGTGGGTAGTAATCTGGATATTATTGACATTTATTTCGTAACGTATATATTTTATATAACATAGGCATATTGTTTAGATATAGTGTCCAGAATTAAGGGCTTGCTACCCACAGCGTAGTATATTGTGTCAAGTTAACAAGTACTGTTTAATAATGTAATTTGACATGCTCAAATCTATCAGGACTCTAATCAGATGTTTTGCAATCTGTAACTAAAGTTTATCATCCTACGTAAAACTGACAAAATGATTACTACGAAACTCGAAATTGATTGGGTAGTCTTTGAACAAAAGACGGGAGAAAGTAACTGACCATTGGTCACTTAATTTTGAGGTTGAATTGTTAACGGCCTTTACTACGGGTGTATATAATGTCCTGGCTTGCGGTTTTGGTGACTCTAGATTGAGAACCAGAATAAAGCACAAGTATCTAAGAAGTTTTGTTCTTCTATATTACAGGACCAAAAGGCTTCAAGTCATTGATCTAGCGTCTAATTCCGTAAACTAAATACATTGAACGATTAGAGGTACCACAACCGTGAGTTCATTGGTGGAGAAATCAATAGATCCTGGCGTTGCACAGCTACAACACTAGAAACAGAACGGCACCGCCAAACACTCCCGCGAGTTCATCGATGATTTCACCATCTTCATCTGCCTCAACTGCAGGGATAACTTTAGCATCTTCGGCATTAACTTCAACAGTGGCCCCAACGATAGCGCCTCTTGTGCAAAGGTCGGCGCCTATAAAGCTGGAGATGTACAATGGGACTGTTTTAGCAGCATTATGGTCGGTGCTGTCTTTTTCTTTAATACGGCACCATCAAATGACGGACATATCAGCAATAAATGCGTTTCCTTTTTATGTGTCTGACCGCATTATATGCTCTTTTTATGCGTTGCCTGATACTGCCAACACGACTTTAGAACTCTTTAAAACAGAATTTTTAAAAGGTTCAAACCAGCTTCTTGGAAACCAAGCAAGAACCAATGGAGACTGTTGACGATTATTTTTATAGAATAGAAAAATACACTGTGTGCAAAAGCATCTCGCCAGCATTGCTTTTACAGGCTATAGAGACTTCGGCTAACCTGGACGACGAATTCGACCAATTCACCGCGACAGTGGTTCAAATGGTGGATGTAAATATCTCATATTTATTATTCTTTAAACAGCAACTTTCGATCCCAGAATACAAATAAAACAATAACAATTATAAGCGGATGGACTACCTTATTTACATAACATATTATGATGGTGCAATCAAAAATTCCCGTTCATACATCAGATCACGTGACGTGTTTACAAAGAAAAAATACGATCATGCTACTTGTTCAAAGGAACATAAATACGAACATAAATAAGTTTGCATTTTATAGCAAATTACTGCACTCACTGTCAACAACAAAGTATGACGGAATGCAAAAAAAAATGTTTTATATATAAAGAAAACACAAACATTCCAGTCCCTGAAAAAATAAAATGAAGAAAACCTTACAGTTAATAATCTTGGCTTGGAGAGTATTATCACGTGGCACTGGAATGCTGTATAACAAGATTGATATAGGCATGAAAAAGTTAATATATGGACTTTACAAAAGAACATAAATTACACAAATATAGTCCATTGATGTAATACTATACGGCACTACTGACACTGGGTGTTTTATTTGTGTACCTAAATAAACAAAATGTGTACATCACAAATAATGAAAAATACGGGTAGTCTATATGGAATAGATATTACCATTTACATTAATTAAGTACAATTTCTAATCAAATAAGATAACTTGTAGCCTTTGCCAATAAATTAGCATAGTACTTGTTATATACACATCTTAACATTCAGCAGTTTCATTATGGACTTTATGTAAACTTTCATTCATACTTTTCGTTCATTATTTTTTTCAGTAAACTTTTAAAATTAGTATCTAATAAAAAAAAAAACAGACACCAAAGATCTTACAGTATGGAAAGTATCAAATTAGTTAAATTTGGTAAAATGCATCTATTGTATGGTGTAATAACATTTAGGACGATCTATTGGTGCTGTGTAATAGGTAAAGTGTGTGTGCTGTATTCTGAATAACAACTTTGTAAACCGATATTATAATAAAAAAGGCAACTGACCAGCTAACAAACAAAGGTAAAACTGGTTCCAAAACTGAATTTTAAACAACAAATAAGAAAAGGCCCAAGTCTAAAGGAAATGGTCACCCCAAGTAAGATATTTCAAAACAAACAGGAACAGGACTTGGCCCAGAAAAGTACAGAATGTTATAAAAGACAGTGCAATGACTTATAAAAAATAACTTTACATTATACTGTTAAAATGATTCTTTGTTGGTGAAATCAAATAAAACATTGAAATATCCTGTTGTGTTGCCATACACTTCCCTGCCAAAGAAATGATGCTCTCATCCGTTATCACATCTCAGTTACGACTTTCAAGATGGCTTGGAAAACTGCGGTTTCTATTGCAAATGTGCCTCTCCAATTTTGCAAAGAAAGTCCACTCGCTTCATCCATTCCTCATTAAATGGTGGTAGCTCGCTTCATAGTGAAGTATCCAGAAGTCTGTCATTTAGGTTTTTTTCACTCTCTCTGATCTTAAATACGGTCTTGTCTGTGCACTAAGTTATTCTTCCATCAGTTGTGGATCTGGAGCGATCTGTGATTCTACTGCATCCACAATCTTTGGAACTGTTTCTTTTTCAAGTTAAACTACATCACAGGTTAGTGCGTCTTCCAAGTCTTCTTTTAAATTTTTTGGTAATATATTCTCCTAAACTGGTTTGTTAGCTTCAGTTACAATCGGAGTTTCCAAATTCCTTTCCTCTGTATTTAAGGTATTGTGGTCACCATTTGGAATATTTGAATCCTCCGTTTCCTCCATAAAGAGATGGGCGTCACCCGCCTCCTGGAAAACTTCCATATTAATCATATCAAGTGTCAGTGGATACGGTACTGTCATGTGTTGGAATGTCATTTTCCACTATAGAAGCTTCTATTATGTAGTGCTCCTTTTCAGATTCTGTGTCTGAATCCACCTGTCTTTTTTAGGTTGTCTCAATTTGTTCTTCAGCCATCCTGGTTTTGGTTGATGTTTTTGGCTTCGGAGACCGAGTAGTTGTCTTTCCTGTGTGCATAGAAATTGTTCCGATGAGAAGTTACAAGTTCCTATGAAGTGTACGCTGTACTCTTTTTTCATCTTCCTTCTGTACAGCGTAAACATGAATTTGGTTGTTCTTGCACGATATAAGGCTCCTCTTCCCCTCTATTAGCGAGTTTTTATTTCCATTGAAAAATACAACTTTAACTAGAACTCGATTAATAATAGCTGGACTTTTGACGTTGCTAAGCATCTTCCCAACTTTGCGTGCTAGTTATAAGATTTCTGAAGTCTGTCTCGCGGTGCTGCTATATATTTTGTTAACGACTTGTAATCCTGGTTTGATCGATGCCGAATGCCAAATCTAATGGTAAACGTGGTTTACGACCAAACTTTTAAAGATTAAGTAATTAGCTATTGGTTTTAATAGTTATATTTAATACATTTTTTTCAGCTGTTTGTCTTGTGTTTTTTGTCTGTCAGGCTTTTCGGCCCCTGGTGTCACCGATGAGGTATGATTTTCCGAAATGTGCATATATGGCAGAATTCAGCAGGTATTTGTTATATATTTACACATTTTTCTAATAACTTCATTAATCTTAAAATTTAAAAAAAGATTTTACTCTGTCAAACTTCGGTTATTCGAACTTCTATTGTTCGA
Source organism: Tegillarca granosa (assembly GCA_029721355.1). Taxonomy (NCBI): domain Eukaryota; kingdom Metazoa; phylum Mollusca; class Bivalvia; order Arcoida; family Arcidae; genus Tegillarca; species Tegillarca granosa. The sequence continues at coordinate 18,646,182 of CM056606.1, read as the reverse complement.
ATAGCTTAGGTTATTCGAAGTTCTCCGTAGGTCCCGACCGCCCCGCACTATAACTTTTTATTAAAAAACTTCGCTAATTCGAACTTCGTAATTCGAATGCCCGCGATTATTCGAACCTAATTTGAGTCCTAAGTTAGACTTTTCAGAAGAAATATACCCTTAAAAATTCGAAGTTGACATTTTTATTCATTTCTAAAACGAAACAACTCTCACCTGTACAATTAAATACAAACGAGTATGGTTTCACCTTTTCCCATTTATGTTACCCAAGCGTAACTGGTGGTCATTTTGTAGACATGCATACGCCATGTATTGTCCATCGTAAGCCATGTTGATTATCAGTCGCAAAAATTAATCGTAATTATTCAATCAAACAGTAATTATAATCCGAGGTAATAGAAAATGAGCTGCACGTGTGTAGCGATACTCAAGTAAACGATAAAAAGAATTATGTTGATCACGGTTACCATCATAATTTAAAAAAAAACGGCATCTGAATATTAATTTGATATTTTATATAGCGTAGTCGGGGAATTTAAAAAAAATCATTATTTTGTAATAAAGTTGACAGAGACAGTTTTCTGCCTTATTCACATTTCAATTCTAGAAATTTTATAGACCTGTTCCGTTTCGTTTCGTTTAAAATTCTGTAAAATCATTAAAACGTGTAAAGCATGGTGTGCTTTGTCTGGATGGCTGTACTTACGGTGTCGTATGTATAACCACGCGTGTTTAATTTTGTACCAGATGGTATTAATTTTTTTATTTCATAGAAATAAAATTAATATTTCTGTTTTTATTAAATTAATCATGATAGGTCATGACATTATTCATTATAGACTGACACCGATAAAAACACTTTCAATGTGCAATAGAATACTGTTGTATCTTAAGATAACGTACGGTGGATCGAGGTTTGAAGTTTCAAATTAACTTATTCGATTATTCGAACCCCCCGATTATTCGAATCTAAAATGAAGACCCTTAAACTTCGAATAATCGAAGATTGACTGTATTCGATTTCATGTATTGGATCAAATGTGGATTTTCTTTCAGTTTCAAATGTCTCTCCGTAATATAGCGTTAATATTAGGTAACATAGCGTTAATATTAGGTAACAGGCTTGTGGAACTTTCGGTTTGTAACGTGTTAAAGCTATTGTAATATTGTTAAGGCAGTAATGATTTTTTCATTCTTAGTCAAGAGGCGGAGGAATCCGAAATGTCCTGAGAAAACCACTGATCTTTAGCAAGTGAACTGAAAAACTTTTCTCAAGCTATTATGTGACCGAGCTAGTTTTGAACCTCGGCCGAGAGGCAGTGTTTCACCGTCAATTTAACATCTACGAATTCGTCAAGTGTTAAAAATTTTACGAACTATAACGAATATGTCACAAATAGGAGTTGTGCAATTTTCGTGCCGCTTTTTCACTACCTCATAGTACCAACGGAATTTTCAAATTTTCCTACCCATACACCGATTTCAAAAAGTTTTGAAAGTCTTAATAATGATATCATACTGGTATGCTTTTAAATAATCTCTCTCTCTCTCTCTCTCTCTTACAAACAGACCAAATCTTAATATTCATAACGGAAAAAACCATAAAATTTTCGACTACCAATTCCGTCGTACCCTTACTGATTGCTTAAATTGCACCAAAATGCAATTTTTGAAGATGTTATTTTATAAAAACTGTTTAAAAATGCACATGACACTTGTACTTAAATAATACAAGAACCAAATCTTGTATCAACCGTGTTAAACTTGAACGTAACAAATGTTTAACGTTACCAGATATAAAGGAGTTTAAACTAGTATTACCTTTATTTATAGGAACCAAAATACAAGAATAGAAAATGGAAAACACGAGAAACATCAGAACTAGAGCAAGGACAAAAAGAGGTTGAGAGTGGTAAGTCTTCCTTATTCAATATTGTCAGTTGTGGAAATGCCATGTGTATTCTATGTTATATTTATAAAAATAGCACATCATAGATTTACTAAAAGTTTTTAGTGTCCCTGATAGTGTTATTTTATAAGATACTAGTATATACTCAACAAACATATTTTGTATGTATGGAAAGCTACGAGTTATTTGTAATTTTTACTCTTTACGTATTCTTAAGGCTCAAATAATCTTCGATATTTACTAATTGTGTTTTACATGCCCGATAATAAATGCTGCATGCGAACTAAGCTAACTAACGACCAAAAATCACGCTTTATAGATAGATATAAGAGATAATAATGAAAGGAAAGTCCCGCCTCCAAAAGGAGACCATCTTGGGCAATTTCAAGAAAGTACAGACATTAAATAAAAAGGCGCATGTCATACTGTGTGTGTGTGTGTGTGTGAGGTGTTTGTGAAAGAGAGAGAGAAAGAGAGAGACTGAATTGTGTCTGATTTACCATAGTTACAGTAGGCATGTTTACAGGTACAATTTGTTTCTTTTTCAGCCTAGCTATCATTCTATCAGTTTTATGGCTCATTTTTTACAATAATACTTATATTTAATTCATACTTAAGAAAAGCCTCTGGCAGTATTTTGCGTTAATTTTTCTATGTTATATTTATAAAAATAGCACATGATAGATTTACTTGGTTTGAAGTGTCCCTGATAGTGTTATTTTATAAGATACCCCTGATAGTGTTATTTTATAAGATACTAGTATATACTCAAGAAACATTATTTTGTCTGTATTTTTAGCTACGAGATATATTGTAATTTTTAACGAACGTACATGTATTCTTAAGGCTCAAATGATCTTCGATATTTACTAGCTGTTTTTACATGCCCGATAATAAATGCTGCATGCGAACTAAGCTACCTAACGACCAAAAATCACGCTTTATAGATAGATAAAAACCCCTAAAGTAGAATAACTTTAAGTTTCTGTCTGCATAAAAAATCACGTTTTATCAACGTGTATTTTCGGAAACTAAAACGGCGCCAGTCAGCACTTTAGGATTTGGAAGTTTTAATGCAAGAGAAAGAAGAAATTAAAGTGACATTGAAGCCTGAATTTGTGTCACTGGAAAAAAGCGATGAGGAAAGTTCTGGATGAAAATAGATTAGGACTCCATGCAAATGGGAAAGCAACCTTCTCACAAGAAAAAAAGAAAGACTTGACTAAGCTTAAGAGGCCAAGCCTTCGCCATTAACAAGGCGTCAGCTATCTATTGTGGTAGGCCCTAGAGATAATAATGAAAGGAAAGTCCCGCCTCCCAAAGGGACACCATCTTGGGCAATTTCAAGAAGAACAGACATTAAATAAAAAGGCGCATGTCATACTGTGTGTGTGTGAGAGAGAGGTGTGTGTGAGAGGGATTACGATATGTGGTTTGTGGGCCTCTCTCACTGGTAAAATGACCAACATTACGAGGAGAGTTGGTTTTTGTGGGGAGATTAGTCTCTCCCCGGAATGTCTTTTCGTATATTTTGACACTCCATGCTGTATAACGTTGCCTTAAACATTCTCTGAGAACTCCCCACATGCGTCACGAAAGTGAGATTTTAAAATCTCACACCACCGTTAGATGGGTCTTACTGTGAATGTCGCGAAATTTCATTCGGAACTCCTCGGTAATTTTTTCGCGCCAATTTTTTCAACACGACGCTGACAAGATGTTGGAAAGGTGAGACATGATAAAGCCGCATGGCTATTTACTGTAGCATTGTAGTTTTCACCCATTATGCCTTCCAGACTGTTTTGGAGTTTTCAGAGGACATTTATACAAAACAGTTTGATAATGCAATCCTGATTGAATTTAGAAACATTATTGACTTTCGGGTATCTAAACTGGCTCTTTCTGACAGAAGATTAGTGCACGAGGTGTTCGACTTCTGTAATGGAATATTAAGACATTATATATACCTACCACATCTAAAGAAATACGAACCCCTATCAATTATTGCTGAGTGGCCAAAAGTAGATTATTATTGATACGGTATTTTCCAGATGGAATCAGAGTTGTGTGGATGAAATAACTAGTTAAGTCATTTTTATTATTTTTTTCTGCTTTATTCAACTCAGCTATCTAAATGACATTGTCAATTTCAAATAGCAAAACAATTCATAATTGAGAATCATTTGCAGTTGAGTTTCTTTTCTAATAGCATAGACACTCTACATCTTGAGTCTGCCAGTTGGAACTTGGATATTAAAATTAAAAACTAATTTTTCTTGAGATTTAAAATGTAAATTTCGAATATTTACATGAAAACATACACAAATCAATTGACTGGTTGAATTTATAGAACAAAACTGACAAAGTTTAACTGACTCCTTTTGTATCAGGTGACCCGATCCAACATTCAAAAGTTTTTGCTGACCTGATTTTTTGGATTATGCAAATGATTTTAAATGTTAAACCATTTCTTTGAAAACTTTTCTTCTGAAACTACTTGGGCAATTGAAACCAAACTTGGTGTAAAACGTCACTAGGTAAGCTAGATTACAGCATCCAAAAACAAAAACAGACAAATTACCATTCTATATGGATGTTCAGAATCTGTACTAGCGAGATTTTTTTTTATTGTAATTATTTTACATGATTCTTAGATTATTGGTTCAATTTTTTTCAATTAATTCATCTTTTACTGCATATCACTATGAAATTGGTTACAGATGTGCGAGAGACTTGTGCCTCTATCTTGACATTTCAACATAACATGCGGGTGTCCACATGGTCCCCCAATCTTCCTGTGGATCTAAGACACCTATATGTTACTAAACAAGACATTGTTGTCTAATGTACACCAAATTGTTGGGCTACATGACGTTGCAAATACCCATGCATTGTTAGAGCAATGACCCTACCCCTATTGACTTCCCTCAATTGCTGCATTTCACTCTACAGTCACTTAAAAAATGTTGTACTGTTTCAATGCTTGATTTGTAATGATTAATTAACACATGGTGTAGTAGAACCCAAGATGTATGATTTCTTGAAAAATCGGTTGAAAGCATGCAATCTTAATGTACTCTCCTGATCATGACACACACAAATTATTACATATTGCATTTTTAAAATTCAAAATGGGCACTAGTTTTAACCAATCAATGATTTTGTGTGCCTAAAATTACTACTTAATATAGACAGTTTCCCCTGGAAAAATGATTAAAATTTTCCAAAATAATGATACAATAGCAAACTGTTTACACGAATTAAATTAAGTTGTTCAACTTCAGTACTGTTCTTTAAGGTATTGTCAATATATCAGCCGAGTAATTAGGCCCCAGACATTACAAGCATGCAATAATGTAGTCTGTTATTTATAAGTTCAGTTTTAATCAATCAGTAAAAGAATTTCCCAATCCAAAAGGCAGAAGGTAGTTTTTAAAAAGCTTAACAAAATCACTGAGTGTAGTTTGATTTAAAGTAAGGTGAACTACATAGTGGGTCTGATGCTCAAGTCTTCAGAAAGGAAGGGTACTTACCTCAAAACGGTTTAATAATTACAAATATTGTTGTGATTCTTAAAAAGTTTACTTCAGGTACCCTCGGTTTTTTTGTTTGTTTGTTTTTTTTTTAACCATTTCAAACCCATGCAAATCAAGTTTATTTAACACTGTTTAAAATATTAGTAAAAATCTGTTCACTATTCATTTCATTCAATCAACATTTATGTCTAGTTCTTAATTGCTTTCAGGTGAAAAGATTGTCTTGATGCAGGCATATAGAATAAGCAGCCATTGATGGTTTGGTCATAACATCAGGACATTTTCAATTTCGTCATTTTTTAGGATGGATGTAAATTATGTACCATGTGGTTTTATTTTTTTTCTTTCTCACTTTGAATTTGCACAGACATGTTCATTTTGTTCTGACTTAGATTTGGATGTTTTAGAATTGTATATAAATGGATTTAATTACCTAGCTTTCTTTTCTTTGCCAGAGTTTGATGCTTGTGTTTTTTATTGTAACATAAATAATATTCTAATTTATAAATATGTCCTGATGCAGAATTGACCTCCAGACCTAAAACATTTTAAACTAAATGGTAAGAGTCTAAAAAAATAATAAAAAATAAAATAATAATAAAAACAACTAGTGTTTCCAAGATCAGCTGAGTCATTTATTTTAATAGAGGGAAAAGCAGTAAGTGGCAGAACTGCAAGCAAGTTTTTTTCTTCTTCTTCTTACTTGCATAAACTACATAAAAGCAATTACCCTTGCTCCAAATTACCTATATATTTTTATTTATTATTATTCTGAAGTTATGAAATATGTTGAGTGAAGTTAGTTTTCATTATCTAGTAACTAGAAAATATGTCTTCCAATATCTAGTTTTAACAAAGTATATTTTAGTTTGTGTGTGCTTTTTTCTGGAGAGAGGTGGGGGTGACATTTTAATGGGGAGAGCTGAAATAATAGACTGGAAAAATTGGGCTTTTATGAACATTTTTAATTCATTGTGCGGAGTGAGAAAGTGAAAGTTGACCATTTATGAAAAAAAAATATTGAAGTCATTGTGGGGAGTGTGAAAGTGATAGTTTAATGGGAAGAGCTGAGAATTTATTTTATTTTGACATTTGTGAAAAAAAACATTGAAGTCATTATGGGGAGTGTGAAAGTGATAGTTTAATGGGGAGAGCTGGGTATTTATTTCATTCTAAGATTTATGAAAAAATATTGAAGTCATTGTGGGGAGTGTGAAAGTGATAGTTTAATAGGGAGAGCTAGAAGAAGCTAGAAGAGGATGTTTAAATTTGTTTTATTCTTAATTTTATGGAAAAATATTCAGAAGAACATTTCTTAGCAAAGTTCTTAGCATTAAGTATTGAGCTTTATAAGAAAATTGCAACTAATGACATTCAAGTCATTGTGGGAAGTGATGTTAAATTAATATCTTAATAAGGAGAGCTGAAATATGGACATCTGGTTTACTAGACATCTCAGTGTCCTGTCATTCCTGAAGTAGCAGAGACCAGAGAGGTTTGCATTTTTACCTTAAGTCAGTATTTAGCTTGCTGAACAAAACTGCAGGATTATAGATTGTTTATGTTTCTGATATTGATGGGCCATTTTAAAAACTAGAAAAGATTATAGGTATGAGTAATATAAATGTTTCAAAAGTCTGAAATATAAAATTAGCAAATTTATTTTTAAAAATACAATGGATCACATTGATCCTTAGTTTAAAAAATGTGGGTCATTTTTCAATTACCATCATAATGACCCTGGCCCCAAACAATTTAAAACACTGAGAACTTGAAGAGCCAATAGTTGTTACCCCTACCATCCTATACCATCTGTTATGTAATGTTTGAAATCTGTTGTGTACATTTTTCAAATGATATTGTGAAATTTGAAGTCTGGTGAGGTGTTTAGTTTTCTGACATCCCTTGATTTAAATAAAGTTCATGACAATATTTGAAATGCAGTGTGGGGAGAAAACTGATGTTTTAGTAGGGACAGAACAATATGGGGAGATTTGTTTTATTATTTTGAAATCCTTTGATACTTTGTTTAGAAAAGCTGGATGTTGGGATTATTAATTTTATACACCCAATTTGGAAAAAACTATGTTACGACAATGTTTGTTGGTGACAGTTCTATTCAGAGTGTTACGGACTGTGATCTCTGATTTAAAAAGAGGTCATTGTCATGTCCTAGTTTTTATGCCCCTATAGAATGTGCAGCATATTGTTTTTGTCTTGTCTGTGTGTCTGCAGCAACTTAAACATAGGACATAACTGGAATGCATGGATGGATTTTAATAGAACTTAAAGATGTCAGAGTGTTATCTTATAAGTGTAAGAAATAATTGGAAACGTCCAAGAGTTAAACTTCAATATTAGAAAAATTTGTACATGTATATATTTCATTTAAGACATAGTTCTGTGCAACTTACTTCCTTACTATGCAATTAGAGAGTAGACTTTGTTCAAGAAGTGAGATAAGTTGTAAAGAGATTTATTCCTATGTACATAATGATTTACACTGAAATTCAAGGAAAAGGCAATTGTTAAAGATTGATTGGTAATTGCTATATTGATTGTTTTGTTCATTATTTATAAGGCTGAATTATTGTAAGTAATTGTTCAGGCAACATGTTCATCAAGTGTTGTTTTCATTTGATAATAAAGTACAATATTGAAATATTAGTAACTTTTTTTTCAGGACAATCTACTTGGGTCAGTGGACTCCAAGGTGTTCCAAAAAGTATGTATTGGTCTGGAAAAATTGATGGTGAAATGGCATATATTCATTCTGATGATGGATTGTTAGTACACATGCATCATTAAGTTATTCTGTTTCCTAATTTGATTGTCTTAAAATTATCAAATGATAGAAAAGTAATTTATAACCATATCCCTTTTTTTTGGTAGCAGATCTCAATTTTGGCAGGCAAAATGGTTTATAAACAAACCTAAATTAGTAAAATTGCTTTTGGTGACCTGAGATTTGGTAGGGGTGTCCGGATACGCTCATAGCATACTGTTATGTATTACGATGTAAGAAAGGTCTATTGTTACACATACCACAATATATTGCCTTTAAAATCTTCGAAGTTTATTTCAAAATTTGTTATGAATAAACTTCAAAAGTTTTCTAATTACATTGTATTTTGTCTTGTAAATGCCTTTGTCACAGATACATTTTCAGTATGTGAAACAGGAAAATATGAACAAATTCAGTTTTGTACCCGTCTGTTATAGAAAACGATACATGAGGAAATATGGATGAAACAACTGGTTTTCAAAACCTGTAAAAATATTGTAAAATACCGGTTCAGAACAATCGTATAGTGGTACAATACAAAGTTTATTGATATTGCAATATACCGGTATATCGCGACACCCCTAAAGCTTGTTCACTCCAGTATGTACTGTTGGCAACCAGACCATCAAATGTTGTGGAGTTATATCTGGTTCAGTTTCATTCTGAGTTTATACTGCACTTGAATAGTAACACTGATATAGTAAAACTTTTGTGTGACTGAGAATGGGAGTGCACATGTTTGCAGCATGTGATACATAACACAAATGCAAGGCTGACTGCTTATACAGAGGAAACATCCAGTAACCTATCAAGTAACCAAACATAGTGTTTATTAAGTGAGCCACATACACCACTGTCAAGGCTGATCCAAGTCAAGATTATTTGACTCATATCAAGACATATAAAGCAAGCACACTACCAACTAAGCTCCTGTAGTGGTCTGTGTGATACAAGTATATAGATGTGAGGGTAAATGACTTATGATCGTAAGCAAGTTTGTAGTAATATATAGGTGCCTTTCAATTGCTATCAGGCTTGATTAATAGAGTAGATTGCTCAAGTTAAGATTCTTTCATAATGCACCAAAGCAGCCATTTCTGGGATGGTGGAGAAAACTGGAGTGCTGGAGAAAATCACTGACATATGTCAAGCGAGCTAACAGACTATGTTTCTTACAGTAGTTAGTGGGATTCTCACCTAGGGGTGAGGGTGAGATGGACTGTGATCTGTAGGCTGGCAATTTATTTTTCTGAAGCAAATTGTATGGGTTTTCACATACTGGATCTTAATGGATCTTTACAATGTATAAACTTGGGTAAAGATAGAACAGAAAAGAAGATATGTCTAGTGTGGACCATGTGGAGTGTTTTGCAATCGCTAAACAAATTTCTAAAGTTGATATCTAAAGCTTAGTTGAATCTTGATAGGTGGTGATGGATCTCGCAGACTACCTTGTCCATCTACATAGAAAAGAAAGACAGTTACAGTCTGTAGTCCAGCTCAATTATTTATGTACACAGGTAATAATTAAGACATTCAGATTTAAAATCAAAAATACACTGTGTAAACTGTACAGGTCGGACAAGTAAATTTTGTGTCTAGACAAGTTGAAATTTTGTTTCATTGTCTGAAAGGACAAGGTGCAAAAAAGTATTTGTACTGCCCTGGCTAGCATTTTTATTTGAGGTGCTAGTATGTATGTTACTTTTCATATCTATGAAAATAGGAAGGACATATTTATTGTCTATTCTGAAAGTTCCTCAACATTTGAAGACTAACCAATAAATCTGTTGACATCTTATTTGACCTATTTGTTGTTTGTATGTTTATACAAAGAAGCAAGCTCGAGGATATTGCAGGCCTAGGATTATAAAAGACCTTAAAATGTTTATATCTGCCATCACAACATTAGTGATAAATATGAAGTCTCCCTGTCTAAAATTATCTCGGATATAATTGATGTTTCTTAGTTCCATGTTCGATTTATTCTGAATTGTTTTTTAAACTTTTGTAAGTGTGCAGCTAAGCAGGAGGTGCTTACGCTTCTGGAACATCCGGCCTCAGTTCCTGTTAAAAGTTCACCTGTTTTACTTTTTTTGACAGTATTCAAAGTTATTATACTTTTTTAGGCATTGTGATTTGAGCAAGGATCAGTAATTTGTTTGTAGTTGATTGAAATGTTTGTAACAGAAGGACAATGTACCTCTGGGGAGACTCGTAACAATCTTCACACAATTAGAGCTGTACATGTGGTTATGGATAGATGTACCTCTTGGGAGACTCCTCGAAATCTCCACACAAAAAGAGCTGTACATGTGGTTAGGGATAAATGTACTTCTGGGGAGACTCCTCACAATCTTCACACAATGAGAGCTGTACATGTGGTTATGGATAAAAGTACTTCTGGAGAGACTCCTAACAATCTTCACAAAATGAGAGCTGTACATGTGGTTAGGGATAGATGTACTTCTGATGAGACTCCTCACAATCTTCACACAATGAGAGCTGTGGTAAGGGATATATGAACTTCTGGGGAGATTCCTCACAATCTTCACACAATGTGAGCTGTACATGTGGTTATGAATAAATGTACTTCTGGGGAGACTCAATATCTTCACACATTGAGAGCTGTACATGTGGTTATGGATAAATGTACTTCTGGGGAGACCCCTCACAGTCTTCACACAATGAGAGCTGTACATGTTATGGATAAATGTACTTCTGGGAAGACTCCTCACAATCTTCACACAATGAGAACTGTACATGTGGTTATGGATAAATGTACTTCTGAAGAGACTCCTCACAATCTTCACACAATGAGAGCTGTACATGTGGTTATGGATAAATGTACTTCTGAGAAGACTCCTCACAATCATCACAAAATGAGAGTTGTTAGGGATAGATGTACCTCTAGGGAGACTCCTCACAATCTCCACACCATGAGAGCTGTACATGTGGTTATCGAAAGATGTAATTCTGGGGAGACTCCTCACAATCTTCACACAATGAGAGTTGTTGTTAGGGAAAGATGTACCTCTGGGTAGACTCCTCAATCTCCACACAATGAGAGATTTAATTGTGGTTATCGATAGATGTAATTCTGGTGAGACTACTCACAATCTTCATACAATGAGAGCTGTACATGTGGTTAGGGATAAGTGTTCTTCTTTGGAGACTCCTCACAATCTTCACACAATGAGAGTTGTGGTTGGCGATAAATTTTCTTCAGGGTAGACTCCTGCATACAGTATATAAAAGCTATGATACATGTTCTGGAGGACTCGTAACTTCTGCATAACTGATAAATATCAATATCCATTGATTCGAGTTTAATTTCATGGTAAGATATTCAACCAATATCGAGATTACATTTGTAGTGCGTGCTTTGAGTTCATTCTCCAGCATGCCATGCTTACCGTGACATTGGGCATCGTTTTATAAGTCTAATCCAAAGGATTTGTGACATAAATTTAAATATCGAGTGCTTACCGAAAGAAAAACCACTATCTATTAATCAAGACTTGATCAGACCCACCTGGGTTTCGAACCCATGACTGAGGGAGAATTCTACCAATAGTGATATATACTGAAAGAAGAACGAGAGCTTACATAATGTAACATATACATCTATAAGGCGAAATGCTTTTGGAAATTGCGTAACGGGAAAAAAGTCAACATTACCGGTAAACTGAAAAATGCAACAGACGTTCTAATGATAAAAATTGAAAAACAAGCATTCCCTTGATGTTGAATAAAATCGTTAAACACTTCCCACAAGATACAGAAGCTTATGACGAGATAGTCCGAAATACTCCCCTTAAGTATATGTGAGACAGTAACTCCTCGTATAATTAAATGTCTTTTATAATGAATTGAGAATTTCCGATTCACATAACCTAAGTCAGTATTTATTAGTATGCTATAAATCAGTAAGTGTATACACAAGTTCAACAAAAAAATTTACGGCAACACAGTCTCCCCAAAACGAAGGTCAAATCTCCAACTCCCCATATGCCTGTATTGGTAAGTAGAGAGAGAGAGAGAGAGAGAGAGAGAGACTTGATTGTGTATGATTTACCATAGTTACAGTAGGCATGTTTACAGGTACAATTTGTTTCTTTTTCTGCCTAGCTATCATTCTATTATTTTCATGGCACATTCTTCACAATAATACTAATATTTAATTAATACTTAAGAAAAGCCTCTGACAGTATTTTGCGTGAATTACATGTTTATTTGCGTTATATATGTTAAAAGTTAATGAGCAGCAATATAACAAAATATCTTAAGAGGCCTTTAGTTAGAAGTCATAGTAAACTACAGAAAAAGTTAAAAATCCTGGGAAACAGCATAGTACGGAGCAGATTTCCAGTTTCCGAGACCTTAAACGACACACTTGCATTTATATCGAGGCCAGGTTCAACTTTTTCATATTGGCAAAGGTGTTTTTATTGCAACTTCCACCATGAAGTAAATGTGTATGGTAAAATAAGGCTGTTTGTATTTCTTGGTGCATGTGACCTGACTGAAAAGAAAGGTAAGTTTATTAATTTAAAACATGTCAGTCAGGAAGATGCCGTATCAACTTTAATTAAGGGATATCAATCAGATATTTAATTATATAAATTGTTTTAAATATGTAACAACAGTATTTTTCAGAAATCCGATGTTTATTAGATTATGCAGTGGAAAAAAATCTAAACGCTATCCAGATTTCACCAGTTTTTTCATTAAAAGCAAGAACTTACCAAGAGTATCAGAAATAAACTGATTTAGAGTCAGGCTTAACAACAGTAACGGCGTGTCATCACCAAGATTAACTTAAAATTTGCTTATAAACAGAATAGGAAGAAAATCAAAGAAAAATTGTGTATCTGACAATTTTAGTCTATATAAAGATAGTATTTATCCTTTATCATTGTTAGCTAGGTGCTGGTTCAAAAGGATACTGTCAACATTTGTAATAAAGTGAGAATATTGATACTTATTTATATTTCCCTAATATTAGTAGTTTTATTTCCCTGATATTAGTAGTTTAAAGTGGCAATTAACCAATTTAATATAGTAATTCAAGCCATTAGGAAATGTTTAGAGGTACTACCCGAAAGTTATTATTACCCCTTGGTAATAAAGCTACAGTCAATCAAATAGTCCACACATTAGACAATATCATCGGTGACATTGGTACCAATAGCAAGATGATGCAATTTTTCATTGAATTTATAAAAACGTGATGATCCAGTAGCTAATTTTTGTGAAGGTTAAAAACAATGTTGCAATCTGTTATTTATTAGAGATACCCTGAATAAAGCAAAGATTAAATAGTTTCGCAAACTCAATGTTTCATAATAATTTATTTTCCTAATGATTATCAAAAGCAATACAGTTAACCTTACTTTTTCTATAAATAGTGCATCAAATAACTATAGACCTTGTGCCTACATGAAAATCGTTGCAAATTGTGTATTTAGATTTTAATGCCTAAAATCCTACATAATCTTTACTTAAAAAGTTACATTAAGTACTCTTACATGCATTTACCATGTCGATAAAAAAAACAACAAAAATTACGTTTATTAAAGTGCAGCAACTCGTTGATGAAGGATCTTATAATTATCAAGTTTATCATGCCTAGTTAAAAATGAATTAATAATAATGTAGTATATCTGTAATTATAGTCAAAATACTGAAATGCAAAGGCAAACAAAAGGCTCATTTGGGCCTGTATCGCTTAACTGGCAGACAAGTTGCATCTTATTTTATAGCAACGATGGCCACCTTGGATGCCGTTAGAAACTCATTTCCACCTAGAGACCTTCCACTCCAAATATTTCTATTTGGCCCAGTTGTTTCGGAGTAGAAGATTTTCAAAGAATCAGCTAATGATAGCAGCTTATTTGCATATTCCACTAATTATAAGCTAATTATAAATGTGAGAGAAAACCCCGTTACATATGTTAAATGGCTATACATCTGCTTTCTAGATATCAATTTTATTAGATGAACAGATTCCAAATCCCTAAAGAAATAGAACAAATTCTGAAAGTTTTAGAGCCAGAACAAAAACGACCGGTAAAATTGACTGACCTAATTGGGGAAAAATAACCAGACGCGTGTATAAATAAATAAGCTGTAATATTTATGTTGTAATAATATAGGAAAAGGTAAATTTAATATTACCTTTAACAATGAACATTGGTATTCAAAATATTGCGGGTGTGGTAAACATATTGAACCAATAATATCCTTGAAATGTGTAAAATCATCTCGTCCAAATTTCATTTTATTACGTCCTTTTATACCTGCTCTATCCTTATTTATTTGACTATCAACTCGTCCCACACTCAGACACCCCTTAGAAAGTTAATATATGTAACATGCGATCAGACAATTGTAGAATGATTATTTTCAATAGTTGTGCCACCTCAAGGAGACTTAACATTTATAAAAATTATAACTAATTAAAAAACATAGTGAAGAAAAAATTTCACAAAATAGTTTTTTGGCTAGTTTTTAAATAATTTAAATGTAAATTCCAATTGGAAAAAAATCAAACAACATCTGGAAAAATTTTCAAAAAAGTCATTTTCATGACTTATTTTCCTTTTGGAAGTAAAATCTAAATGTATGCACTATTTGGAAATAAAATCCAATGAATTCTGTTTTGGTAAAAAATTTCAAAGGGGGAATTAGGTTGAAAAAAAAATCCAATTAGATAGTGCATTTGATAAAAATCCAACAAGTTATCTGTGGAAAAATTCCAACCATTTAACGAATTATCATTTCTCGATCAATGATAATATAATGAGAACGAATGTTTTTATTGACAAGACATTTTTTCAACGAGTCCAGATGAACCTATAGAAAGAAATCGTGCCTTTCCTGAAACTTAAGTCTTTACTGCAAGCCCTACATCAAGTATAATGTTCTATAAACATAATAATGAGTATAAAAGCAAATATGACAAAATTGGGATACCAAATCTATTATAATCGTAAAATCAAATGTATCTTCACTTGGGTTTAATCAAGAGATAACTTTATAGTGATAGAAATTTAATTTGTATATTACATTATGTATACACTCATTACACTAAAACTAATAATACGTACTATTATTATCTAGTAATATTATGTTACTTTAATTAGGTTGTTCTCTCCACTGTGGCCCAATCGTTTTGTTGAGTAACTATTTATTATTTCTTTTTGTTAATGTCCACATAAAAATAATAATGATGTTATTGAAGTTAAGAAAACTAAACGTTGATACACGCATGTGATGATTTAAACGCATTTTAAGGGCACCAGTGACGCTAAAGATTAAGTCTTTGTTATGACTGCGTATAGTTCTGTAAATGCCTTTCTCATTGTGATTTTATGTAAAGTGAATTCTTGTGTAGTTTGTGACAATGATTATGCGATGCTTGTAATGTGAAGCATCTGTCGATCTTTTATACCTTTGAAATATTTCAGTATTTTGGAAGAAAAATCATTGACCGGTCCATTGGGCTTAAAAACCCGTCTACAGTTTTACCAAAATTTTTAGTCTGAAGTGGAATTAGACGATGTCCCTTCCGACACAAGCTAGAATCAGACAATCCCGGGATTTGATATAGCAATTGTTATGACCCTTCACACAGCCGTCGCGCATAATGTGTGTTAAGGTCAAAGGAAATTCAAAATTATTTCCTTTTGTTGCATGTATATTTACCTTAAAGTTTCTTAATAGTGATTTTGCGGGTTATCCAACAAATTTAAAATTCAAAAATATGAATATTTTCTAAATTAATTTAGGATAAAATTTTACGGATCTTTATTCTTGGAAAACACTGTAAAATTGACGCCTCCCAAAATATGCATTTTAATAGTTATAATTTTCAGAAAACGGCCAGTTAACATTTCATTTAAAATGATATTTATACAAACCCATATTATCCAGTATGACATTATTATCAAATGGTAATGTATTATCACAATTAAATCATATTGTGTTAAAAACAATCTAGAAACACATATATTTTGTCAACATACGCTTTCCTTCTCTGTCTTTCCTATATATTAGCTCTCTAAATTTCTTATTATTTTAGCTTGATGTCTTTCATATTCCTGTGGTATGAAACGTGAAATACGTCAGTCGATTTAATTTTAGTTCAAAGTGACTGTCCTAGGTTCTTGGCCCTAAAATAAGCATAGATTTACTTGCTCTCGGCCATATGCATAATAATGTTCATTTGGATAAATCGAAGATAATTTTACAAATATATTTTACAAGAATTAAAACATTTCAATGTAACCTTTTTTCTTTTGTCAAAAAATTAAAGTGGTAATTTGACAAAATCAAATCATATATGTGGCTTTATAAAGCATTATAAAATGGCCACTTCACTGTCCTCAGAATTTACATTCTTATCCTTGGCTCGATTTGGATTCATATTATTTTGGAACTTTGGATTCACTAATTTTTAACTGTTTGACTAAAGTTTTTTTATCTATGAAACTTTTTGGCCTCTAGTGTCACTGATGAGGAATGATTTTCCGAAACGGGCACATATGGCACATCAAAATTTAACAGGTATTTTTGTTATATTTACTACCCCTGAGCGAGTACCGCTGCTGTTTGAATTAAACTCAAAGAGAGCATCCATAACGCGGTAGGCAGTACTTTGTATTGTCAAAAAATTTAAATTTGAGCAAACATTTCAGCCGTCTTAATTTTATAACTTTAAAACTAAGGTTTGTTCCTTCATGCAAAGCATTCCTTAGCTGGATTTTGATTCATATAAATTAACTTTGGATTTATTAATTTTCAACTCTTTGGCTTATGTTTTTATCTTCCATACTTTTCGGTCCCAGTGTCACTGATGAGGAATGATATTCTGAAATGTGCACATATGGCACATCAAAATTTGTCAGGTATTTTTGTCATATATTATAAAGAGTTTCTGCATAAGGCATTATATTTAACCATTTGATTGACAGTAAACTATACATTACTTAACCGAAATAAATTATTAGATTAGCTGAATATATTAACCTTAAACTACTTTCTTGCCATATGAATGATTTAAGTTGCTGTTTTTATCCTATACAATCACAATTTTTTTTTTTGTTATTATTATTATTATTATTATTATTTTTTTTTTTTTGCAATTGTAGGAAACTTGATCGGAGACCGAAGACGAAAGCATAACATATTAAGAAGATGATTGTGTGTGGAATAGCAGAGAACAGTTAAAAGGTAAGTTTTAGAATCAAATATTTGTAATTTCATTTTTTGAAATCCTCAAAATGTGATTTTCCAGCAGTAATTCACAATTTAAGATTATTCATTCCATGTTCCCTACTAAAATTTGTATCGAATTGTAATTTTGTCTTGTTTAAATAATTTTTCCTGTAATCGCTATTTGTAAACGGGGAAAGTTTGGTGAAGGATATTATTGATGTCTACAGACTAGATCAATGACTTATTCATCATTGACTCTATGTATCATTTAAAGGGGAGGAGAATGCAGTGGATTTGCTTAGATCAACAAAAGAAATGTATGTGTTTTTTTAATATTTTATATTGCCTGTTTATGGGGCGATAAAAATACCAGCATTTGACCACAGAATACTGTTTCATGGAACCTTTGAAGTTATTGGCAAAGTCATCAGTCACTGTTAAGTTATAGTTGGTTATATACCTACAAGACTTGGTTGAGCCATCTGTTTAATTATCTTAACAATGGACTGCATGGATACTGTATTTTTAGATTCATTTCTAAACATAATATCAAAAGGAGAAGAAGAAATATTAGTTAGACAAGCAAGAGTGTGGCTTGTTCTCATCAGAAATGAAGATAAAACTGCTAAACTTGGTTAGTGACTATGAAGGGAGAGAACCAATTAAAGGACCCAACAGCATAAAGTTATAAGGTCTTTAGCCAAGACAACAATATTTGCAAAGCCACTTTATGCAGTATCAAATTTGCAAAAACGTAGGTTTTGTTGTCAAAATATGTGGAATGGAATTAGCCTTATTTTAAAGCCAAATGTGGGAAAGGTAATTTCATTAATTTAGTGCCAGTTCAGTGATGATCCAACAAATAGGGCAAGAGAAAAGCTGAAAATTTTGACATACGTGGAGCAATATTTCAGTTCCGTATATGAAAGAGAGCAAGAAGCTTTATTCAAATTTTGGACATCATCAGCTAGTTTGTGTGTCAGGAAATTAGAAATAACTTTTAATTCTCTTGATGAGTTACAACATAGACCAATATCGAATGCAGTAGATGTAGTACATCATTAATACTGAGTAGGTGCAATCTAAGTGACCAAGATGTATTTGTAGCAGTGATTGTCCATTATTCATCAGGAATGTTTGACTCTGCCTAAATAATGGTGGTATTCGGTGCACATATTTTCGAAGTAACACATATGTTCATTTTTTTTTTTTTTTTTTTTTTTTTTTTTTTTTTTTTTTTTTTTTTTTTTTTTGTTTGTTGTTGTTGTTGTAATTTTGCAGATATTTTGCACAAGTTGATAAGATATTTTATATAGGCATTTTAATTGTTTTATATTTTATATAGGCATTTTTAATTGTTTTATATTTTATATAGGCATTTTTAATTGTTTTATTCTTTGATGTGTTTAAATTAAATTTTATGATAAAAATCACATGTAATATCTCAGAATAGTTAACTAAAATATCTGACAGAGATAAAATGTGGAAAAAGTTATACGTAAATAGGCATTTACTACTGTAAATCGGAAATTTTTCCCCAATTGTTTTATTTTCAATTAAAAGTAACATGACGCGAAAATAATACTTTCGAGCGAATATTTAGTTTATATAAGTTTCACTAGTTAGTATTTGCACTGACAATCATAAGGCAATGCGAAAAATACATAAATATAATCAAAATGAATGTAGATACCAGATTTTAAAGTATTAAAAATGATACCTTACAGAATTTAAATTTGTTGTAGAAATTAAATACAATAAAAAATAGATTTCAGTTATTTTATTTTTATTATTATTATTTATTTTTTGCATATCGCAGAAGTATTTTAAATAGTGATTTTCCAGCAGTAATTCAAAATTTAATGTGCTTTATTATTGTATATTTATATTTTGTTAAAAATGGTTCCATTTGCTCACTTGACATCTGTCTGCCATTGAAGAATTTTATATTGTCAAATATGAATTTGTTACATCACTTATTAAAGAATTATTAATTGTTTAAATATTTACAAACGCAGTGTTCTTTAAATTGTTTAGTTATTCAAATCATTCTGTTTAAGCTATATTATTTTTTTGTAATTAGAAATACTTTAATCCTGAAAGTTAAGTATCTTGTATTTTAAATATATAAAAAATGTTTCAAATATTTATTTTTATTAATAAATATAGCTTACTAAAATAATGAAAAAAATTACAAGTATATTTTTAAAAGATTTTAAAGAAGATTTGGAAGAGCAATAAACAGATGATTTAATTTTGAAATTATAAGTGTTTTTAAAACTGTTATCCTGCCTAGAGGAGTTAACTTTCTTTTTGACCACTGCTTTAAATCTCTTTCTACATCTTGTAATTTTTGTTTAAAGTTAAGTTTAATCATTGTTTCTAATTCTACAGAAAAGGAAATACCAAGGAGATTAAACTAGCCTTGATTCCAGTCCAATTTGAACCTATGGTTAAAGGTTTCTCCGTAAAATTTGTTACTCCCAATCCATATTGCTCTTGTTTTTGAATTGTTAATCTTCAAACCAGAGAGTGATGCAAATTTACTAAGAACATGTAGAGTTTCCCTGAAAGACGAATCATATCCATCAAGTATTACTGTGGTGTCATCAGCAAATAGTGATAATTTAAATTCTTCATTTCCTATCTTTATTCCTTTTATGTTACTATTATTTTTCAGAAGAACAGACAGGATTTCTGCACAAATGAGGAAAACATAAGGAGATAAAGGGTCACCTTGTCTACATCCTCTAGATATTAAAAATAACTCCGAGAGACATCCATTTTGTAAAACAGATGAATCAATGTCTTTTACGAAAAACATTAACCAATTTACTGAAGTCGCTACCGAAATTGAAAAACTTTAAAACTTTGTCTATATATGACCAAGAAACAGAATCAGAAGCTTTTTCAAAATCAATCATAAGTAATAGCCCTGGGTTATTCTTAAATTCTGCACATTGCATTATGTCATATATTAACCTAGTATTTTCCCCAATATATTTACCATTTATAAATCCTGTCTGATCTTCTGATATAATAGACTGTAAGACACTTTTCAACCTCTTTGTTATACAAGCAGATGCAATTTTGTATGTTTCATTCAATAATGAAATTGGTCTCCAGTTCCTACGAAACTGTTTTGGTTTACCTCCCTTTGGCAAACAGGTAATTATACCCGTCTTTGTGTGACAGATAATTTTCCAATTTTAAAACCTTCATTTAATGAACGTTTGATAAAAACAGCAAGATCATTGTAGAAAAATTTTAAAAAATCAGCTGTAAATCCGTCCGAGCCTGGACTCTTGTTATTTTTCATTTTTTCAAGACAGATAGGATTTCTGTCATTGTAATTTCCCCTTCTAAACTTTGTTTTTGTTCCTCATTTAATACATTAATATCATTTATATCTCTCATTATATGTTTCATAATTTTAAGTCTCTGTCTCATTCGTCATATTTTTTTTTTTTTTTTTGGTATAAATGTGAGAAGAATTTTTTTTGTTTCGGCAAGTATTTTTTTTTTGTTCACTTATAATTGTATATCATCTTTAATATTGTTTGGGATAATTTTACTTTTTTACTGATATAGTTTCTAGATTCAAGACTACAGAAATATTTAGACGGTTTTCTCCTTCTTCCAACCATTTGGCTCTCGATCTTATTACAATGCATTTCATTTTTTCGTTACAATAATCTTCTAGTTCCTTTTTTTATTTTCTAATTCATGACTGTTTCATGGAATTTTACACCCCAGTCAAGATTCTTTCTCTTATTTCGAGGCGGTCAGTTCTGGGATGGTGGAGGAAACCGGAGTGCCCGGAGAAAACCACCAATCTTCAGCAAGCGAACTGACAAACTTTCTCACACTAGGATCTTTCCCGAGTGGGATTCGAACCCAGGCGGTGAGAGGCACTGTGATCTGTAAGCGCGGCCACCGAGGCCCCCCTTATTAGATAATATGCAGTTAGCATTATGATTATCTTAAAGACAATGTTAAAAGGTTTTGCACTAGTCTATAGTTTTATCATGAGAGAGCATATTGATTGTAAATTGTAAAATCAAAGTTGTTCAGTATTCTATTAACAGGGTTTGATATATCAAAAAAAAAATTCTGTGCATCATCCACTTTCCTTTGTAAATTAGATCGTGAGAATGTGAGATTTTTTTCTCTTGTCCTTCTTCTCACTAAATCATTATCGTAAGAATTTGCCTAGATTCTGAAAACTCGACACATGGCTCATTGTATCAGCAATTATTAGTTATTCTCAACAAAAGCAATGTTATTAATTACAATTTTCTGAGTTTCGTAGTATAGAAGAAAGTTGTTTTCTGTAAGGTTCTTCAATATTTAAATAGGGGGCGTGGTATTGTTTGTATATACAATCTAACTTGTGTTAGCGGTTACTTGTATAAATCCACCACTTGTCCATAACGGCCATATCTTATCCCCCAATGGATTTTGTTCTGTATTTCACCACTACACCCTTACATCCCGAATAAGACATTGACATTATTAAAAATTTTATTACATACAGTATTATTTGATTTTTTTCACTATAATGGTATAGTAAACTGAATCCATTGACTACAGAACAGCGAGTAGAATTGATTAATGAATCTGAGGAGAAATTAAGTACTACGGTAGGAAACTCGCGGAAGTTTATGGCGATAGACGAACCCAAATCGATTTAATAAAATAAAAGCTGTGTTATCAGACTTTAAAGCAAATGTACGTTTGAAAATAAAACGTTTGTGTCGTCCTACCGCTAACGGTGACATCAATCGGTTAGTTAGGAAAATATCAAGTCATTTCGGCACCAGTGTAAAAAGTCATTTCGTCACCTTCAGCACCGACTACGATTAAACTCGGCACCAGAAAAAAATATTTTATTATTATTTCATGTTTTTGTATGAATTTAATATAAATAATTACTATTTTGTAATATCGATATGTAAAGTTGAAAGTTACATATGACACAGATAATTACTGCTGCTGATCACTAAACCGCGTATGATCAACTTCCTTTGAAGTCGGAATTAGCAAGCGTGAGATATTGGTCTGAAGTGACCTAATTATGTCGGTACAGGTGTAAGGAAGTGTTATAAGGAAACTTAACTACCCAACACCCCTATACTTAGCACAAAATAGAGAATAGATCATTAGGACATATTAGTGTTACCAAACCGGTGTGGTGCAAAGGATTTGTAAATTCCTGAAAATGTTGAATATATTGACGTTAAAAAATGTGTTCTAGTTTCTTTGTTAATCTCATGTTAAAGAAGAAACAATTTCATGTTTAGCTCTATTCAATTTAATTCGGGTACTAACTTAAAGAAGAAAGCTTAAGCGGTTCAGAAAATAATTTTTAAGATCCTTTATAGAACTTGCCTATGAAGGCCACTTTGGTCGCATCCCTTGAGTGGCCTTTATAGACAGGTTTTACTGTAGCTTTTTTTGCGTGCTGAACAAAGTTAAATTTAAGCCAGTTGTATTAAGTTTGTTAAAGTGCTTGTCATTCTAGCCTTGGTCTTCACACTGATCAGACTATTTTTCATTATTATTATTAATTGGTAAGAAAGTGCCCAAAGGTTTTCTAGAGTTTTTGACTTATTTAGTTTATACTCTTGCTTTTAATCCTGGGCATTATTGATATTGCAATACATCAATATGTCTGATGTATATAAACATTTCGACCTAAAAAGAATCAATTTCCATACAGCAGTAGGCAGTACTTTGTGCTGTCAGAAAATGTACCATTTAGCAAACTTTTCAGTAGTCTTAATTTTTGAAATTTATTTAAAAATAAGGTCTGTTCCCTCATGCAAAACATTCCTTAGCTGGATTTGGAATTCCTATATTTTTGGAACTTTAGATTCATTAATTTTCAACTGTTTGGCGTATGATTTTAAATCTATCAAACTTTTCGGCCCCTAGTGTCACTGATGAGGAATGATTTTCCGAAATGTGCACACATGGCACATCAAAATTAAGCAGGTATTTGTTATATATTTTCAACCAACTTGCAATTTAGGTAGGGCTTTTGGCAATGGTGCTTATATGTTTTATAGCCGAGTTGCAACGAAGTTTACTAGCTATTACTTTGGTGATGTGGCAGGCAAGTGGGAGGACGTGCTTGCGGACAGCACCATTCGTTATCTGAAACTTATTTGTAAATGCTTGCAGATTTTATCTTAAATTTGATATGCTAGTCCACTATCATAAGTAACAGACTAAGTTTGAGTATTCGGATTCACTGATATTCGACGAAATTATGGGCCCTAGACTAAGATAATGTCTTTGAAATATCCGTTTTCCAACTCATTTTCTAAATGCCTACAGATATTGAGCTCATATTAAATATGCAATTGTACCATTATTAGTTACAGACTCAATTTGAGCTTCTTTCCGGTTCACTAATTTTTGATGAAATTATGAGCCTTGGACTTCAAGAAATGTTTTGAACATTTAAATCATATTTGGTATGCAAGTCTTCCCCCATAGAAAACAGATGAAGTTTTATTTTTTCCAGTTCATTAATTTTTGATGAAATTTGATGGCCTTAGACTTAGAAAATACTGTTTTGGATCCAACAATATTTTCAAATGTTACAATTTAAATTTTTAAAGATACTTAAGCTCAATTTAAGTTTTTTGTTATTTAAATTTTATGGACTTAAATAATTAAGTATTTGAAGTAGCAACTACTCTATATTTCGCAGAATTTTTTTTTTTTTTTGTCAAAAATTAGTTGACTTTAGTAAAACTTCAATTTGATTTTAACCTTATGAAGTTTCAAGATTCATAACTACATTAAAAAATCTGTAATCTGCATTCAAACTTAGTCAAACCTGACCTATAGATAATAATTAACTTTCCAAATACAAGGTTATAAATGCAATCATATTTTTAATGGTTTTGAGGACATTTAGTGCAATTCGTAACTTCAAAATTTGTGTACTGGGACAAAATCCAAACTTTAATAACTGAAGCAACTGGTTTCTTATTTCTTACAGATATTAAACTAAAATCTGGTCTTTGTTTCTAACATATGGAATATAATTTGCAACTCGGCTTGTGCACCTTCGTACCTGTATATCTTTGTTTTAAGCTTCTGGCATTAGCTTTATAATAAGATATCTAAATGTTTTACTATTTTACATCACTGTGACCTGGAATAAAGAGCAGCTTAAGGTAGAGCTTTATGGACTGTTGCTAACAATAACATTTCAAGCTTCTGGGGTTTTTTAATGGGTTCACAGTCGTTGTCTATCACTTTGATTAACAATATTAGAAATTCCAATGTAAAACTAGTTGTGTACACTTTGAAGATTATTACTGGATTTGGGAATTCAAGCTCAGTTTAACTACAAAACTACAATATTACACAGGTTTTTAAAATTGTAACAAGCCTGGGAATTTAAAGCTTTATAATAATTTTAAAAAATTATTATTATTATTATTATAAAATAAATCTTTTTTTTTTGGGGGGGGGAGTCAACTGGCTGATAACTTTGATAAATATAGTGTATTTTTAAGCATGTAGGTGAATCTGGAAATCGAGTCTGGGAAATCCCAAGCTCGTATATAAACTAAACAAGAATGAAAGTTTAATCACAAACATTAAATGATGGTCACTTGAATTATTTTTTTGAAAGCTCCTTGAAATTATTGCTCCTATAATTCACATAACTTTTCTGTATCGATAAGTCTAGCGACGGGTCACAAAACTGAAAAAAAAACACTTTCTGCTTGATTGTGAATTGTATTCAAATATTAGAATATGTTTATGTAAGCTAGACACAGATAGGAACAGCCTGAAAGATTAATTTTCTGAATATGATGATCTCGCATAATTTTGGTAAACTTCATTTAGCATTAAAAGAGAGAAAAATATTTATTTAAATAAGGACTTATAAAAAATAGTTACGAAGAAATCTCATTACCAGATAAGACTGAATATAAAATCCACAAATATGAATTTAGAATATGGGACATCCAAACTCTAATGGCCAGTCTCTGGAAAGCTATTTTAGGTTCATCCATATATCATTCTAATACTCGTATAGTAGATTGTTTCAATACTGTTTAATATAAATTAAGACAATATCAACAGTGATAGATTATAGGCTCTCCAAGCTCTAATTAAATATTATAGATATAGACATAAGACTAAGCAGTTTGGCTGTTCAAGCTGCAGAGGTTATATTGTGTGAACAACATCTAGTGGACTATTAGAATCTAAAAAGGACATTGTAAAAACACTTATATTAAATTGTTAGTGCAGCTGCTAAGAAATTCTAAAATATAAACACATGTCAATTCCATTTGCCTCTGATGGACGATAAAAATTAACACTTTTTCTCATTAAAACAAGAATTTTCTCAGACAATTGGGCAGGAAATCTTGGATAACAGACAAAACAACTGTCATCAAGACCTCACCCGTTTGCTACTTTCTGAACAGCCTGCTCAATTTTTTCAAGTGGTTGCTGAAACATTTTAATGCTGTGATTGAGGTTTCAGGTACCTTCTTGTTTTCAAAGGAGTATGGATTGCGTCCACTATTGCTCTGGGATCTTATGAGCCTCAGTTTGTGGTTGTTTTGCATATTGGTAATCTACAAGAATTCAATGCAGTGTCAATTCTTGGCAAAAAAGCAATCAGTCAGCTGAACATGTATCTTGTATTAACTATGATAATATGGTCTTCCATGTGATAGAACAGTCCATAAAAAGCCGGTAAAACCTTGGAATAAACATTCCACCAAAGACGCTCTATTCTCTGATTATGTACAGATTTTCCTGTTATTATGCTTCCACGACCCTCTCCATTTACTTTTGGTAGAAACCTTCCTTTGTCAACCAATTCGGTGCCACTATCATCTCTTGCTCGGCTAAGATATCCATACTTTTCAACAGCTTGGACAAAAACCCGTCGATGCTTTGGCAGTAGTAGTAAAGGAGATCCTTAAATATGGTACAAAGCAAGAAAAGCCACGAACTCCACCATGGGCAAAATACTCCTCCCAATCTAAAAATATATGAACATTTCATCAACAAATGATAATATTTACATTTGCTTTGCAACTTTACTATATAAACATGTTTGAGACATGTGGCAAATACGGTACAATAACTGACATTGATCACATGATCATTACACTATGCGTATGAATGTCTCACTATCTGGACTATTTTTAAGAAGTTTCATAACAAAACAACAACACAGCCTGAGAAAAAAAAAGTATTAATTTTAAAATATACATTGAATTAAATTTCTCGCACTGCACTTTTAAATTTCCAAAAATGACAGCAAGGGTGAGACATCATTTTCGTGTCAATCTTCGAGACTGTTCACTTGTTCGTCATCCGGCTTAGGAAATTCGTTTTTTTAAATAATTTCGTAAAATTGCTATGAAAGTGACTAAATTGATTTTTATATAAAATGTGCAAAACAATGTGATGGTTAATAAAATATGTCATAATTTTTGCGAGTTCCGTGCGTGTTTTTTTCATGTAGTACTATATTTTGTTTACATTGTTTCGCTGTTCCAATAATTGACCCCGCTTCTCGTTGAAGGCGGGAAAATTCAAATTGATGTGACAAAAATTCAAAAAAAATAATTAATATAATGTAAATATAACCATTGAACAGCATAGCTATGGCAGTTATTGTATTATAAATGCCATATCTTTTCCAGGCAAACCAATCATAACCCGCTAACGCTAACGCGTGTTATTCAGTTTGCCTGGCAAAGCTATGTAATTTATAATCCAATAACTGCCATAGCTATGCTGTTCAATGGTTAAATAAGTAACCAATATACTCAACATTAACCAGTTTAAAAGATTAAATTAAAGTAAGAAATAGGAATTTTCCATTTTCAGAGGCTCAACTGATATCAACAGTATTTTGTGACAAAAATGCGCATTTTTGTAACTGTGAGGTTGCAACCTAGTGAGTTATCACTAAAAACAAGCTAAAGTAAAGCTAATAGAATCCAGACCTGAACAACCTAATCGTGGACACATCCTATGATTCCCATTGTAGTTGGAAGCTCAGTTGGTATTGAAAGATAATGAATAGTTAATATATACATATATACATGTATATCTAAGATGAGATTAATTGGTGCAGCTCAGGCAGGAATCATGACGGCCCTGTAATTTTGTGTCAATCCTTAAAATAATGACCTCTGAGAATCGTTTTAATCGGACAATACACGTAATTAAAAATGTCAACGTAAATGTGTTTATGTAACGTTTAGTTCCCCGTTCGCAAATAACTATAAATTCACCAGGAGAATCATCACTCGACGACGCTTTCCGGGTAAATTCTAGTGATAATTTTAACTTGTTTCCTTAGAACAAAAAACGTTAGTTGTTTAAAAAAGTGATCAAGTTAATCGCCTTTCATTGTTGAAGTCAATTCAAATATAATAACATGTGGTTTTTAAAACGCATTTTATTTAAATACAAAAAATAATATTTCAAAGAATGATAGGTCACACACACACACACACACTATGAATATTATATAACAAATACCTGATAAATTAAGTTGCGTCATATGTGGACATTTCGGAAAATCATACCTCATCAGTGACACACCAAGCTATTGACTTCAAATATGTAATAATAAATTCACGCACAATGAACACACCGCGCTAGGCATATTTTGATTTGTCATTTCACTTTTCATTAAAAACTAATAATAATAATGCTAACAAATGTACAAAGAATGAACACACAGAGAGAAGCAGGTTCCTAACGGAGAGTATTATATATCGAAACTGAATCACAATCCAAAAAAGTAACATTTCTTTAATACGGTTCTCCTTAACGCCTCATTAATTTTCGGCACTATTCTTTCTTTCTATACTTCACTTGGTATGACCTCCGGAAAGAAATATAACACATATTGCTGTATGTATAATTTCCTATTTAGATAAAATTCAGGTTTGTTTTTTCCACCAACTACAAAAATACGAATAGTTGAGTCTGCGGACATTTTTGTCTAAGGAGTTCTGGAAATAATTTTTTTTTTGTACGTTTTGCAAAATTTCCGGGACCGCTTGACTGGGGTATTAACTACGTTAAATCACAAATATCTAAACGGAATGGTACAAGAATGTTAAAAAATTCACATTCAGTGCAACAGTTTTCCATAGTCGGGGAAAGTTTCGATTTGAACATTTTTTGCATCACAGAGGACTTGGATTTCATAATTTTAATTAAAAGTCAATTGCATTCTATTCGAGTATTTGTTTCTTCAATGCAATCGTGAATTGTCGTTTGTTCAGAACATACATATTTTGGTTACGTTGTGTCAACTTTCTCTCTTTGATTGGTATTGAGGAAAATACGTCAGTCAGTACACTGTCATCGGGTTTACCGTTCAACACAGTTGTAGCCTTGCTTGCAGGGGTACGAATTTCCTCTAAACCCACTAGAACCACCCTGTCATCAGTTTACCGTTCGACTCAGTTGTAAGCTTGCTAGCAGGGGTACGAATTTCCTGTCAACCCACTAGAACCAACTGACCAGTTTCTAAATCAGTTTCCCTCCAATTCCAGTAACCTGTCTAAAACACTAAACCCTATTCCGACAAGTACCTGATTACATCCCACTATGTCCCCAGTGTCTTTATCATTTGTCAATCCCGAAATTCCCGACCGAAAGTTACTCTCAAAGAACGACCAACATCCACCAAAGTCCCCGGATTTTTCCACACACCCTACTATGTCTCCGGTCTCTTATTATTTGATAATCCAGAACTACAATCTTCACTTTCCCGACATACATTTGTCTCCCCAGCACTATAATCAACTACCTGGTTACATACTTCCCCGATACTTAAGACAACATCTCAGTTCTGAACGAACCACTACGGTAGCTTAGTTGGTAGAGACTGAGTGCTCGCTCTGTAAGTGGAAGATCGTGGGTTCAAACCCCGGCCGGGTCTGACCCAAGACTTGAAAGTGGGTAGTGACTGTTCTTTCGCCAAGCACTCGGCATGACGAAATGAAAGTCACGGTTCTTTCGGATGGGTACTTAAAATAAACGAGGTCCCGTGTCATGGCAGGCATGGAACGATAAAGAACCCTGCTGTATAATGTCATCAGCGCAACGCACAGGCAAAATTTCTGCACTTTTGCCTATAGCTGGCGACGTCTCGATATAAGTGAATTATTCTTGACTGGGACGTTAAACATCATTAGTCAACTCAACTCAATTCTGAACGCCTAACAATCCCCAGTCCCACAGTTGTCAGAATCATAAATCTAGATTTGAAGTTTTTACAGTCAACATTTGTTGACAGAAGTGCAGCAAGCACCTGCAGAATTACTTTGCAGTAAAACCCTGAAAAATGATTTATTTAACGTAAGTAAGTTTCAGATGATCAACATCAAACAATACTCACCGCATGGTCAAGTACACAACAGTAACTCTTAAAAGTATTCCTTTTTCAATAAAACATCGAGGCAGAATTATAACTTATCCGTTTTCTAAACCTTCGCGATGGATTACGGTGGATCGCAGTGAAAATTTAATCCCCTCTAATCGACATCCTTATCTACCGCGGCGGATGGAAATTCATGTCCACCTTAGCTGTGCAGTATTTCAATAAATTTCCAAGGTCTAAAAACTGTAGTTGCTTATAAAATACTGCAACTATTGAATATGTCGCATATCTCCTGCAGACGTTCAGTGGTCACATTATTGAAAAGGAATTTCGAAAGTTCCCCAGTTTTGGCCAAAATACCAAGGCAAGAATATAAATCTTTATGAATAAATCTAAGAACAAATTCTTGTGTGCATGATATGTGCAAGATGTTTTATTGCCTGCCGTGTGTTACTGGTTACTTAAGGTGGCTTTTGGTAACGGGATATCTCACCGAGTCAATACACCGCCAAAAAGTATACAACCCCCAGTTGATTATTCTGGCACCGGGTGAATCAGTCAATACTCTGTTCTTTTAATGCAGCATGTTAGACGAGTAAGCAGTATCTAAAATTTCAAACCATCCAGCTATTGAACGAAAGATGTCACAAAGAAAAAATTTCCATTTATTTTTTCTAAGAAACAGTTACCGAAAACAACCTCCCAAGAAAGGTAAAAGTATTCAGTTTTAGGTCTAATCATTCAGTACAAAGTTAAAGCTGGAAGGCTATTAAAATTTAACCATTTTTTCAATCTATGGGTATGTGTTGTAAACCTAGAGGATCAAGTTCATGTAACAATTAAAAAAATAATATGGATATGCAACTCTAGGTACCAGAGTTGGCAAATTTGATATTGTAATCTCTGATAAAAGCCTTCAACTCCTCATCACTTGCCTGCAGAAAAAGGTCAGTCTTTCTTCTTATACCTTTTCTTTTTAAATGATTGTAAAGGATATTTCTATGCATTTTGCCACGCGAACCCTCTCTAGCAATGTTTAAAAGGAAAGAAACCCATTTGTATCAGCTGTTGAAGCTTTTCTTAATGCGGGGAACATAGTCGGAATATTGATTTTCACGATATTGCGTGTCTACCATTTTTTATCCAAATACAAGTATAACGACAAGTAGTCTCATTTTTTTAAATGCGTTTTTTCATCTATAGGATACCTAGGATAAATATTTGAGATCTTATTACTTTCAACAAACAACTAGCGCTTTTTGTTTATAATTTTTTTGGTACTGACATTAGTGTTCCTTACTATTTAACCTCTTACCTTTGTAATATTAGACGGGAAAAAATCTTATTACCTATAAGAAATATACTAAAAATGTCCTCATCGAAATTTTTATAATCCCTACTATTACAATGTTTTATCAGGTTGTCCTTTTAACTGATGATTTACTTCTCATGTTGATTTACCATGCCCACAATCATATTGATAATATTACCGTTGTTAAGATCATACAAATCTTGTTAAAACATGAAAAGTAATGTTTTGGATGCATAATTGAGTAGCGCACAACTGTAACGATTTAGATGCCTGTTTTATGTTTGTTTATAATTAATTATAAACATTATATGGCGTGCTTCATAACCTTCGCCATTCAGATGTTGGATTGCTGTGCCCCTTAAACAGTGAAGGGTGTACATGGTTTCAACACGTGATGCCTTGCATATATCTGATGGAAAGTGTAAACAAGGTCGTTTTGCAAGTGGTTTAGGTGTGTACCAAATTTCATTATCCCTCGGATTACATATTCTTTCTTTATTATATTGATTGAACAGACTTTCTGCATTTTTGTGTTTTGTTTATCAGTAAGCGCAACATTTTAACCGAACAATTCTTGCCACCAGTTGCATACATCTGTTTATCTGATATGTTTTGTGTGCTTGTCAACCCCCTTGAAACTTTTTCTGTTGTGTTTCATGTTTAATGGATACATATTCACCAGAGTCGTTATTGTGAAATACAAATGAGTCAGTTTTTAATTTGTGATGAAATTCATTGCCACGTGTAATGAAATTGACAGCCAGTTGATACCAAATACATTGTCTAAGAATTACGGGAGATGAGGGGGCATTAGAAAGATAACTTGAAATTTTCATTAAATCAGATTGTTCTATGACCTGTTTATGTTTCACGGGTTTTGATATCCCGGACCTAAGTCTTTGTTTCATTAGTCGATCTAAAATTTCATTTGATTTTTTAAACTCTTTGTCCCGCACTATGTCCATATTCCTATGTAAATTTGAGAGTTGTCGTTTGATTACGGCTCTTATGCTTATCAGAGAACACCTGTGGTACACTTTCTCAGTCTTGTCCTGGTTTTCTTTTGATGTCTTTGTTGGTTTTGGCCTGACCTCGCAGTAAAATTGAGCTAACGGGTCATCTAAGCAACTGGCCTCAATGTTTGCCATGTCGACAATAAAGCCGGTCCTTTCTTTACTCCAATCTGAAATAAAGGTACAAGATTTTCTGTGTCTTGTTCAACAAAACAAGTACATTTTATAAACAAATTTGGCAGTTTGGTTGTTTTATTTGTGTTTTTTTTTTTAAATTAATTTTTTATTTATTTATTTATTTATTTTGTTGATTGTGATTGGCGAACAAAACAAAAGTCCATTGTGTAACGATTGAAACGGTTTTCGATTGTTTTTATGAATGAAACAATAACTTGTTTTGATTGGCATTTACACAGTGTTACACAATCGTATTTTATGTATGTGTGCGTGTTTGATTTACCGTCTAATGTTACGCCTACGGTACATGCATATATATACCTTGAAAAATTTCCATCCCCCAAATGGTGTTTTTTCTTGGTTGCATTGGACTGCCTAGCGTCAAACAATTCATCCATCTGTTCTTTGGTCACGGACTTAAACCGTTTATTGGCAGGTGATGTTGTGGATGGCCTTTCCGGTTTTGAAATATTTTCTATTGCCGGCTGCTGCAGAATTTCTTGCAATGTGTGCTGGTCTATTGTGCTGGTTACAGAGCTGGCGGCTGCTGTTCGTCTAGATTAATATCTGTTAAATATTAATCATAACTGGAAAGCTCCAGGTTGTCAGGTAAGTAAACAGCAAAATTTCCATACTGTAATTCGAAATCGGATTCCATTTTTACTGTTATTATTTTTGGCAACCTTGTCGTGATGTGTATTGCTCCTGGTATATCATGAAAGCAGACGGTATACTATTGTCATGGTGATGTGTTGCTCGATGATTTTTGGTCTAGTTTTCATTAATATTTATTTAGGTGGATTTTATTTTATATTTTTTCATTGAAATTTTAATTTTTACGATTTTATCGCGTAAAAAAATAAGTAAAGAATATTTCGTGTTGTAGGTATGTTGTTATGGATAGCGGCCATGTTTGCTTACCTTAGATAATTTAGTTCCGTATGTAACAATGTGTTCATACTCCGGTCAGCTGATCAGTGGTTATTATAGCCGATATCATTGGTAATTATAGCTGATAAATTAACATTGGTCTCAAACACAGTTATATAAAGCAAACACATTGAAAATGTAAAATATATTAAGTTACTTCTTTCTTTCCATTTATTTTTACACAAATCCTCAGGTGAGCCTTAAGGCTTTTAACAAACTTTTACCTTCAACTTTTGACTTGCATTCAATGATTATATAGTGTTACAGGTGACTGACTTAAAAACTGGACAACAGGAACAATTTCAAAAGTATTGATCCTGAAAACGAAATGAAAATTTTAATTAGCAGTCAATAACCAAGTTACCATTAATAGTCTGTTGATTGTCTTTACCATTCAATTTCCAAATATTGAAATTCTTTTTTATAGTATGTTGATCAGTCTTATACCAACTTGTTACTATTATATTTTTTAAAGCTTTGAAACCAGCAACAGCAAATTTTAAAGATTTAAAAGATATTTTTCTTTTGCATTAAAATCCTAACATGTGCCCATATAATTTCAATGGCATTAAATATTAAATGTCGCAGAGGAGTCTTTAATACTTTATGGCAATTTTCTTTTTTTCTATCTTTCCAGTGTGAGTGAGGTATTGAATGGAATGCTTGTATATCTTTACAAATCAATAAAGTTCTGGCTTTAAGCAATTTGGTGAAGTGTTTACTATTTGCTGTCAGCCATTGGGCAATAACTTTCTTTTTCAAGGCCATTGTTGGTGATTTTTTCCTAAAACATTAACATTATAGTATGAAGCATTATCTAATACTATAACAGATTTTTCTTTTAATGACGGAATTAATTTTTTCTCTGAACCAGTCAGTAAAAAACCCTATCACACATCTCATCCTGATAATCTGCGGACATTTTTTAAATAAAAAATCTAAATCAGTTTTCTTAGAAGCCATATTTATTAGACCCAACATGTAATATTATGTCTCTGACCTTTTCCTGAAGTGTCATGCCATTGGCTACTTCTGTCATGGTGTGAATTTACCCAGGTTTCGTCTAAATATACAATTTGTAAGTTTCGCTCTCTAAAAATCACGTGTTAAATATTAATGATGTCAAAATTATCAGCAAGTAATTGTTTACAGTCTGTAGATTTACTGTAACGGGATCCTAGTTCAAAAGGACTTACACAATAGTCAATATGAAATATTTGAATCATTTAAAAGCTGATTTGCAATGTTTAAATAAAAAAATAAGCTCTTTGGTCCGTAAAAAAGAACTTATAGTAAAACCTACCTACACGGGCCACAGATTTTGTCTGGTTAAGGAAGGTGTCCGGTTTAGGGAGTTTTTTACATTTTTACCCGGATTATCTCCCCTGAACTAAACAAATCTAGAAAGAACATGTAAACTTTTATTATTTTCATTTATTGTAATCATGGTAATAAATTGACTGTAATAACCAAACCAATTCAATGCTGTTTTTAATTTTTAGTTACTATTTACTGTGTATATGCCTTTTCTCTCCATATAAAAAGAGAATTGTATATACAAAACAATAAATTTAAGTGCTCATTAATTAGTTTGATTAACTTGAATATTAAAATAATTGATTTAAAAGACTAAAATATTAATAATCCATGTGAAACTTAGTGAAATTAAACTGATTTAATTACAAACAACAAATGCATAGTCTTAATTTGTGTTTTGACACTTCTTTTTTTAATACCTTTTTGTGTCTTTTGGTCATCATTTCAAATTCATCAGTTAGATCTAAATAACGTTCATTCATACTAAGTCCGAATGTTTTAAGTTTTCAAACTAAGTCAAGAACATCTGTGTATGCCATATCACGTTCTGGTTTTGATTAATGTTTTCTGGTTTTGAGTGTCATCATCATCACTTTCCGGTGTAACTTCAGATTGATAATTCAAAATACATGTACATGTGGACACAAGTTCATTTTCCCAGTCCTCACTGCTGTCCTCTGTAGGAGTGTCATCATAAAAGTTCACAATATTGTCCTTATCAATATCACGCAATTCACGAGTTAGCAATGCGAATGGAATATTATCGTCGCCGTCTTCGTCGTCATCATCATCATTTTCATCAGTTGTTCCTAGGTTAACAAAACCATATTTCGCAAAACATTTTGACACGGTTGATGGCTATGATTCTTTTCATGCAAGAGCTATCCATCTGATTGCACATAATAACGAAATGTTCGTGCATAGTTTGTTCTATAGAATTCTGTACGATGACAATTTGCGCTATTAGAGAACGTAACAAATAGCAACGGTGACGGTCTTTAAAAGCATGAATAACCCCTTGATAAAGTGGCTACAAGTGGGAAGTAGTATATGCTGGTAGAAATTTGAGTGTTACGATACTTAAGTTGAAATCACTTTCATGAGATGTAGCAATATCCAAAAGTAAAGGAATGTTTCTGTCTTGCCTACGCATTTGTATACTTTTGTTGTTTTAACTGGTCCACAAAAATTAAATTGTTCATCCAAGCTTTCTTGTTTGCACGAGTAACCACGGGTAACGTTAATGTTAATGTTTTTGAAACAACGTGAAGTCAAAGATTTAGCGATAACAAGTGGTTACGGTTTTTTTACCGGTTGCACTACATGCCAACATAACTGTAATTTTTTCCTTTGACAATTTCCTCATCCCCTTTAAATGCGAGAGTTTTTGAAGGTAAGGCACAAAAGTACAGACCCGTTTTATTACAATTAAAAATATCGTATGCAGCATACCCTGGCATAATTTCTGGTATTCTTTGTTTATACTCATTAAGTCTCGTTTATCTACAGCGGCATTTCACCACTGACAGAAAATCCTTATCCTAAATGTCGTATTTTCCAACCATCCATTTGAAGCTTTAAAGTCGTTAATGTTTACTTGTTGAGCAAACTGCATTGTATTTATTGTATGATAGGACCAGTTATCGGTATGTTTTAGAACGTACTTGTTTGAACCAATTCCAAACTAAATTGTCAAGATTGTCCAATTTTAAAGTCCCATCAAATCTTTTCTTATCTTAATTTGCATTTTTTGCAAATTCCTCAACAGATTTGTTTTCGTTGTTTTTTTTTTCTTTTTGATTTCGGAAACTGTAGCTTTGTCGACTCCATATTTTTCACCCAATTATCTAATTGTCAATTTTGGTAAACTTTCAGAATCCTTTATCAGCTTAATCTTATCATCCAGAGTTAATTAAACTCTTCTTCGTTTTGCTGGTGCTTTGACATTTCAAATGTGATTTGTCTAACTCTTATAAAAATGATTTTGAAATGGACTTTCAATGTGATACATGTCAGAGAAGCCATAATCATCAACACTGTACATATTAATGTTACGTAAACTTCTCATGATAAGATATTCTATATGTACAAGCACTGTTTGGTTTTCAGTCGCTTCTTATTCGCACTCTTAATAAGATTCTAATTATGGTACTTAGGGCAAACAATACTACTATCTACTATCATTAATCCCTGACAGGACGACAATAGTGTTGACGCTTTACCAGTACTTTAACAAGAGAACTATCTGTGTCACTAAATATATAAATAAACAGATTTAAATGATAGAAGATACAAAAAGAAAGAATGGAATAGAAAATATAAATGAAACATATTTTTAAAAAATACATAAGAAATTAAATACCAAACATTTGAAATAAGTAGAATAAAAACAAAAAAAAATTAAATAAATAAATAAAAATAAAATAAATGAATAAAAATGAAATTAATGTAATAATGTAATTTTAGTGTACATATTTGATATTTTTATAAATCTGTTTAACAGTAATCTATTTAAAAAGAAAAATAAAAAAATGTTGTCCGTTTTAAGAGGTTCATTTTAAGGACAAAAGCAACTTTGGACTGAAAAGTTTGTCCGGAGTCCACAATAGAGAGTGTCCGGTTTGAAGGGGTTTTGTAGTTGAAATAAAGAAGGATAAATTCGGAACCAATTTTTTCTGTCCGGGAAAGAGTTTTCCGGTTTGGGGAGGTTTCACTATATATTATTTCTTATTATTTCATAATCAAAATAATCAATTTTTTTCTTCCTACCACATTTATCTTTCCTTTGACATTCACTCTGAAATTGTTAGCTAATGTGTACACTATATTTTTTACTTTATTTTGTCCAATTCTAACAGTTTCTGCAGTCTGTTGTATTGTCCTGTTGATACTTATTAAAAGCTTACATTTCTTTATAATTAAACACATTTAAAATATCTTTCTTTCTATACAATAACAAACCACAAACTAACTACACACGATTTTTACTCGTAAAGATGATTCGATTAAATAATCTAATTAATTTTCTTTCTGTTATACTTTAGTTGTTCCTATGACTAACAGCACAACACAATATAATCCTCAAGAAGAATTGAACACAGAACACAAACCGCTTTGGTCTAATTTCAAGACAGAACACGTGATTGAAAAGCTATCCTTTTCAAAGTAAACAGGTTACATGAATTAAAAAGGTTATGATATATATTTTTGTCCCATGTCGTTAAAAAGGATTTCTTAGTCAATTTACCATTTTTCAGAAATTGTCAAGTTCTTCTCAATTTAGCTGAATTATTGCACATTATTTAAGGAATAAAGTAATTTTCCAATGTCTTTATGAACTTGTAAAGTATAATGGGCTGTCTCAAATTGCATAAAAGACGAATATTGCACATTATTTAAAAGCCTTTTATGCAATTTGAGACAGCCCATTTTACTTTACAAGTTCATAAAGACATTGGAAAATTACTTTATTTCTTCTATTTACAATGTTTATAATTTTATATTCGACTCACATTCTTAATGTAATTTTGAAAACGGTTTGGAAATGCACTGCTGGTGCACCTTCTCTATAAAAAATGGGGTCGTCTCCTGTCAGTCAAGAAGAGCATTTGACATCTGGCCCCGCCCACTGGTAACTAAAAGAAAAAAGTCCGATCAATCTATACAAATAATTTATTAAATTTGATAAAATAACAACAATCATGAATTACATTTTCATGTTATAATTAAATGAACAATTATTAATGGATGAATTTGTTAAAAACGATGGATAATGGACGGCATCGAAAATTCCATCTGTGGATTTACATTTGTAGTGCATGTAGCGGTGCGGTCATGTGGCGGGAAATTGGTTAGACTGTTGTGTCAGTGGAAGAAGGATGGTGTGATAGTGTGTGAACTGGTGTTTTGTTGTTAGCGGTGGTTGCCAAAATAGAGCTTATAACTTGTTTTGGGAAGTAGAAATATCACGAGTGTAACTTCTAACGGAAGCTTCGCACTTATGGCCACTATAATTCATTATCTTACGAGTTTCTATTCCGGCGTCACTGAGATCTTGGATGCAGGTGGCCCGTACACAGTGGGACAGTATAACGTTGGCTACATCTGGCACTTTTTGCGATATCGGGCATGAATTTTTTGAAGGAGTATATCTTTAATGCATCTGAAGTATACCAAGTAGTGTGCATGTTTGCAGTTTCAATAGCTTCGGGAACGCATTTGTTAAAGAGACTGGTTGCATTTTTATCTGTTTTTTCTTGGAATAAGCGTAGCATTTTAATGGGAAAAGATGGAGAACCGGTTTCGTACCAACGTTTATCGGAAACTTCATCCGTGTTTGTCAGACCCCCCTGATAATTTTTTTGTTGTGTCCCATGACTTAAGTGTGACATACTGTCATCCATTTTCATCGGTTATAATTACCAGATAATCGTGTTTTAATTGGTAATGAATTTCTAAACCCCTGGTAAGAAAGTGAATGGAAATGTTATACCATACAAATTGCCTGAGAACTATTGGATTTCTAGAAGGGTCCTCAAAGTAAGTAGATATTTGTTGCTGATCGTTATTATTTATATCTTTGAATTTGATGGGCTTGGATTTGCCACTGGCTAAAAGTTCTTTGAAAACGCCATTTAATGCATTATATGCGTGTTTGAAAACTTTGATATTGACAATATCTATATCTACTCTTTAAATGTCACTGAAATGTCTATTTATAGCTCCTCTGAGATTCTTCATTGTTGTTTTTGAATATTCCTCGATATTTTTACTGTCATCTGCTGTCCAATTATCTTTTTTGGGTTGTGGTTTTACCTCTGCATAAAATTTTGCAAGTTTATATGCAAGTTCATCAGAAGGAATGTTTACTGTATCCATTTCATGGCCATACCTTTCCATATTTCAGTCTAAAAAACATATTTTAAGGAAGTTATTTGATGGAATCTATTGTATTTCAAAAGTTATTATTATTATTATTATTATTATTGAATCTTTAATTGCAAATTATTATTATTATTATTATTATTATTATCATTGTCATTATTATTATTATTTAATTGCACAATCATCGTTGCTAACATTATGTCAGATTATATTATGATTTTTCTGCATTGTATTAGTAGCACTGTATTGTTGCAGACATGCAGCTTGAAAAAATAATGACTCGTGGTTTATATATATATATATATATATATATATATATATATATATATATATATATATATATATATAACATATATTATCGGTTTTTTTTTCGTAGATTACCTTGTAATATTTTTAGACCCCATTTGGTATTTTCTTTGGTTTATTTGCTTTGCGTCATTTGTTGAAATTCTTCTATCTTCTCATCAGATACTTCATGAAATCGCCGTTTTTTTAAGATTCCATTTTGGGCTTCATTCATATCCAGTGGTTCTTGAAGTTCCGTTGTTATTTCCTTCAGTATCTCTATATCATCTTCTGTTAATTTTTTCAATTTTTTAATTTGCTATTTGTTTACGAATTCATCAAAATCTGGGTCAAACTGAATGATGCTATTGAGATATGTCTCCATATTCTAACGTAAAATTCCCGTATTCGGACTCCATTGCTGTCTGAATACAGCAGACGATCCATCCACCTAGCAACCTCATATTCGAATTTTGAGATTTAAGATAAAACAACTTTTAGATCTATTAATTTCTATTTTTATATGTATTTTTGTGTTTGGTGTGTGTTTGTTTTTATTTATTTATTATTTTAACCTTTAATTGTTAAAATGATTGTTAAAAAATATATGATCGGCTTTATATTGATTGTACACAAAAATACGTAAATTCGGAATACACAACGTTTGACATACTTTCCCACAATCAGCTGATTCGATCTAGGCTAGATATTTATACGCGGTGAAAAGTCGGTCACGTCAGCACGTGGAGCATTGTCTTTATAAAGTTACAAAGTATAGTCGACGTCAAATACTTTATTGAAACAGAAATAATGTAATTGTAAATATTATACAAAAAAAAGTGTATATTGGGCCTGTTTATTTTAAACACATTTTATCGATAAAAAATAACAAATTTTAGTAATTAATTTTTGACAATAAATATATAACACAAAAACCAGTTAAATTTTGATATGCCAGATGTGCACATTTCGGAAACTTATCCCCCATCAGTGACAATAAGATCGAAAAGTTTGATAGATAAAAGTATAAGCCAAACAGTTAAAATTAATGTTCCAAAAATATATAAATCAAAATCCAACTAAGGAATGAATGGGGGAACAAACCTTAGTTTTAAGTAAATTTTTAAATTTAAGACGGCTGAAAATTTTGCTAAATTGTACATTTTCTGACAAAGTAGTGTCTACTGAGGTATGGATACCCTCGGGGAGTTTTACTCCACTAGCAGCGGTACCCGCTCAGGGGTAGTAAATATATAACACAAATACCAGTTAAATTTTGATGTGCTAACTGAGTGTAAATTATTTCTTATTATATTTTTAGTGACGTAAGAATGTTATAAATAAAATATCAATGGTAAATCTCTTGTAATTTCATAGAAAAATTGATTCACAATTCCTCACTCAATAAAGAAAAATGAAGGGGCATAACACGTTAGTTGTTTTCTTTTGTATCTGAAAATCTTCCGTATAAGCACAATGATAAATAAGTTTTAGCAAATTGGCCTAGTAGTTTCGACAAAGAAGATATAATGTAATAA
Source organism: Tegillarca granosa (assembly GCA_029721355.1). Classification (NCBI taxonomy): domain Eukaryota; kingdom Metazoa; phylum Mollusca; class Bivalvia; order Arcoida; family Arcidae; genus Tegillarca; species Tegillarca granosa. The sequence goes on along the minus strand of CM056606.1, from coordinate 18,604,868 downwards.
GTCCACGAGTCTTAACTCTTACCTATGGATATGTCCCTTATATTCTGCAAAAGTAGAATTTATTATTACAATAATTTTTAAAAATAACAAAATGTCCCAATTTTTGGACAACACTGCCACAATTACAGATTTCAAAAGGTTTATTCCTCGAATGCCTACATCCTTTTATCTACCGACAATTTACCTGTAATATTATGTGGGCATTCAAGGAATAAGGTCAAACAGTAGTAAAAACAAACTTGCATGCCTAACAAATAAAATTAAAGACAAGTAAGTTGCAGGTAGATTTTTTATGATATGGAACAACTTTATTTTTAGGAATATTTGGTTATCTTCCGTATGCTCCTCAACATATTGTATATTTTTTTCACTAAACTTTTTTGGGCTTGAGCATTACTGATGAGAGTTATTTAAGCCGAAGCGCGCTTCTAATGCACAAAAACTGCTAATCGTTGACATGTATTTGAGACAATTGAATTAAATATGATTGTCAAACTATTTTCTTGATTATAAATTTGTAATAAAGACTTCAACTAGGTGATAATTGTTTGATTTTTATTAAGTTTTACAATAATAAAAACAAAACGGAAATAGTTCATTCCTAAACAAGCACTTTATGCATTTGAGCACAAGATTAACTCTAAAGTTGTAGTTGATGTTGGAGACAGTAGTCATTCAAGAGTTGGAAGAACCGTGTATAGGCAGCCTGGTCCTTGCCTGGTAGTAGTGCGAAGACTCGTGGGTACATAGTTCCATGAACAAAGGCGTGCAGAGTATACAACTGGTAAAAGGTTGTGGACAGCTGTAGAAAGTACCATCACCATAAACTGTAGAGGCTGTAGTGAGATGGGTCAAATTGAAGTCTGTGCTAAATATCAAGATACGTTGTTGGTCTCCATCATATATAAGTAGGAAGTTATCACCAGTTGGTGTTTCTCTCCACTTTCCCTCCAAGTTGATGTCCTGTCTTGTGGCTGGTAGCTTAGGAATAGTTTTACTGCGTTGGTTGTAAAGAGATGTTGTGAGACGTTCTGAAAGTTGAAACACTCTGGACTAGTCTTTCAGAGTTGTCATCCCAGTGTCTGTTACGAAGAAGTTCATCTTAATAAATGGTAGGTATAGGAATGCTTTCAGTTCGACTTCTGTCTTTCATCTTATTGATTACTTTGTCAACGTTGAGTTGCATTGAGTCTGATGGGTGGTTGTGTTGTTCTTCGATGTTTACGGGAATTATATTTAAAGTATTGATCCTTGCAGGGCAGGCAGACTGAACACACCTCCAGTAACATCGTTCGCCTCTCTGAGACTATATTCTATACTTGTAGTTGTTGTAGACCAAATTTTCATTGCCAAGACGATTTTCAACAAACTGAATATTTAGCTGTACATTAGCCAAACTTGAAAAGTGAATGAAATATATTGGTCGCCCTTCTTTTTATATATATTTTCCTACGGCTTGGAATTGTGTTCACTTAGTGTCAGCTTGGACATGTCAATTTAATGCAACTTTTTACTTCCGAAATTATTATCTATTAATTGCCTTTTAAATTTATGTTTATAATTTTAATTGGATGAAATTAGCATTGTTGATTAATACGTTATACAATGTAGTTGAAATATTTGTTTTATTTGTAACCTTTTTAAAAATTTATTAAAATTTATGTCAATTTTCTGCTTATAATTTTTTGCATAAATTCTAATATCTTTTTTAAAAATGCATCCTTTGTATCCTTTTTAAAAATTTATTAAAATTTATATCAATTTTCTGCTCATAATTTTTTGCATAAATTCTAATATCTTTTTTTAAAAATGCATTATACATTTATAATATTCACAATTATTATCTTTCAAGTTTAGTGAAGTGTAGTTTAATAGTTGTATAAACACCTATTTTATAATATAAACATCTATTGAAACTTTGATGTTGGCATTCGAGGAATAGGTAACATATAGAATCTAGGCATTCGAGGAAGACACCTCTCAAAATAGGTGTATTCAAAGTAAATTTATAAATAGCTTCACTACTTAAGGAAGCTAAAGTCGGTCGTGTCCTTGGTCATTGAACCTAATGCCTTGAACATTAAATCAAAATAATCATTATTCAAATACCTTCAAAAAATAGTATGTTTGCCGATACAATGTTTTTAAAATTAGTTATGATTCCAAGGTTCTAATAAAGCTATCAACTTGGCCTTTGGACTCATTACCTTGATTTATATAACAAAGTTATTGTAATATCAATACCAAAAAGCAAGTTTTCTTATATACATGCTAATACAAAAAGCTTATTTTTTTCAAAATGCCACCATACTAGATGACCAAAGATATTAAACATTAAATGTCTAAGATATATCTTTTGCACATCAATAGGAGGAGGTTAATTTTTTTTCAATGTGTACCCTCTCATGGGGCCCCAAGGGGAGATATCTTCTTCCTTTGTAAGGCCCATATGCCTTAACACTCACCTGAGGATATGTCCAAAACTGTTTGAAAACAAGTTATTATAGAAATTGTCCAAGTTTTCTCAAAGTTTGGAAATATCACAATACTTAATCACAAATATCTAGTCAAAGTTAATTTATTAATAGCTAATATGCATGTATTAACTATAGAACAATAAATAATCTCCAAATTATTAACCATTTCAGTCTTTTTATGCAACTATATGACTTAGACCTTTGAACATATGACCTTGAACTATATATGAAAATTATAGTCATTCCAATACCTACAATATTCTTTTGTACACACCAATACAAAAAGTTAATAGTTTTCTAGATAACACTTGTCATGAACTATGACCCTAACCATTAGATTAATAACCTTGAGTAATATATCAGTATCACCGTAATATCAATCAATACCTGCAATATTCTTATATACATGTTAATATTTTTAAAGAGAATTAGCAATTTGAGTCTTCTCATCTAAATATGACCTTGACCTTTGAACATATGAACTTGTACCATATATCAAAATGATCGTCATAAAAATACCAACAATATTCTAATACACGTGCATACACAAAAGTTGATAGTTTTGAAGATAATTAACATTTTCAATCTTCCTTTGCAGCCGTTACTTTGACCTTCAAACATATGAACTTGACCATTTATAGAAATGATAGCCATATCAATGCTTACAATACTTGTATTATAATGAACATGCCTACAAAAAAAAAGAAAATAGTTTTAATTAGCAATTTCAGTCTTTTTATACAGCTATGACCTTGACCTTTTAACCTGTGACTTTGATCCATATATCAAAATTGTTGTAATATACATGTACATGCCTATACAAAATGCCAACAGTATTAACAATTTTAATCTTCTTAAGCAACAGGGACCTTGACCTTTAAACCTTGACCACTTTTACCAGACAGAAAGCTTATCCTGATCATACTTAGAATACAAATACTTGTCATGCCATTTTTAAAATTCAAATAAGAAAAGACAAACTGGTTGTGATTGAAATTTATTACAAATAAAACTGAAAACGTAACAATACCACAAAAAAAATTCCAACTTTCATACTGACACAATTATCTTCTAACATTCCTCCCCAGCACACACACACACACACACACACACACACACACACCATTATAAAAACACATGAAACCCTTGTACCTGCAAAAAATCACAAAAAATCAACATTGTGTCAAAAAATTATGGCATCATTATGAAAGTTCTACTTTTTTGAAGCACAAAGTCACTATCTACTAACTTTCCAATTTTTTTTATGCAGCACTGTGTCTTAAGTCACTACGTCATAGCACTAATTATATGTACAAAAATTGAGGTCAAACACATTTTAATGCACATCATTAAAGAATTCTCCTTGGTTTCATACTGGCCCAAACATCATATGCTTTATCATAGTTAAATTCTGAGCATGGAGGTCTCTCAATAGAAATTCTCATCAGATTGTCTAATGATGCAGGTTTTATGCTGTTTCTCAAGTCTGTCTTGATGAGGTTCTGCTTGGAAGAACCCCTCTCACAATCAACCGTTGATACAGGAAGAACCAGCAACCTTTTTGCTAACAAACCAAGTGATGGATAACTGCAGATCTGTTTAACAGCTACCTGAGCTACATCTTTAACTGAACTAACAGTCTTAGAACCACTCATATTTCTGATATACTCATGGAATCCTAAAGCCTCATTATCTAAGTCAGCCTTTTTGATTGACACTGATTGTAGATAAGTGGTTATAGTATCAATGTCATCAGAAGACAATACAGAGTCGCTGGCAATAACTGAAGGATCAAATAAACCTGACACAACTGTCATAACTAATGCATCGCCTTTATAAGAAAACCTATCCCTAAGATTCTCAACCACTTCTGTGACAAAGTGCTCACACGCAGATACAGCCTCCTGCCTCTGCTTAGCACTATCCCTGATAGTGTGCCCTGCAAACTCAAATGTGCAAAGTCCAGAATCATCAATTGAGGGTTAGGAAGGCACTGTCTTAATGAAACTTTGCAACACAGAGCCAGACTTACAATCCCTTATCTTCACCAAAGTAGCAACTGTCGAGTGCATCACTGGATTTACCTCTGTAAAATTAATGTCAGTTTTCTGATACATCTTGCATTAAATGCATAGTTGCTTTAACACATCCGAAAGAAAATGGGCACAGTATAGAAACTTGTAGGTTGACACAGGTTTATGTAAACTAAGAGCCCTACCAGACTTTTCCTCCATGAATACAGACAAAAGTGCGGGGTAATTAACTACAATGGCATGCACTGATCCCTCAAACTTAGCCAGCGAGTGTGAAATACCTTCTTAAACTTGGTAGCATGAGTATTAAGAGCTGTCTGAATAGCCTCCAACTTTGCCTGGTTTTTTTGGAGAATTGTGAAAATATTTATATATCGAATTCAAATCCTCCTGAAACTGAACAAGATATGGTACCCTATCTGCTGCACCACCACAGCTAAGAGCTAATCTATGAGCTATACAGTGTGTAGATAAAATACTTGAATTGAGTGACTTTAACTGTGTAACTACCCCTGTCTTACAACCTACCATTACACTAGCCCCATCAGTTGATATGCCAACCATGTCCTTAACCTGTAAACCTTTTCTACCTAAAGCCTTAAGAAGTTCAGCTACAATACAATCTGCATTAGCTAGAGATAGCTGCCTGATACTCAAGAAAGATGTTTTTGGTTCAACCCTGCCTAACTCCTCATCCAAATACCTAATACACACAACCATATTGGTTGTACAGAGATATCAGAACTCTCATCAATCATGATACTATAAATACCAAATTCCCTAACCCTACTGAGCAACTCATCCTGCAATACCTGAGCTATTGATAGCTGGAATTCCTGTACCAATTGGTTGTGTGAGAAGGTGTGCTGGTCAATTTTCAGATCTTTTAATTTGGTTAGCACCCTGAAATAAAAAAATATTTGTTATCTACCCAGTAGTAAGATAGAAAATTACTGAATAAAAAAGGGTATGTGTGTGTGTGTATGTGTTTTTTAATGTGTAAAAAATGTTTATTAATGGACTATAACTTTAATGTAATTACAAAGAAGACATGAAAGTAAAAACACTGTAAGTTTGTATTAAATAAAGTTAAATTATAAATGTACCATTTATGATAATGTCATTAGTTTCATTGGTGTTCAAAGGTTGAAAAAAGAAATATCTAGAAATATATTTGAATGATTTTAAACTTACTTGCTGTATACAGAGGTCATTAAGGTCAGGTACAGTGACATTAGCTAGATTATTGATGGCAGCAAAATACACAATTCCTAATGCCCCAATCACCGCAGATTTGCTTTTCAGCATAGCCCTTTTTCTAGATTCTATCATGGAGTTGCTACATTCAATAATTTCAATTGCTCTTTTGTGACTGTGGTCACCTATAAGTACAAAAACAGGAAAGTTTTTAATATACAAATCATTGTATCTAAAAAAAAAAAAAAAAAAGAAATAAAATTCATTAGATGAAGTTGAAAAAAAGGTCATTACTCTATTCTCTTAATATATTTACTGTTGTAGCTCTATTACTATCTGTGATAATATTTCACATATATAAAAAAGGGAATTTCAAAATTTTGGGAAATTTAAAAAAAAAAAAAATTCTACTCTACGGAAAGGAAATAATATGAATAGATGATGTGTAGGCTGATGCCCAGATATAAGATTTACATACCTTTTATGTTTTCATGTTTCGTAACAGCTTCTTTTCATCATGCTACACCCAGTTGTGAAAACATTTACTACTTTCGCTCTAATACAAATGTTGCAAAACATACGATGCTTCTCGGAGTCGTACGTTAGCCATGATCTATTGAATTTCCATGATTCAAGAAATTTGCCTTTTTTGGCAACGTGAGTATTTTCTTTATCGTCATTAAAAGTTTCTACTTCAGATTCAATGGTTTTAGATGTAATTATGCCAAAAAAAGTTAAATTTGGAATTTTGTTGCGATTATTGATAGAACTATCAATCTTAAGCTTCCGTTTCCCCATGGTTTACGGTATCACTGTATGGAATTACAAGTGGTAGTGTTTGGTCCTGCGCGCTCTCATTTTATTCAGAAACGTCGGTGGCGATCAAAAGAGATTTTTAACTAAAATGTGACGACAAATTAATAAACAAAATTGTTTACTTAGCAATTAATCTTTTTTTTTGCAGCTGTGACCTTGACCTTTGAACCATATATCAAAATGATCGTCATGTGAATACCTACAATATTCTTATATGCATGCCTATACAAAAAGTTAATAGTTTTCAAGATAATTTGCAATTTAAGCCGTCTTTTGCAGCTGTGGCCTTGACCTTTGAATATATGACCTTGAATCATATATCAAAATGATTGTCGTGTCAATACCTACAATTTCTTATATGCATGTCTATACAAAAAGTTAATACTTTTCAAGATATAGTGACAAATATATATAGATGAGCTAAAAACTAGATAATGACCTTGATCTTTGAACTTGATCCAATTTTGAAGGTCATTACAAAAAACAATAAAACTTTAAACTCCATGTTAATATCTGTAGAAATAATAAATTCATAACCATTTGACATCATTTAAAAATATTTTAGAATTAAATTGCAAAACATGTAACCTTTGATTTTAGCCCAATTTCACGATTTTACAAACTTTATTTTTAAGACACTAGAGAAACTGACAATCAAATCAGATTGTCTACTGTCTTTTTTAGAGAAGTTTTTTTTTTTGACATTTTTTAAATGTAGGTCACAGTGATCTACTTTCTATAGCTACAGCAGAAAAAAGTACAGATGTAAAGTGTCCTTCTAGTAATCCATTTTGTGACGTTTGATCAATGTTTGTCTTGTAGTTTCAGAGGAAATGTCTAAAGTGTGGTTACAGATGCTCACACACACATACAGACACATGCTGTTCCACGATATAAGCTCACACGGCCTAAAAGCCAAGTGAGCTTAAAACTAAGTTTAACATAAAGGAATTCATAAATAGGTAAAAATGTTCCAAACACATGAAAATTATGCAAATTATATAAGATATACCTTTTATACGGTTTGACTTATTATGTACTAGTATTACTTCAACTTTGTACACTTCATAACATCTTTTGCTGAAAAACATAATTTGAGTATGGAAAATTCTTTTACATTTCAAAACTATTACTACACAGAAACTTTTTGCTATTCATGTAAACAATAAGAAGAGTTTAGCTTTAGATCAATAAAACTTGCACAAGAACAGACAAGTGAATGAAGAAGAGAAATGGTGTTTTAAGCCCAAGTCAAGATTCTTTCACTGACATTGAGATAGTTTGTTCTGTGATAATTAAGGACACCCAAGTGTTTATAGTAAACCGCTGAAAATGTTCTTTCTGAAACCTGAAAAGGGACTGCGATCCATCAGCCTGTCCTTCAGTTCATTTGGCCAAGAAGATTCCCAGGACGGACAAAATGACCAATAAACTAATGGAGTCTATCTGCTACTAAACCTACTTTCCTCATTGGTGGCATGAGTAAATTAATATTTGCAATAGACAAAAGAACATATGGAGTACAACAGTTATCAGACCAGTTTTCAGCATTTACATTACAGATTATAAAAGTTTGAGGACAATATACATTGCATAGATGTACTCTGTTAAGATTGGATAAATGGGGTTTTATATGGCAATGTCAAGAATCTTGCACTTATATCAAGGATGGTGGAGGAAACTGGAGAAAACCACAGACCTTTGGCAAGTGAATTGACAAACTTTCTCAAACTAGGATTGGCCTGTTCAGGATTTAAATCTAGGCAGTAAGAGGCACTGTAATCCGTAAGCATGGATTTTAGACCCCTGAGTCACCTAAATCTTTTTACTGAAAAAGATTAAGTTAGTAACACTGATTGAATAAATCTGATCAATATACAGAAGTGTAAATAGGCTAAACACAAAGCAGTGGACAAAGGTATATAATTAAGTCTTGTATTGGAAGTATAAATATCTAGGTCTCTCCCACCATGATAGGATGTTGAAAAATATAATATTTAAATTTCACTATCATTGTAAATAAACTTGAAAACTTGATAACCTCTGTTAAAAGATTTTTTTCAATGGTGTTTTTACTTAAGGTCACTGTGACCTTGAACAGCCTTTTTTGCACAGAATCTACATGTCTTGAATATAAATTCTTCCTCTTTCAATTCAAGACAAGATGTTGTAAACGATGGGTTATTAAAGGTCACTGTGACATTGGATATAATTCCTGGTTAAACTTGAAAGCAATAGATTCATAAAACCCCAGTCAAGTTTTATAATGAATGTATATTAGCTTAGGCTCCAGTTTTACTCAAGAAGATTTTGTTCAACTTAAATCTGGCAAATTTAAAAATCTTATGTGGAACAATGAGTGTATATTTTTGACAAATCTAAAACAAAATTGTAATTTTTAAGTGATAGCTTTACCTCCTGAATATATGTATCTAAAACAAATAACAAAAAATATATCAAAATACCACAACCATTAGCTCAGGTGAGCTCAGACAAGAGGTCCAATATCAAAATAAAGTTGAAGTGTTGACATTCATTAGGGTTGCTACATGAATTTTTTCAAAGGCTATAATTGTTTATTTGATATCATATATCCATTCTATGGAACTATTGAAGCAAAAAACATCTTACTTTTTTCAAATATCTTTATTTTTGAAATTTTGGTGATTTTTCAAAAAATTGACGATTGGCAATATTTTGAAATTCCTCTACAAAAAATGTCACGGAGTTTTTTGACCTGAAAACCTGTACTTACATGTCTGAAAATAAATGAATTTATATAACAACAGTTGGAAATTAAAATAAAACCCTTTATTTCTTTACAATATCTTCATTCCTTGCAGTTTTGTTCAATTTAAAAAAAAAATTCCACGCCGAATTATCAATTTTCATGTAAAATATGTGTTTGTGACTGTGTATTCTACTGTAGGTCCCCAGTTTTAACTAAAACCACGCCATTCACTTAAAAGGTTATAGAAATACCTCCAAAAGTCAATAAACCCAGTTTTTAGCCTTCTTCTTTTCTGTGTAGTTGGTTAAAAGCATCATTCTTGGTCTGTCCTGACCTAAATTTTAAAAAAGTAGAAAATTATGTTTAAGTCATGGATTTGTTATAAACAGAAAAAAGTAGTCCCACTAATCAAAATTTATAACTGGTACATAAAAGTTTAAAACAATTTCAAGATATATAAACAAGAAGGTAACATGAAGATGAGGATTGTGTTAGAGTCATGTTGCATTAGCAATTTTTAGCCATTTAACATATGCCAGAATTTCTGTATTTAGTATTAAATACATCAATTTATTGTTTAACAATTATGATTATCATTGAGTAAAATATTTTATAATAAATACTGAATTTTAAATTACTTAAATAGTTTCTAGAGTAAAAATTTTACTTTCTACACTTTTTATTAAAATAATTAATATTGAGTAGCACATAAACATCTTTAAACTAATGTCCCATTGTTTTACAAACCCATTTACATTAGCACATGAACAACAAATAAACTACATAAAAAATTATAACAGTAACAAATTAACTACAAAATATGAAATGAACAAGCTAAAATTAACAGCATGCTTTCCAAGCGTTTTTGATGCAAAGGGATTCAACATGTTAACTGTTTTATAGAACAACTATAAAAATAACTTCCATAACTGAAACTGTAATATATAACTGCAACACTATCATACTACAAACTTTTGTTAAATGTATAACTAATTCAGTTAGAAGCTAAAACTTCTTTACCTGTTAGTATAAATTTGTAATATCATAAACATCCAACTGTAACTGTAACTTTCACAACTGTAACTGTGTAAACTGTAACTTCGATAACTGTTTAGTAACATAATAACAGTTTAGATCTAAATGTTAACTACTTAAATTGTAAACTGTAAACTTTAAACCATATAAGAAGTGCTACCTCAGGAATGATCTCCAGGTCACCCTTTTTATAGTCCTCTAGCAGTTTATATGTATAGATTACTTTTGTTTCACCATCTGCTGTCACATCATTGTCGTAAACGATATTATAAAAGTTCACAAAGCCTGGTACAACACTTATCACTTTCCCATAATATGAGCCATCTTCGTAATTATGCTTTACTCTCTTTCCTACAAGGAGAGGCATCTCTTTTCTGGACTTTTCTTCTTTTGGTCCTCGATATGCTGCCTCTATCAACTTAGCTAAGTTTTCTTTCAGTTTACTAATTGAATGTTTTTTTCCCTTTTGACTTAATCTAAAAACTGCTTTATCCTCAAAAGTCTGTTTTAGCATTTTCTGTCTAAATCGTAACTGTGCTTCTATGGCTTTCCTTTGTTCTGTCACTTTCTGTATCTCACTAAGTGCTGACTCCATTCCCTCTTTTGACTGCCAAAGACCATAATATATAATATCAGTTGTTTGTTTTTCTCGTTGTGTTTGTAGATTCTGTGCTTTCTTTGCCAAGGCTAATTGTTTTTCTTTTAGCAGTTGCTTTCTCTTTTCAGCAATAGCAATACACCTGTCTTTAAACTGCTTTCTCAACTCTCTTCCTTCCTTTATACTGTCCTGGATCATCTTATTCTTCTCCTCCTCAGTTAAACTGTCAAGCCAATCAGATGTCTTATTAAATGCAAACATGATGAAAGCTTCATTGGTTTTAGTAGAGGTATTTGGACGAAAACTGATGAAGTTGTCTAAAATTCCAAATACTCTTTCACACATTTTGTTATGAGGTATTACAGCTTTACTCTTTTCCTGCAATGTCTCTGTAGGGTTACTGTATGTTCCACCTGGTAAATGTTCCTTTAAAGCATTTGATACCAATTTGTGGAATCCACAAAATAATGTCTGTGCAAGTTGAACTGCAAAAGGATCATAATTTTCATTTGGTTTCACAAGTTCATTAAATAATCTGTCTTTCTCAATCAACGTTTCTTCAAATGGATAGTCTTCACCACTCACAAAGCCTGTAGCATCTTTACTCTGTCTTAGTATATATGCAGATAAAGTGTGAAAATATGTATTAAGGTCCAAATGTTTATGTTTTTTTCAATTATCCTCCAAAATGGTGCAGTAATTAATTTTGTAACCAACCCTAGGACTTTGCATTCAGCAAGATAAAGAGGCTTTTGAATCAACAGCAAGACCATTTTCTGAACAAAGTTAGTTGCACCGTGAACATCACGAAGAAATTTTAGAATATTGTCTCTGTGAAAATATACTATCTGGCCTATGAGGAAAATTATGTTGAAACGGTTTCCCCGGAAGGGAACAAACAAAACTTTCTCATTTGCAAGACTGCAAAATTCTTTAAAATCTGCATAAGCTCCACACTTTTCATCACCTCCACAAGAAAAACATTTTGAGCAAAATCTCAATAAAGTCATCATTCTAGCTTCACTACTAGGAATCATATTGGAGTCATCATCATCCTCATCACTTATGTCATCATCACTGGGTGAAACATTCATTTTTTCAAATTTCTTTAAAATTGGTGAAGCACATTCTGCCATGTTAACCATCAAATGAAGTGAACAAAAAAAATTGTTGACCTTGCTACACAGCATCTTCTGATTATCAGTGAGATCAGTCCAGCCATCTTTCATGGTCGATAGAATTTCTGTTTTGTACTGTTCCAAAAGTTCTGTAAATGAGATATTGACCTTTGCTCTGTCAGACATGAAACTATTTATGTTACTTAATATATTGTGTCCATAAGATAGTTTATTGTTTGACAACATTTCCTCACAAGCAACAGAAATATCAGTGAGTATTTCTTTGAACGTGTCTAAAGTAGTAGATGCTGCTTTGTTATGCATATCTCTCAAACCTAAAAAAAATAATTGCTTTTCCTCATCACTAGCAAGAAATGTTTGATAAGTTTTTCCCTTCTTACGGGTTTCATCACCATATAAACAAATATTTTTCTTTGCCGCGAGTTGGCGTCCAATTTGTTTTTGTCCGATTACAACTTTCTCACATACAATATTATCGATTCCTTGTCTAGAAGGTAGTCTACCTACCTTTTTATTTGCCAATTTAAAAACTGTTTCTATGACAGGAGCAATATTCCTCGTAGCAACATTTAGAGAAGTAAGTTTCATTACACATTCTCTCAGTTGAGGGGTGTATGTGCGGGTGTCCACATCAAATACAGTCATTTCTGTATCATCATCTAACATAGTTAATAGATAATCCTTTTCATCTTGGGTATTTTTTAGTTCATCCTTTAATTTAGAAATTTGTTTTTCTAAAGTTTCAATTGTATCGGACTGCTTTTCTGTTACATTTTCTGATGTTTTTTTAAGTGCCTCACGCAACACTTTGTTTTCTGCTCTTAAAGTGTTTATGTCGGCTTGTAGAGCTTCCAATTCTCTTGATTTTTTATCGCACTCTAATCTCAGTTTGGGATATTTTTTAGCAATCCCCAACTTACCCTCATCTCGTATCTTTTTTCTGCGAAGAAGCAAGTTCTCATACCTAAGGGCATTAGTTTTCCTCTTACATTCCAACAATTCCTTCTGTTTCTTTTTCTCTTTTTGCTCCATTTTCAGTATGGTAGTTTTATGTGTTTGCTCCATTTTCAGTATGGTAGTTTTATTTGAATTTTCTATTGTATGAATGTCTTCTTTATGCAACTTCTCTATGATACTTTTCTGTTTTTCAAAATCTTTTTGTTGAACTTTAAGGTCTTCTGCTACAGATGTGACGGTTAGATTTGCAGATTCTGTTTCAAAAATTTCAAATTTAGACTTTGTGGATGCTTGTGTTTGTGTTTGGACAGGAATAAAAAATCTTGAAGATTCATATTCAGTGCGATAATTTCCCCTTTTTTTTAACAAATTTTCTTTGGTTCTTCTTAATTTTCTAATCAGTGCAGCTTCATTTATCGACTCATTGTCCTCTACATATTTGATGAAATATTCACTAATATTTTCTAAGCTAACATTACTAAGTTGTATATGATCAAATATTTCCACAGCTTTTTTATTATTCATGTTTCTATGTTTAATAAAAATTAAGTTTTCAAAAATATTTGTGCTAAAATAAACTATTAAAAAAATGATTAAGCAAAACTATGTACAAAAACTTTTCACAAAATCTATTCGGCAACAGATCCCCTGATAACACCATCATGGTGTTGAATTCGCTGTCTTATTTGCCATGCCTCATCTGGCACATCAAAAAATCCAATTTTATGGTGCTGTACAAGAAATGATAACTGATCACACACTTCCTCTATAAATCCCTCTACAAAAATGGTTCTCTCCCAAACATAGTCAGAAAAAGCTTCCTCAAAAATATGTCTCGCCTTTATAAATTCGTATGACGATTCAGTATGATATAGTTGTCTAACAAATTCTTTAAACAATGTCATTAGCTCTTTTATGTATGCAGCATCAGTAGTTGGTCTATCGTCGACTAGCCGATCATCTAAAAGCTGACAAACAATTCTATACATTGGCAAATGCTTTTGTCCTATCATTCGTTTGGTCAAAAATTGATACAATGGCATATTTTAGAAAGAGTTACATCATAGTTTCTACTCACAAGTGATGAGATGATTATAATCTTTAACGAATACTTACTGTCACAAAATTTGATGCGTAACTTGTAAACTAACTTGAAAAGTAATATAGCTGCTTACAACGCTTGATCAATATCTGAAAAAAGAGAGAAAAGAAACAATGAACTGATAAAGGACACTGGGAACAAACCTGATATTTAACCATACATAATTCCGATATATCATGCCCGAGAATGAGGATGTGCGATTGCCCAGTGGTCTGGACATTGTGTTCCCACCAAGACACCATGTGTTCGACTTCAGGCTGGATCAAGTGATAAAGTTGGCTCATCCCCCACCCACATAGTAAACTATTTATCTAAATCAAAAGATTCAAGCCCCCTGTGATTGACATACATATAGAAGTAGGCCTATCTACCGGCTGATTAATCTTTACGCAGCCAGTAGATAGTAGGCCTGCTGTTCTACATTATGATTATTATTAATGATCATATCTAATAATATTACCTTTCATTTTCGAATCACCTATACGATAGTAATTTTCTTAACGTATACTAGTACACTATTGAAATAATCCGATTAACTCACGTAAAAACGTCCCACAATCAAGATTTTGCTTTATCTGGACCTCGGCACACTACGATATCATGGGCGCTGCCATATTGATTCCAAAACGAGGCTCGACTCTCTAGCAAGGGTAGGACCATAAACTGTCATGATTTAAAGTCTTGTCCACAGAATTTCCGTACTTTTTCTTTGTTTAATGATTTATGAATAAATATATTTAACAAAATTTATAATAAAAAGGCTGCCTTCATTACTTAACCTTAAAAACGCAAATACTATCAACTTCAACCTGCCGCCTCGATCTTTCTTTATAAACGCATATCGCTGAAACTGATGAAGGCAAGTATTAAAACATTTTCTTGATCAATATTGAGGTCCATTCGGACTCTTAGTTCAAAGATTTTTCATAAAATCAGCGTAAAAACTGACTACCCTTACCACTGTTATTCAGCCATGACACCCGTGACATTCCGAATGAGAGAAACGGAGTTATGTCCCTTGTGTTTTGGCAACCCTACATTCATTATCAATGACAACACTGTTAACAAACATTTTTTTTCTCATTATGGGTAGTAATGTAACCCAAATCTGTTAACATAGTTAAAACTTACAAGCTATGAACCTCATTTAGTAAGGGGATAAAATCAGTCGGAGCATGTCATTTGGGTACTTACTATACAGAAACAGGTTTTTTTTGTTTGTTTTTTATGTATCAAAAGTTTTTTAGACAGGACCATCCATCAGTAACAAAAGTTTATAGATTCTGTGACCCTGACCTTGAAACTTAACTCCAATAACCCATGTTTTGTACAACACACGTCATCTTCCCATATTGCATGCAATGATAACTTTATTTTTGATATTCTTTTAAATTCGTTAGTTATTGAGTGGATTTGTAGAATCTTTTTCACTGGTGGGGGCCTTAGTGGCCAAGAGGTTTAAAGCTCTTGCTTATGGATCACACCAGAATTTCTCAACACTTTTGTTAGATCCTGCTCTGCAAATCCTCCTTGTGTGAGAAAATTTTTTAATTCAACTGCTCAAGATACTGGTTTTCTCTAGCTACTCTAGTTACCTCCACCATTCCAAAACTCAACACCTCATTTTAAGTGAAATCTTCCTGACTGGGGTGTGATACACCATAAATCCAATCCAATCCTTCACTGGTGCTAGTTAATATTTAGATATCTCAGAAAAGAATGAATATTTTCATGTTCACAACCAGCTTCAGCAAGTGTTGGACTTTGAAATAATTTATCAAATTCGGAGATATCTCTTTCTTACACTGTTTCTGATGTCCCTAATTTTTTCCCACTCCTTTACAATATAAAGCATGATTTTGAAACAAACATCCCAGTCAAGGATATTTCACTTATATTGAGACGTCACCAGCTATAGGCAAAAGTGCAGAAGTTTTACCAGGGTTCTTTATTATTCTTTATCCCAGGCCTACCATGACACACTACTTTATTTTAAGTTCTCATCCGAAAGAACCTGACATCATTCTTAATGCCAAGTGCTTGGCGAAAGAACAGTCACTATCCACTTTAAAGTCTTGGGTCAGACCCAGTCAGGGTTTGAACCCACAGCCTCCCACTATACAGCAAGCACTCTACTAACTGAGCTACTGCAATGGTAGAAAAATTACTGGGAAAGAACAGAAAATTGTGTCCTTATGTGATAAAATTGATTCTTGTATATACATGGATATACAGACATGCAGCTGTATGTAGACGTAACTTTGGTAATTACAAGTTTGTGAGGATGACAAATAAAAAAACTTTGTAATAGATATATTTCTAGTGCATGAGTTATCTCCCTTCAACAATCTGTATTGCTGATTCATACTTGTCTTCAATTATAGTTTTACCTGTTCATCACATTAACAAAAGTTAAACTAATAGATGGTTAAAAATTACATAAGTTATGATATGAATCAAAAATGAGATAAAAAAATTTCTTTTAAAGTAATACACAATTTAGTTTTTTTCTTATTATTACAATAGTAATTCTAAAAATTTAATTACCCATTAGTTTAACTTGCTGATAAAGTTTTGAATTGTTGTATTTGAATACAATCAGGGTTGCATAAATGTGCTAGCTCACTGAGTCGGTATGTCACAGACAAGAACACCATTAACACACACAGTCAAATTATACTGACACCAGTCAAACTAGTTGATAATGTGTCCTCTTTATGCAGAAGGATTTGCGAGAAATTAGTATCTCAAATTTTATGTATGACCCTACAAATTTTGAATATAAAACATCCTGCTCTAGCACCGAGCCAATAAGGAGATAGATAAACCTTAAGGTTGATTACTAGATGTTTATAATTAATATGTTATTAAGTAATATTCAATAATTTCTTCATTTCTAATTTTGTCAATATAATTTTGCATTATGGTAATGATGTATGCTATATTGCACTACTAATTATTATACACATCTTGATACAAATGCACAAGGTAAATATTCCTGACTGGGACAAAAAACCAAATTCAATCAATCAATCAACATTATAATACCATTATATTACATAATTTTCAATTAAAAAAAGGAAATCCTGTTCTTGGATAAAAAATAGTCACTGCTGACTTAGAATTTTATCAATTTATATCATTTGAATCAAAAAGTGAGTTCTGCATCTATCATTTATAAACAAATTTATAAAAAAATATATCCATGTCATGTTTAACAAATGTGTTTTATGTGTCTCTGATGCAATGTTGCAATTTAATGCATAAACATCAAAGGTAAAAATGAAGGTTTTAGCCCCTATCTGTCTTCAATTTGATTAACATAACATTATTAAAACACAACTCTCCATATTTATAAGATATGGAGTGGAGTAATGGTATTATATTATAAGCCCCAGTCAAGATTCTTTCACTTATTTCGAGGCAGTCAGTTCTTGGATGGTGGAGGAAACCTGAGTGTCCAGAGAAAATCACTGACCTTTGGCAAGCGAACTGACAAACTTTGTCACAATAGGATCTGTCACAAGTGGGATTCAAATGTAGACAGTGAGAGGCACTGTGATCAGTAAGTGCCAGCTTTAGACCACTTGGCCACCGAGGCCCCTAATATATACATGAGATATGGAAAAGATGAAAACACCTTGAAATTTCATTCATAAAATCAGAAAAAACATATTTAAACAAGGCAACCAAATAAACACAACTTGAATTCTAATGAACAAAAGATACTTCTTATAACGTATCATTGGTCATTAAATGAAACATACAAAAACACTCACACACACAGGGCTATGCTATAATCTCCCTAGTTCTATTAGCTAGGTGAGCTTAGAATTAACAGGTAAATTTGCTCATTTTTACTTAACAAATCTACAATTAATTCACTATCAAGCAGTGTTAATAAATTTACTATGTCTGAGAACCCTTTAATTGTTTAACACTATTTCTAAGAAATCTCTACATTTTCTTGACATTAAAGGTAAAAACAATTCATCAGCAATATTAATGTTGGACACATGTTTAAAAAGAATATAATCCTTAAACAAATATGGACTGTGTTCTTTCCGAACAGTTATAAATGTTACATGAACATCAACTGCACTCAGATTTTCTGACTTTATTACAGCATTAACACAATTTAATGCTTCTACAACTGCCCTAGCCCCATGAGACTGTTCTGTAGTTACTTGCATCAGATAGAGAACACTGCTATTTCTCTGCTTTTTTGGATTGTCATCAAATTCTCTCTCTGCTGGAACATAAAGATAATAGTCAATTCCAACAAATTTTTTTACTTGTGGATGTAAAATTCTTGGTTTACTTGTATCACCTGCAATTTTCCTTACAAACCATTTTGTATAAAGAGCAACAATTTTCATGTGACTCTCAAATTCACTGGTCTCTAGATCTAGACTTAAAGCTTGTAAATCTCTGTCATGTGGATGTTCAACAATCATTCCATGTAACCTATGACCCTCTGTAATATTTTCAGGAAGATGAACATTTCTATCCGTTTTCACATATATTGTTGGTGCTACGGGATGTCTATAGAAAAAGAAACTCTTTTCAATCTGACTTTTCACAAACGCTTTTACCAAAGGTTTCGCAAGCAATCCAGCAAACTCATTTAAATTTTTTTTATTTTCAATTCCAATGTTAAACCAATGTTCAGGAACTAACTCAAGTTTTTTTAACCAATGCTTTTTCAATCCTGGCTGGACAAATGAAAGTTTCACATAACGCTCTCCTTCTTTCATTTTGTACTTTGAGAAAAAAGAATTTTCTTTTTCACAGTTGCTTTTTGCAGCTTTTTCAACTTCATAAGCAAAGATATTTACAGCACAATCCAGGTAATAAAATAAACTTTCAGGGAATAAACCATTTTCCTGATCAATAATTTCAGCAATTAATGCAGTTTGGGCAATGTATGATCTAAATGCTGGATCACAAGTAGTAACAGTAGGGAACATATCAACATCTTTCTTAATATGTTGGAAATATTGAACACGAATTTCACCACTGCTACATGCACAGAAGCTTCTATCTATTACAAAATTAATAACATCTGGGGTCATCAGGTATTCCTGCTGAAAATTAGTGTAAAACTCCTTGCAGAATTCAGCTGCTTTTTTAAACAATCCCTCATCAAAATAGCCTCCAGCATCAAGTTTTGTCATAGCTCGTATTTTTTCTAATGTTCCCATCCAGATGCATGTAATTCCCTTTCACTTAAAGCATGATTTGTTTTCCAAGATTGATTGCTACCAGAAATAGTTGCAGATTGACCTGTTTCAATCAGAAAGAGTTTCAGATTACTAAAAGGCTCTGTTATTCTTTGAACCTTTCCTTTGTTACATGATCTATGACAAAAACATGTGGTGTATCCAACTGTGAAAAAAATTCTTTTACTTCCTTACTATCTTCACCACATGATAAAACCTTATTTAAATCAATATATACCACAGAATAACCATTAGAATGGGCATCTATCACAAATCGCAGAGCTGCTAACGATTTTCCAATTCCAAAAACGCCGGCAAATTTATGGAGTTTTATTCTATCAACATTCATCAAAGTCCAGAAATGTGAGATAAAGTTTACATCAAATTCTGTTTTAATGTAGTGTGTTGTTCTGGAAAATCTTCTCTCAAAATCTGCAAAAATGTAGCTTTGATACTTGGAAGGACAATTATGAACATCTTCTATAATTTTTTCGTCAAACATTACTTCTGGTTCTTCCTATTAAAAGAAGAAAAAAAAAAAACATGTAAAAATCCATAAGCACCAAAGTTAGATAGGTCCAAGGGCCATAATTTCATTTAAATAAGTAAACTCATTATTGCAGACTTGCATACCCAGTTTGAATTCAATATCTGCAGGCATTTAGAAAGAGTCTTGAAAAGTAATATTAAATATTAAAAAAAAAATTTAAGTCCAAGTCCCATAATTTTATTAAAAATTAATGAACCGGAACCAAACTCAAACCTAATATGTAACAAATATACACATACCGAATTTGAGTTCAATATTTGCAGACATTTAAAATAAAAGTCCTGAAAACTAATTTTAACAGAAATTTTCTAAAGCAATGCCTATAATATCACCAAAAATCAGTGAAAAGGAACAAACTCAAACTTGATCTTTAACCCATAATGGTAGACTCGTATACTGAATTTGAGCTCAACATCTGCATTTAGAAAACAGTACGGAAAACTAACAGCCCCACCTGCCCCTATCATGCCTACACCCATCACCAAATTAATAGCTGTGGACATTTTCATTGCAACTTAGCTATTAAATTAAAAACAAATCAAATTAACCTCTTGAAAAATCTAAACAAAATTATATACATGTACATGTACAAAGATTATAGTATAAAGATTAAAATTATATAATTATGTATATCTATATACCCTATGATATAAAATAGGGTCAGAGACAACATTAATTCACTGAGTATGCATTTTCACTGGATATAACTTTTAAAGAGGTGTTATAGTGGCTAATATAAGTGGTTGAGGGATAAGTCTCCAAACCTCAGGTATCTCACGTTTATGGATTTGACCATGGCCAACTTCAAGTAAGAAATATTTTTCATTGTCACAAGCTGTAACTGACTGGCTCGGTACTTGTATAGTGGTGTGTGTAGTTTATCTGTGATATTGCTGATAAGTGTACTAGGACTCTTAAGGTCATCATAAGTGCGAAATAGTATAATGAAGATCACAAAAAATTTGCACACTCACACATCACATAAATGTCTGTTTAGATTAATCCTCAATATTAACAAAAATTGTCTTGTCAAAAAATAGCTGATAAACTGATTAGTCGAACAAAAGCTCCTTAGAGCTTATGTTATTGTTATTTAAATTTTTCGACTTTAAATAAAGATTTATTATTATTATTATTATTATTATTATGTGACATAAAACAACATGGACATTTGATTTGATTGAAATTTTCTTCCCAGTCAAAAATAATTCACTTATATCAAGACGTCACCAGCTATAAGTGAAGTGGCAGAAATTTTGACCTTTTCAGTATGCTTAGGGCATTATGCTTAGGGCAATGTGCAGGGAGGATTCTTAAACATGTTATGCCTGCCGTAACACTGGGCATTGTTTTTAAGGTCTCCTCTGAAGGACCCTGTGACTTTCATTTCTAAATGTCAAGTGCTTAGTAATAGAACAGTATCTACCAACTTTCAAGTCTTGGTCAGACCAGGCCAGGGTTCAAACTCCAACTTTCCACACACAAAGCGAGTGCTCTACCAACCATAGTGTGTAAAATAGAAGTAAAACATATGCATACTGCCTACTTTTAAGCATCAGATGGCCATCTGTGTACTGACACATGCAGAGAAAAACATTATGAATGTTTTAACTATGTGCGTAACTTTGCAAGTATTCACTCAGATTTCATGCTATAGGGGCTTGTCATAAAATGAATAGATTGCATTTTATGGTTTAACTGTTTCCTACTCTCCTTAAACAAAACAAATACATAGGCTTATTTATGTTACCATGAACAAATTTTGTAGATATTTTCTTTTAGACTGTGGAAGAAGGGACGAAATGTTTTTCAAATGGGACACAACTCCATAATTTACAACTCCATTGCAAAAGTAATGCAACTGGCAGCAGACAGTGAATCATAGAAAAAACGATCTATCATCCACTAAAAATAGCTAGTAGATGTTAAACAACTGAACAATGACGTTTCGATTAAATCCAATTTATCAGTACTTTTCATATGCATTCGTACGATTATCGGTATATGTTTAAATCTTAAACGTTGTTCTCTATGATAGACAGTATTGGATTCATTGAATCAAATAATTACACACACTTTTATGCATCGTCCGAAGGTGAATTAAATTACAGTAGAGTTTGGAAAATAATCTGATTATCTTTGCATTTTAAATGGTTCTTGTAACTTACTGTTAGTATGTTACTATATCCGGATTCTGTTTTATCCGTTCCCATTTGTATATTATCATTACTTGTGTTCCACCGTACTACGTCATCACTTGTAGTATGAATAATTTAGAATAAACTAGCATGTCTGAGAGCACGTTGTTCAGAGTTGTCACTAACATGGTGTCAGAAGTGGCTGATTTAAATGGATTGCAGCATGCCCGCTAGTGAAATTCAAGTGCAACGAAGCGCACAAACAAGCGGCAGAGGTTTGATTGACATTTCATGGTTTTGAAGCCCATGTACATGAACTTTAATCAACATCGTCTGATAATGGCGTATCGCATTCCCGCCCCAGCTATCATGGAGGTAAAGGGTGATCTGAAGCATAATTGGGAATTTTTCAAAGCCCAATGGGAAAATTACGAGGTGGCAACAGGCTTACAAGATAAACAAGAAAAGGTTTGCGAATCGCTCAAAGTCAGCGAACCACGTTTGCAACAAATTCGAAAATTCACAGAACATGATGAGACCTTACAAGCACTTAAGTCAATTGTTTTGTTAGGATGGCCAGACCTAAAGTCAGAAACGCCTATCTCGGTTCGAGATTACTGGAACTATCGTGACGAAATAGTGGTACAGAACGGAATTCTTTTCAAAGCAAATAAAGTCATTATTCCAAAGTTATTACGTCCGGAAATGTTAACGCGCATACATTCGAGTCATCTCGGTACAGAGTCGTGTATTCGTAAAGCACGAGACACATTGTATTGGCCGAACATGCAAGGTGAGATAAAAGATTTTATAAGCCAGTGTAGCACGTGTAACGAGTTCGAACGAAATCAGCAGAAAGAGACATTGATAAATCACAAGATACCGGATCGCCCGTGGAGCAAAATAGGGATAGATCTCTTTACGTTCAAGAAAGAGGAATACTTAATTGCAGTCGATTACTATTCGGATTATTTCGAGATTGATAAATTACATGATACTACATCATCTAGTATTATCGAATGTCTTAAGATTCAGTTCAGTCGACACGGTATCCCGGACACGGTCGTCAGCGATAATGGCGCTCAACTAGTCAGCTCAAAATTTCATGATTTCGCCCAAGATTGGGAGTTCGAACATGTAACATCGTCACCTTATCACAGCCAGTAGAATGGCAAGGCAGAGTCAGCGGTTAAGATTGCGAAAAATATTCTAAAGAAATCGAAACGCAGTGGTAAAGACCAATGGAAAGCACTTCTCGATTGGAGAAATACACCTAATGTTGACATGAATAGCAGTCCCGTGCAAAGATTAATGTCGCGACGAACTAGACACACATTGCCTATATCGAATTCTTTATTGACACCGAAAGTTATCGATGAGGTCGCAGATAAATTAATTGACAAGCGAAAAAAGGCAAAGTTGTATTATGACCGTCACGCGAGAGATTTGCCAGAATTAAAAATAGGTCAGGCTATTAGAATGAGTCCATTACCAAATGATGCGACAAAAACGTGTCTTCGCGTTCGTACATTGTAGACGTAAATGGACACTTGTATAGACGAAATAGAAAATATTTAAGAGACACACCGGAAGTTAATGAGTCAAACAGTAAAATAGAAAACAAAGTCGACAATACTCAATCCGTAGTTAACAATCAGACGAAAACGACCGCTATCAATCCTAAATCTAATGTCGAAGTCGCAATTGACAAAGGTATTGCGGTCAAGAATAATAACAATAGTATCACAGATATCCCAAAACCGGAAATGCAACCTAGGTCAGTAAATACTCGTAGTAGTATGCGTCAGACAAAAATGCCAACTAAATTCAAGGACTATATCATGGACAATCAATCATAGTGTTTTCGTATGGACAGTTAAAATAATCTTAAAAGTTGGTATCAGATTTCAAATCTTAATTGGACTTATCTTTATCATGATAATTGTGTTAATGAAATATAATAACTTTAATTTGTCATCTCCTAAGAAAGGGAGATGTTAGTATGTTACTATATCCGGATTCTGTTTTATCCGTTCCGATTTGTATATTATCATTACTTGTGTTCCACCGTACTACGTCATCACTTGTAGTATGAATAATTTAGAATAAACTAGCATGTCTGAGAGCACGTTGTTCAGAGTTGTCACTAACACTTACATTACGGAAAAGGCGCTTAGAGCAATCAATGACAGGTAACTTAGCCACCGAATCTCCTTATAACTGACCCTATCTTAATAGTCCCAAACTTAGAACAAAGTATGATAAACTACATGTAAATATTAAGTAGGACTTAAGAAAAAGATTAATACTCAATCTATACACCGGAATATGAAGATATAACAACACATCCCTTAAAGACAGAATCAACATGTCTTTACTGTGTAATAAAAAACAGATTGAAATGGAATACCAATCCGTCAAGTTGTTTTGTAGTACTCGAACATGATACATTTCATGTAACTACAGTTTATATTTACCGGGTTTAATGGTTTTCTTTTTAATACAAATACATTAAACATCAACTGAATATGTTTAATCTGCACGGACCAAACAACTTTCTTTCCATTATCTCTATTGCCCGTCCACAGTAGGGAATTTTTATCATGTGACTTACGGTAAACATGTCCAGCTATCGGGTACTATGATCAGGCGGCGTAACTGTAATCGGTAGTTTACATGTGCCATTTAGAGTTGTCGTTACTGCCAGATGACGTACTTGCTGATGATTTAACTTTACACTGATGCTCTCTCTCTCTCTCCCTCTCTCTCTCTCTCTCTCTCTCTCTCATTTACTCTTTAAAATTTAAACACGGATTTAAGAGAGCAAGCATTAAATAAGAATTTACCGTCTAATTTTGATTATTTTAATTATTTTCGATGAAAGAAACCTCATAATCCCTTATTGGTATCATGTAAATCTTGTTTGTATGTATGATTACTTAATGAAATAAATACTGTTTAAACTAACCTCATAATATATAAAATCTAGATTATATATGTTTTATCCATGTTGTTGTGTAGTAGATTTATTTAATTACTTGATCTATTTAATTTAAAAAAAAGTATTATATTTACTTCAAAATAATTTAATAATAACCACTTATTGTAAAAATAACCAATAACCAAACTGTGCCGCAAATGATCAACATTGCTAATGAGTTACTCAGTAATTTACTACATCAAAAACGGCAATTTGACACTTGCAATTTAGAAATTTTTTCATTAATTCTCCTCAGTTTCTTATTAGCTTTACAACAGTCCAAACATTTTTGAACTTATTTGCTAAAAAGGTTATTTATTTATTTATTTATTCTTTTTGTTTTATCTATAAACTTGTATTTCCATATTCGAAAATTACTTATTGAGCTTTTTTTTTTTTTAGCTTATTGGTGCATTTTTTTTCAAACTTTTTCGTTTGAAATTCTATTTATTTATTTATTCCATTGTTTATTTATTTCCCTTTTATTTCTGTATGCTATAATCAATTTCAATAAGTCATTTATTCTTAATTAGTAAATTCTTTCCTTAATTAATTAATTGATTTATTTATTTATTTCGTACTGCTTTAACTTTTTTTTACCTTATTGATGAATTATAATCCTTTTTTTTAAATTAATTTATACTATTGTAAAGTTATTTTTCATTTATTTTTACATGCGATAATTAATTTTAAATAAGTCATATATTTTTTATTGAGAAATTTCTTTATCAAATGAATATTGTTAAGTTTATTTTTCATTTATCTATTAATTTTTAAATTATTATTATTATTATGAAATTTTGAAATAGCCTTTCACGCTACAAGAGATGTGTGCTGATCAAGAGGAGTTAAATTGATACATGTGGTCGATTTTCACGTATTTTTGAATTGATTTTAAAGTAATTTAGCTTTTGAATTGCATAGTGATATTTAGATATCTAGTTAGATAAACATTTTCACTCTGCACGTAGACATACATAAATGCAATATCATTTTAAAATTTGGAGATATAGTTGTTTTAACAACAGATATATTTCAATTTTTAGCACATTTTAGTGCATATATACATATATTATTAGTGCACTTTACCCCGTAACTTTGAATGAATTTTGAAGTAATTTCACATTGACCAAAAAATTCCAAAAAAATATCGGAAGAATCGGATGGAAAAGAAGAACACAGTCAGGGTGCATAATTTAAAAACCTTTATCCATTAAAAAGATATGAAATAAAAACCAACACGTCCCTATACATTTCATAGACCGTATTTAAGTCTTCACCTACATAGGTAAATTTTTCTGGAAAGCTATCGCATGACTGCCATAGCTGGCTATGAAGTAAAAAGTTACATTTAGCATTTGGTTAAACATGCTTATGTTTCATGAAAAGCAGAGGGGACCACGTGGTCCAGTGTGAAAAAGTCACACTCTATGATGATGCTCGTGTTACCATTAAAATATCATAAACATAAGTTACCATTTAATTTCTATTTCATAAGAAATAGCGATAACAAAGTATCATAACAAGTACGAATATATTAAAACTTTATACTTAACCCTAATTTAATCAAACCAAAAAAAAAAAAATAAATAAATAAAAAAAAAAAATAAAAAAAATAAAAACGCCTAATCATATTTTAAGAATAAAGCTGACTGGTTGGAATTTGATATAACGTCGCATTAGCAATATTTTAGCCACCCGCGAGGACAGCAAGCTTATTAATCTCCGTGAAGGATTACTGAATCGCATGTTCGTGCGATACGCGTGTGTGTAATATGATATGCCTTGTATTATAGCGTACACAGGACGCCTTTTTGATAAGGCGCTAACTCATAAAGTCAGTTTGTAGACAAGCGTATCAAGTCCCAAGTCATATTATCCTGACACCCAATAAACCAGTCGATGCTTTTTTCCCTTAAGCGTTAGACGAGAAAGCAGTAACTCAAGTTCTAAAGTCTTATGTATGACCCGACCGGTTTATATCCGAGACCCCCGCTCTCCAGGCGGGCAATCTACCACTCAGTCACCGAGGGGGTACTTAAAGTGGCAGAGAAGGGGAATTAAGAAAAGGAAAAATAAAAAAATAACAGAGGGTAAAATAAAAAAAAATGAAGAAAACGGAATGCTAGAAAATGTGACCAGGCCTTTCTTATAAATTTGGTGTCACGTTTGAGGTCTAAAACGCGCGCTTACAGAAAACAGCACTTCTCAGTACCTAGGTTTGAATCCCATTCGAGCCAATTTTACTTTGAGAAAGTTTGTCAGTTCGCTTGTCTATGGTCAACGGTTGTTTTTCGGGCGCTCCGGTTGTCTCGAAATGCCCCGCCTCGATAAAAATGACGATATTCTTGAATGAGGCATAAAACACCATTGATACAATCCAATTCACTAACAACGACTGAGATCTTGCTCGGATTTATATACAAATCCAAAGCTGTACAGCAGAGTCGACCAATCAGTGGCGTTCTCAAATTATAAATCTAGCAAATCAGGTTGGTAACTAAGTATTATAGCTTATAAAATTCAACGTATAAACTTAGGTGGATGCCCTTATACAAGCAAGCAAGGAAGGTATAAATATTAGCATACCGTCCGACAAGATCTTTCGGATCTACACTTAAAATTCTAAGGAAAATTTTCAAATAATTCTGTTGTCAGACCGTGAAAATTATGCCATATGTCATTATGATTATGAAATCAGACAAGGAAAATAAGATTTTTCTGAAACTAAATCGCATACCTAATAGTGGGGGACAAAAAGTCAAAAGGTAAAAATTTACCTTTCAAGTCGTTTCAATACCTTATAAACCTTTTCAATACTTTTTATGTTTCTAATTACAATCTCATTTCTGTATTTTCTCTGGCTGAGCTGTTAAAAGTCGATGGGCCTTTTGATTCACATATCATGACATGGCGCAGCATGTGTGTGTGTGTGTGTGCCT
Source organism: Tegillarca granosa (assembly GCA_029721355.1). Lineage (NCBI taxonomy): Eukaryota > Metazoa > Mollusca > Bivalvia > Arcoida > Arcidae > Tegillarca > Tegillarca granosa. The sequence continues at coordinate 18,576,951 of CM056606.1, read as the reverse complement.
CGTTAACGCATATTTTAAACTTCACCGAAACTTCTAGACAGATTTCAGTAGTATTTGGTCAGAAGCATGTATGGCCCGATGCAATTTATATTTGTTAATAATGTTGTCATGGCTACCAAAACTAGGTCATGATTGACCAAGAGGTGCAAAAATCTTTTAAAAAATCTTCTTTTTCGAAACGGATGATGGGAGAAACAATCTGGTGTAATATTTGGCTCCCCTGGGGTCTTAAGCATGTAGTTTGTTCATTCCGTTAACTGATTTTTCGTAAAATTTGCCGTTTTTGACATTTATTTTGTGTAAAACGTTTATAGATAGATCATTACAATAAAATTGTAAAATAGTTAACCATGACAAGACCTAACATGGTAGAAAGTTTTGTATATATATGTTAATCCATGTAAGAGTTGTAGCCTCTTAAATAATGATTTATTAATCAGAAAATTTTGCTGTTTTTGACCATTTTCATGAAATCTACAATAAGTTGCAAAAATAACAAACATGAAAAAAGCAAGTTTTATGACTATATTTTCATCCAGCTAAAAGTTGTTACCCCTGAAATACTACTTTTTCGCAAATTTGGCTGTTTTTGACCTTTTTCTAGAAGACTATTATAGATAGAAAATAACAATTAACAGCGCAAATGTTCAGCACGACACGATCTTACAACGTATCGAGTTTAAATGATAATCCATTCAAGAGTTGTTATCCCATCACATAATGAGTTTATTTGTGTAATCCATTCAAGAGTTGTTATCCCATCACATATTGAGTTTATTTGTGAAACTTATATTGTTTTGGGTCATTTTCTTGAAGAGTATAATATATAGCTTAAAACAATAAATTACAAAAATGATCAGCACGTCAAGATCTAAAAACGTAACAAGTTTTGTATCTACGTAAAAATTGGGGCCCCTGAAACAATTTTTTTTCCGAAATTTCGCCATTTTTGAGCATTTTCTTTAAAACTTTTGTAGATAATAATAAATAAATTGCAAAAATGATCAACATAACAAAAACAAACAAGGGCGGGAGTTTTATAACTATTTGAAATCAATCTAAGAGTTGTAGCCCCTGAAATGCTAATTTGTCGCAAATTTTGCTGTTTTGGACCACTTTCTTAAAAACTTTATAGACAAGCAAATTCATAGCATTATGTTCTTTGCTTTCAAATGAAATAGACTTCTGTAATTGTAATGATATATAAGGGTAATATGGACAGTCCTAGCATAAAATGCAAAGAGAAAAATTGGAGCTATCGTTTTTTCTAGCTTTCGGTGAAAGCGGGTGACAAAAATCTTGAACGGTTAACTTATAAATGACTGGAAACCGATTTTCTATTTATAGTTACAGTGACCTTGACCTTTGGCCTAGTGACCCGAAAATCAATCCCAAGCGAGCTCTTGTCATAAGTTACCTCTGTGCCAAGTTTCATTAAAAAAATCTTGAACGGTTAACTTTTAAATGAGGAGACCAATTTTTTATTTATAGGCACGATGACCTTGACCTTTGACCTAGTAACCTGAAAATTAACCACAACCAAGCTCTTGTCATAAGCTACCTTCTTGCCAAGTTTCATCAAAATCCTAAAATTGCACCTGAAGTTATTGTACGGAAACCAAACGTGACGGACGAGTGAGTGAGTGGGTTTTGGTTTAAAGCGGCATCAGCGTTATTGCAGCTATTCGCGGCTAAAACGTGACGGACGAAATGACGGACAGACAGAAAGACGGACAAACCCATCTTAATGTCCCCCCTTTTCGGTCAAAGCGGGGGAAAATTAATAATTACTTTTAAATTGCAAAAATATTCAGCATGACTAAATCTAACAAAGTAGCAAGATTTATACCTATATGTTAACCATGCAAGGGTTGTTGCACCTAAAATATTGAGTTTTTTTCAGAAATTTTGCTTTTTTGATAATTTTTTTGAAAACTTTAATAGAAAGCTTTTAACAATAAATTGCACAAATGAGCAATATGATAAAATCTAGCAAGGTTTTTTTTTAAACTATATTATGATCCATGTAGGAGTTTAATGCAATTTTTTGTCAATTTAATATTCTTTGACGACTATCATGAATTCTATTTTAATTCAAACAATAAATTGTTGCCATTTAAATATTAATGTTTAGAAAATTTTTTATGTTTCTGGCTATATTTGGATTTTTGTAACAGAATTTTATAATTCTATAAATTTCCTTGTATGCAATCTTCAAAATACAAAAAGTGTTTTCATTTTTGAATTAAAGCACATGAACCACAGAGGTTTACTTGCGAGGGTTATTCAATTGGAGCAATAAATGTAAAACTTTTGTTTAATCAAGGAAATCCAAAATAAATGTGCGATTAAATATCCAGTGAATTATGTAACAAGTGATCAATGTACAAAAGTGGTGCTGTGCAAGACTAAGAATTATGTAGGTTGCGGCTTACTTTGGACCAACACATCCAAACTTCACCTAGAAGGACGGTTGGCATCGGCCCGTGACCAACAAATCGGCTGGTCACGCCGAGCCCTGCAGGCAAGATATGGTTTCTCCTTTAGCTCTGCTCACGTTTTAACGTTCGTAGTGCTTAACCTTGGTTTCGTTTCTTTTGTCTGTAAAAGTCGGTGGTTTATGGGTCAAATCCTGTTCTATTGTGATGTTCTTTTTTTTTTAAACTTTTATTTCTTTTACAACGATTTAGAAACAAGTTGTGCAACATATATTAATCTAGCTCGTTGTCCCGAATTGTAGCGCGCGTGAGGTCTTATTGTGGGAGGAAAACCGGAGAACCCGGAGAAAAACCCACGTGCTCAAGCAGGTGACCTCATACCTTATCACATACGACGCTGTGATGTTCTTAATCTGGGCATTGCGATTTTATTGGGATGTATGTCTTCCTTGTAGTCCTTGGAGTTGTTCCGAGAGGAGATAACCGGAACTAAGGCATCGCCCCCGTTGGCACTCCAGATCGGCGGGTGGGGAACAAGAAAGACGAACCACCTCACACCACCATTGAAATAAAATAAAACTCAGAATAGTTCGAAAAGATTAAGAAAGGATAGATATGATGAAATAAATGACATCAATATATCATGGGCAAAGTTTGTAGTTGTTGATTTAGCCACAGACGAAACATTGAAAATAAATCCTTTTGTGGTACAGAAGTGTGTCAGTGGTATTGCTGGTTCAGTAGAAAGCATTAAAAATTCGGTTCAGGGTCGCTACTGATCCAATGCAGGAACAGGCAACAGTCAGTGAATTTATCAGCAGCAAAATATTTTGCGGATGTTGCGGTTAAAGTAACTCCATAAAAAACTCTTAATTGTAGCAAAGGCATTATTAGAGACCTTGAAAGAGTTATGTTTGACATGTCAGAAAAATGAAATTGCTGACGAGTTAAAGGAACAAGGTGTTAACCAAGTTCGGCGTTTTATGGTGAAAAGGGAGGATAAATATATTAAAACAAATACTTACCTCCTTACTTTTAATTTGTTCTCACCACCAAAGGAAATCAAAGCTGGGTTTTTTTAACATTGCAGTGGCAAAGTGTATTCCAAATTCATTGCGATGTTATAATTGCCAAAAATATGGACATGGTTCTCGTACATGTAAAAATACAGTAACCGGTTGTCGCTGTGGTTCAAAAGACCACGCTACGCTGCTGATGGCTGTTCCCTCACTCCAAAATGTGCAAATATTGGGGAAAATCATCTGGCCTCCTCCGGCACCCGATCCTGACATATATGTTATACAAAATATAGTCTCAGACTTGAGTTTTGTTAGCGATATATGTAGTCTAAGACGGTGCCAGAATATAATCTCGTATGCTAGCATATAATCTGTATAGTCTGAGTCTTATTGCTAACAAAGCAGGAAGTATGTACCTAGATATGCCAGATCGGTCCCGCTCGGAGCAGAATTATGCCGGATCGGACCTACCACGCAGACTGACCAATCTGACGGATTTTAAATCCTTCAATCTGTGGTACATAATTCGGTACCGGATTGTAAATGAATTACCGAATCAGACATGAGAGATTTATATTACTAAGTATGTATGTCTCCGAGACATTTATCATGTTTATATATTGCTTTTATAAGCTGTTAGCTAATTCAAATTTTTTCTCAAAAACTAATTCAAATTTTTTCTCAAAAACAAATTTTCATAAATACTTTAGTTATCTAGTAACCTGATCTAGTAATTCGGGTCGATCCGGTAATCCAACTCCGATTTTAATTACTACAGGAAGTACATTTTTCGAGTTATCTCCCATGACAACCTGACACTTTTTCCCGCCAGTATTTGAAGCAACAATATATTTTGGCCTACTGTAGAACTAACGAACTAACAATATAACCATTCGGAATCATAGTAATTTAGATCTATAGCAGGTAAGGAAATTTGTATACTTGCTTTTGAAAATAAACACCATATATTTCAAATAAAATATCCATGACATGAATTCTCAACTTTAGCCCCAAAACTTTTTGTTTATGAAAAAGATATTATATATATATTGTTACAATCGGGAGAATTAGACTTTAGGGAAGCGATTTTTCCTGAAATTGGGAGAAATGGCCGATAAATGTGATAATTTTTTATCTTTGAAAGCCCGATTCTCTGTAATGGTATGTCAGGTTTTAAAAAGTAAGACATCATAGGAATTCTTTTGGTGAGCTTTTTCATTGAAAGACATTGTTATGCAGGGTTGCTTTTTCCTTTAATGAACTAGCTCCAACTCGACATTACATTGACGGCCTAGACCAGCCAACCTGTGTAGGGTATAGTACATGTGACAATTGGATTTATTAAAACGAATGTCCACTGCTATTTAGAGGGTATAAAATGCTATGTATACATTATTTAAATTTTTTTCAGGAGTTAATTGAGAATATGGAGATGATGGTATATACCGTTAGAGAACAAGATACAGTGATGGATAATGTGTGTTTATTATTATTATCTTTTATCTATTACTTTTTCACAAGACCAACCCCTCCTTTAAGGATCCTTAAAGATCCTTAAATATGTCCTTAAAGATCCTTAAAGGGGCCTTAAAGCCTCCTTAAAGCCATTCCATCTTTAAGGATCTTTACAGGACCTTAAAGGACTCTTTAAGGACATATTTAAGGATCCTTAAAGATCCTTAATGGAACTGCAATTTTAAGGATCTTTAAAGATGTCTCATCATGAAAAACTCGATTTTTTAAATTATTAATGTAACGATGGCTATTACATTAATTCAGTTAAAAAGTATGATTTGCTTTTAGTATATTTTGAATTTTTATAGTTTATACAACATAGGAGACATAGATAACGCCTGTCTGAATTCTAGTTTCTACATTAAGTTTTTGTAGAGGAGCCGTATGTCGGTTCCTAATAATACTTGTTTCCAGAAGTCCATGAATTACTTAATTCATGGACTTCTGTTGTTTCTTAATTCATAAATGAATTAGATAAAAATGTGCAGTTTTCACAGTACAGGTAAACAACCCGTGTTTTAATCAGATCGGCAGTAAGCATAAGTAATCAACGGTATTTGTTAATTGTATACAGCGGTACTTGTTTGATTATCGATCCCAGGTGATTTCACGCGCGGCTTTTGACTTTGATATGCAGTTTCTTATCTAAGTAGGAGATCACTATGAAGTCAAATAACATGTTAAAATGATTACCTAACTCTGAACTCTGGGTGGTGAAAATAAAGGTGTGTTTTTGGAAGTGATTTTAAGAGACAATTTTAATAATGAAATATTAAAAAATACATTAACTGAAGAAATAAAAGTAATCGCAAAATAATCTAAGCATGTCTTTTTTTTTTTTATTTTATTTTATTTTATTTTTTGGGGGGATAGTGTTATGCATATATGCAAATAAAGCATGAGAGGGAGAGAAAGAGAGAGAGAGCGAGCACATTTATTGTCTTTGAATTGACATATATAAATGAAACACATGATGATATCGGATTTCGAATAATTTCGATTCCTAATGAAAAAGAGTTGGTAAAGTAAATATTTAAAACAAAATAAGAGCATTAGAGAAAAGGTTATTCTTTTCAAACATGAACAAGTTATGAAGTGAACATATTGAAGTAAGATTGATACTCTCTCTCTCCCTCTCTAAAATATTCAGTATCCGCTACCCCCCCCCTCTCTCTCTATCAGCATATTCAGTTACTTATATCCCGTTCTTTAAAATATTTAGTTTCCGCTGATGCCCCTTATCTGTCTCTCCCTCAATGTAATCAGTTCTCTCTCTCTCTCTCGTACATTGAACTTTTGACTTGCCCGTAAATGAATTAAAAAAAAAAACAGCTCTCCCTTTCTATATAATCAATTTCTGACTATTATCTCTTTCTGTATTTAATTCGCAACTTGACGGTGAAAAATAGGTAATCCCCCCCCACACACACCGGCAATTTCTGAATGATATTATTAGTATCTTAGTATATTATGTGTACTGCAGATTCAAGAAAAAAAATTTACTGTTAATTTTTTTGGTTGAAAAATAGACTCGGAAAGACCATATTTATTTATTTTATTTTATTTTTTTTATTATTTTATTTTATTTTATTTTATTTTTATTTATTTTATTTTATTTTATTATTTCATTTCATTTCATTTCATTTCATTTCAATTTATTTTATTTTATTTTATTTTATTTTATTTTATTATCTATATTTATTTATTTTGGACATTACATACTGCTTTTTCTGTATCAATTACATCTCTAATTATTATATATAAATAATAATAATTTTCAAGTAAAAAGGAGTTAGAAATAACAGATGTCATCAACATTAATTAATTAAGTGATTAATACACTTGATCATCAAACACCATCTTGCTGATTGATGTTAGATATACTTGTATATTACAGGTAAATTTTGGAATGCATTCCTATCAACACATATTTTATCTAATGCAATTAAAATTCTATATATAGATAAAAATGATGACTGCAGCAAATTATATATCAATTTTTTATAAATATAAATAAATCAAATTAATTTGATCCTTTTGTTGTAAGAGATATTTTAAAAGAAATATAAAAAAATTTCACAAATAAATAAAAAATGTCCACTTGCTTTCTTTCAGTCACGTTATCTCATTTGCATATTGTTACAGACATATTTTATAATTATCAACAATATCATCTCTTCCATAGCTACATAGGTAAGGTGATGGACTCCTAACGTGAGGGACCAGGGTTCGATTCCCAGTGAGAGCGGATAACAGATGAAAATTTTAATTATATAATTTCTTGTAATTTCTATTTAATTCATTAAAATCCAATTAGACTACAGAATGTAATAAATAAATAAATAAAAATAAAATTAAAAACTTGAGATTATAAATAATATAAAGAAAATTAATTTATTATCACTTTATTTTTTTCAAAATTAATAAATGCAATAGTTTTTTTTTAAATTTAAAAATAAAATTTAAAAAAAGGAAAATTGTAAATTTTTCCTTAAAAAGCCACCTTAAAGATCCTTAAAATTTCAGTTCCATGAAGGATCTTTAAGGAGTCCTTAAAGACTCCTTAAAGGCATATTTAAGGATCCTTAAAGCCCCCTTAAAGGTCCTTAAAGGGACATTTAAGGCAGCTTTAAGGAGGCTTTTAGGATCCTTAAAGATGCCTTTTCATCATGTGTTTGAAGAAGTAGGGATTATGTATTACTTTTTTGGTTACAGGACTCAAAACACATAACATATATAACAGGTTTTGGGAATAGCCCCTTTTTCCTTCATAGTTTATAGGGATCAGAAGGGGTCATAAATGAAATTACTCATTATAGCCAAATAATGTATTATTCTAAATAGTTACGCGAGTACTATCCAATTCACAGTAGTATAGGAAAAGAAATTGAATTCAAGGGTTTAAGTGGATGAAAAAGGGGTCAAATTGGAATGTCTTTTAAACATAGTCATGTGACATATTGTTTTGAATGTCTTAATGAATGGATTATAATTATGCAAAAGAAAATATGACATGTAGATCCGAAAGGAGTCAACGCTTGAATTTTTTAAAATAGTAATGTGATATATAATTTTAAAGTTATTGATGTATGAATCACATGGGTCCAAAATGAAAGGGAAAAAATTATTTTCTAGGGTTTTACAGAGAGTAAAAGAAACCAAAGCTATTATATTTTGAACTTAGCCCTGTTGATGTTTACTGTAGTTGTGGGGGTACGGTTTCACATGGAAGCCTCTTTGGTTGGGACCACGTGGATATGTGATGGTCTCCCATGAACTAACTCTAGTTATTATTGTTTTCGTTTAAATTCACTTCAGCAATTTTAACAAGAAAAATCTATTTTTGGACACATTTGTGAGAGCATGCAAAGGTATGTTGTTCTTGTACCAGCCCAGCCATTATTCTGTTTTATAGGGCTAATTCACTAGAGCAGAACTGCAGAAAATTGAAGTTCATACCAAACACAGACATACATTATACTGACTGAGCTGACAGTAAGGTACCGCAGTGAGTGTGATAACTTCTATGCGCTCTAATCGGGTCATCCCAGGTTCACAGAGGCTGTTGTCTTTTTGTTGGGTATTAATAATTAAATACATAGCTGTGGTTTTCTTTTCTTAACTGGCCAGTGGCCAAGGATTGATGTTGGGAAGTTTGTCAGTTTGCTTGCTGCAAGTTGGTTTAAAAATGACCTCTCACATTATAAGTGAAATATTCTTTCAAGATACATGAAGGAAAACAATCCCAACATAACAGCTCTTAACTGTTTCAGGGACAATCTTGGGATAAGTTCAAATAACTGAAAACATAAGAGATAGATCGAAATTGAGATCATTTTTGGATGGGTCCACTATATGAACTATCCAAATATAGCAATAGTTTTCACCTAAGGACAATACTTAATATTGTCAGGTACATCAGTTTTTTCACAATTGCACCTCATTTTCCCAAAGCCCATGGTTTTGGTTAGTTTCAAAATGAAATATATAGGGACTGGGGCCATTGAACAAACGGAGAAGTTGGAGGGGATGCATTTTGCTGGAAATCAGTGCCTAGACTTGATAGAGTCCTGTTCACATGAAACCAACTTGAATGTTGAATTGATAAAGGTGCATAAGCTCAGTCTTTATATATACTCTCCACAATTTTAATTATGGCAAGTATTATGTTTCTGAGTGGTTCTCCATCTAGATGACGACATTACCACTCTCACTTGCTCATTTTTGATTGGATTTTAATTTCATTTCAAAGGTTTATTTTACCGGTCATTATCTTGATCAAGTTTGAATGTCTTGCAAGGTAAATTAGTCAAAAAACGATGTGCTGGAGAGGGGTTAATACTTGCATTGTCTGGATAAGGATGCCACTGATCGCGCACACTGATTTTTCATCAGATTTTAAATCTGTATTTCAGGATTACTTGATGAGTTTGAATATCAGGGAAATAGCAGACATTCATATTTTTTTTGGATTTAAATATCATTTTCTTAAAGTATTAATTTTCCACTTAAATGATTGATTAAGTCTCTTACCACAATATTTTTGTGAAAAAGCTCATCAGAAAAAAATGATGACACAAACATATTGTGTCACTATTTTTACTCTCGCATATTCATTTTTGCTCAGAATTTCAAGATTCTCCATAGTTACTTTGTACTCTAATTCTAATTTATCCAAAAAATTTCTCAAATTCAATTTTTAATCTTATCATATTTGCTGAATTGGTAGTAATTTGTTAGTCATTATACCGAAAGTTGAGTTGTCTGTACTTCACTAGACTTCTCAGTGAGGTTTTCATGGCCCCATTTATACAGTTGTATACTACTACATAATCGATTACAAAAACATCACCTGCTTTATGGTATTATTTCGTCTTGCTGTCAGCTGCAGATAGAAGTGTTTGCCATATATTGTACTGTACAATGACACAGTGAACTTAATTACTTTTATCATTTTGTATTGATCTTTAATTTTAATGTATATATTTTAAAAACACTTAAGTCATGGATTGGAAACGGAAACAAAAAAGAGAACAATTCCAATAACAAATACCCCAGGGAGCATTATAAAAGATTTATAAGACAAAAAGGTTATAGTGTCTTTGTTGCAGAGTACAGGGAAATGACAGATATGCATTTAAATGTGTCGCAATGTTATAATCTTTAATGGGTAAAACCTGATTTATGTATTGCTTTGAAAATAAATATATGACCTGGAGTATGACATAATAATGTCAATTCCAGTTTCAGAGATTTAGACCTGACAAGGTCCATATTTTACTGACAAAATCCAAAAGTAAATATCTCTTCTTCAGCCTTTGGACAAATTAGAGTAATTCACCCCATTTTGATAGACAAGAGGAATGAATTGCGCTTTAGGAAATATCCCTATTCTCATATTATCTCAGCAGATAACAAGTCCAGCAGACATTAGCTCAAAAAGACCCATCCACATTTCAGATACAAAGTAATAAGAATTATGTCTTTACTTTATATGTAATTCGTGTTTAAATTAAAAAACCACCATATACAACAATTTGCTTTAGGTTTTGTGTATTTGGATATTTAATAGGTAAGAATAATTGCATACTTGTGGAAAAAAGAAACTGTGCACACATATTTTAGAGTAAAAAATAAATATGGAAAAATATAAATAACTTATTTGCTACAATATATGGAGTTTAAGGTTCTCTCAATAAATTAACACCATCATTGTCCACATTTGACAAATTAATTTATTGCAAGAACATTTTTCACAAGTGCGATAACACAATTAGTAGCGTATGTGGCCCCCATTTGCATTGGTTACTTCTCTACAATGAAGTCCAATGGATGAAACCAAATTGTTCAAAAATGTCATGGCAACACATCGACATCTTGCTGAAACAGAGAGTAACGGACAACCCGTACGCCATGTGATTATCCTGCTGCAAAGTGGTTTAGCGACCCTGGTTTCGAATAAACTAATGACTTGACGTTGAAGGATTTCATCATGATAACAGATGGCCGTCAGATTACCATTTATGACCTGAAGTGGTGTTCTACCATTTCTTGTGTTGCCATCCTATACCATAACACTACCACCACCAAATGTTTGACGTTGTACAAAACAGGGGTCTGAATATCGTTCTCCTGGGCAATGATACATTCCGCAACGTTCATCACTACTATCTAAATGAAAACTTGACTCATCCGTGAACAGGATGCCAGTCCAATCATTCGATCTGAAGCGAAGATGACTTCTGGCCAAAGCAAGCCTAAGTCTGCGATGCCTTTGTAGTCAGTTTTGGACAGTTCATCTCAAACCAGGAATCGTTTGGGCAGTTGAACTTTGAAATTGATTCCTCAGATGTACAAGCCGTATGTGATTGTCTTGCCGACATGTTGTTACTTGCGGACGTCCAGGTCGAGGACTGTCTCTAAGGTTGCCAAGTTGCTGCAATTGTCCTATCGAGACCTGTCAATCAAAGCGAGTTGACCGATTTCTTTTGACCAATCAGCGAACCGCATTGCGTCACGCCCATCAAGTCACATTTAGTCCGCCATTACCTCCGACAAACAAACGCAACGTGGAAAAACAATAATGTAGCAGTTTATTGAAAATATGGTGAAACGGTGTCAGTGGGGACTTTGCAACAGTGATACTAGGTATCCAGAGAGACTAGAAGGTGGAATTAAATTTATTCCATTTCCAAAACCAAAAAGCAATCTTGAGAAATGCCGTCGTTGGATCAAGTTGTGTGGTAGACCGCATGATCAACTGAATGAAAAATATGCAGATGGAAATAAACACCTTTATGTTTGTACAAAGGTAATGTGAATAACACTTATGAATAATGCGAATTATTCAATTTAAATATATAAATCCTGAATTTTTCTCGAATACCGAAACAATTTTGATGGGGGAGGGAGGTTGTCATTTCATACATTGAATAACATGGCGAAAGGACCTGCAACAGTAACGTGTGTGAATCTTCATCTTTTTTCAATCTGTCGTTATTATTAAATTCACATGATGTTATGGATTTGTTTCTGCAAGTTTAGTAACACCAGTAATATCTGTATTCAGGGATTGTCGTATTCAGTTACACATACATGTACGTACATTAATGCACACGTTAATCAGTGTAAATTTACTAATGTATTATAATTTATTACCTGATTTTACATGCACTAGCTCTTTATTGAATATTTGTCATTTTTAATTCTAGCATTTTGTGGAAGGAATACCAACAGAGAAATATCCTGATCCATTATCAGCTCTACTGTCTCCACACACCCCATACCAAACACCAGCCAGAAAACTGCCAAAAAGGAGGGTTTTATCAGAACCACCGAATAAACGCAGAAAAGTCCTCTTTGATGTGACAGAGTGAGTTAACACCATCATAAGATAAAATTTATCATTGTTTTCTTGACTGGTGGAAAAAAGTAATGCACATGGTTATTGCCTGTGACTATTCCCAAAGTACATTTGCAGATCACAGTGTTTATCACTGCCTGGGTTCGAGTCCACTAGGGACAGATTCAAGTGTAAGAAAACTCTCTAGTTCACTTGCATACAGTCATTGGTTTTTTCAGAGCACCTCTGTTTCCTGACAGCCTTGAAATAAGTGAGAGAATTCTGACTGGACATAATACATCATTACTGTACTCTGCTGGGCTTTTTTTACAGACACATTGATCTTTTCATAACTTCTTAAAATGTTTTTTTTTTAATTTATTTTTGAAATACTTAAAGTAGAATACATAATGGTAGAAATGTGTAGTAATATATATGTACCTACAAATTAAAGGTGCCCCTCACACACTTTGATTCCTATATTAATTTATAACACCAGAGAAAGAAATGTATCATGATATGATTTTAACTTTTATTTTCAGATTAGAAAATAGTGAAATTGTTCCTTGTTCCAGTCCAAGCATTGTTGATGACAGTGTTCTTAAAGCAAACAGTGTCAGCTCAGATACAGCACAGGGTATGACTTCTTTATTTCACTTGTTATTTTAAGAGTTTCCATCTGCATTCAAAAATGGCACTGCATGGTTAACATAGAAGTTAGCAAGTTTTTCCAAAAGTTTCTCAAATGTGTCCTGATTTGGAAAAATTCTTTGAACTTTCAAATCTTTTCTTGTGTATGTCACAAAATCACAAAATGGGGATCCTGTTAGTAGAAGTTGTCCCTGTACCTGATACCAGTACTCATGATTGGTATCAAGGACAACTTCATTTCCATGCTGTTTTAAAAAAAAAGATCTCCCAAACTGTTTGTCACTGCATGCTTCAAGTACAGTTAAGTCTCTTACAGAGTATGGGCATTTGATTTCAATTATTCCTGTCTGTCCACCATCACATACTTTGCCATCAGGTGTGGCTCCTAAAAAGGGCACTGCAGGGTTCACAATGAAACCAATATCATGCACATGGTTCTCTGTTGTCTTCATGTAGAGTTGTTTTGCAACTTTTTCATTCGTATTTCCATATGAGGTTGCAGTGGTTACAAACTTTTTTGGTTTAAACAATGATTGGAGAAACTTGTCAGATACTACCATTTTTCTTTTCACAATTTTACCAAAACAAGATGCAGTTAGTCTATTTTTCCTTAAATTGTGCCAAAGCTCGCAGTTAGATTGAGTTCTTGTGTTTTTCTCTATATCAAAACACTGGTCTTTATTTACTTCCAATTCAGTCCAGTAGTCACTGTTGTCTGTGATGATGCTTGGCAGATCAATGTTTATATCCAGTGAAAATGTAAGGTCACCACATGGGTTAACTTGGCCACTTGGAACACTAACTGGATTCATCAGTGGAGCCTGTAATACACAAAAAACAACTTTGTATAGTGAATTTTTAAACCAGATTTTTAAATGTGTGTCTTTATTAATTTCAGATGTTTGTCCTCTTGACCTCTTGGCTATTGCTGCAGAAAACCATCAACTAAAACAACAGTTGGCACAACTTTTACTTGCCAATGAGGAATCAAAAAGAAAAGATTTGGATGAAGTCGAGTCAAATTCAACTAACAAAAAAAGCAATATTCCACTTTCAATAGAAATTTTAGTTAACAGCGAAGTGAAGGGCAGTTTTAAGTATTATTCTGGATTTTCACATGAAAGATTTATGAATATTTACAACTTTCTAGTTAAAGACGAGACATTACCCTTTAAACCTTCAGTTGCTGTAAAATGTATTAAATCAATGCCAGTGAAAGATCAGTTACTTTTAACACTCATGAAATTAAGACAGAATTTTGACAATATCCATCTTGCAAACTTATTTCTTTTTATTCACAGGATGTAAGTGTAATTTTCTCAAATTGGATAAACTTTATGTTTTTTCACTTTGGCTCTGTGTCAATATGGCCACATAGAGATGTCATTATTCAGAACATGCCTTCAAAATTTAAGTGTGACTTTCCTGAAACCATGATTATATTGGATGGAACAAAAATGAAAATACAAAGACCAACTGCTTTGACCACTCAAAGTCAAATGTATTCAGACTATAAATCTGCCACAACTGTCAAAGGCTTAATTGGTGTGGATCCACGTGGATCAGTGACATTTATTTCCATGTTGTTTTCAGGAGCAATATCTGATAAAGCAATATCTTCACAGAGTGGATTATTTGACACAATGAGAAAAATGATTGACTGTGGCATGCTTAAGGAAGGTGATGGTGTTATGGTTGACAAAGGTTTCAATATAAGAGAAGAAATTGAAATGTTGGGTTTAAGACTAGTTATACCCCCAAATGCTCCATGTGAAGGACAAATGCCTGCAGCTGATGTAGCAATGACAAAGAAAATTGCTGCCCATCGTGTCCATGTTGAGCGGGCTATATCACGGATAAAAAAATTTAAAATATTATCAAACAGGATCGACCTGTCAATTTTTAGTAGTATAAATCAGATATGGTTTGTTTGTTGTTTTTTAACTAATTTCATGGGACTGCTTATTCGTGACTAGTACTTACATGGTAACCAAGACCACAACCAATATATTGTGAACCATATGCTGTGTTAAGAGTTGTGCCAGGATCCGATGCTAAATATGCAATTGGAATATCTGCTAAACTTTGCAAATATGCAATATCATCTCTGTCAACTTGTTTTTTGATTCTGCAAAATAAAAACAAATTTTGGTCAATAGTATTATTTGTTCATTAATATTTTATTTATGCATATAAGCTACATAATTACTTTTATTTTTAATCGCCTGGATTTCCTAAGTCAAATTCAGATATTACTGATATTTTTACATACATGACAGGTACCTGATAAGTGAGTTTGTTACCACTTAACACCTAGAATTGAAAGTTTGACTGTAAATCACAATAAGATCTGCTGTACAGCATCACAAGTTAGTTGTCCCAGTACCACAAATACACATTTTATATACCAATACATAGTATAACTATTACCTGTTGTCATAAAAAGCTGCCATTAGTGGTTTTCTCTTCCTGGAAACATTTACCGGTTTACAAATAACCATCTGAGACACTGGCTCTGGGTGTATTTTGGAACCTCGTGGTTTATCCCAACTTTGAGGCAAGCTTGTACATGACTGTTCGGCTGGAACCTCTTTATAGCCATCTAGTATCCAGTTTTGTAATGTCATTAAAACGGCCAATATATGTGCACATTCTCCAGAAATCCTGAAATATAAACAAAAATATATAACTTACAGATTTCACATAAAGCAAGACCATTGTGTAATTTAATAAAATTATTATTACTGGTTAGGAACGAGTTGCATTGAAAATTTCCAATTCAAGACTATGATATTGTCAGTTATTCTTGACCAGTATTAGGCCTAATTTTGTGCATTCATTTTTCATACTGTTAAAGTGAGAAAGTAAAGTATTAAATTTTAATGTGAATTTGAACCAATACGCAAATTTGTGAAAAAAAAATTAATTCAGTGATGGACCTGATTTTTGATCGACCTACTGTAGCAGCCACTCTAAATGAGTGAATGGGGAGGGGATAGCAGTCATTCTGAATGAGTGAATGGGGAGGGGATAGCAGTCATTCTGAATGAGTGAATGAGGGGGGAGGGTAAGACAGTAAATAAATACATAAATAAAAAAAAATGACGTAAATTAAAAAAAAAATTACCCGGATTTGCAACTGCAGAACCCCTCTGTGATCGTCTTCGTACAGGAGTTGACTGTCATGTTTATGTTGTGTGGAGTTTCTGATTTCCGCTGACTTCGGTAGACCTTTGCAGATATATCAATCACATCATTTTCATTTCGGGAAAGTTTAACTTTATGAACATATCCATTTCTGCTAAATGCGTGGGCCTTTTGTCTTTGCCTCAACGTGGTTGTGTACGGTAAATATTGTTGTGAGATATCATTTGGAAGGTCGCATAGGTCAAGGTTCACCATATCGATAATCTGATTAAGCTTGTCGGAGGTCATGGCGGAGCGTGGTCACGTTACAAACTGGGCGGAGCATTCATGGGATAATCGATAGGTTAATTGTTTCCACAAGATCTGGATTGTTTTTGACAAATAATAACGAACTATTTGACATAAATAGGTACATGCCAGAGATGTTACTTTCTTCTACAAACGTCAATATATCATCATTGTTACTTACTGTCTATTATGTTAGACACTACTTCTAATACTGCAATGACGTCACACGTTTATAACTCAAAACGAGGCGTTTCACTTTTCGATAAAGAGAAAGTTATAAAATGTGGATTTCAAACCGCTATAACTTTTTTATTTTGTCGCCAATTTTGATGCGGTTTTCAATATTGTTATATTTAAATAATATGTAAAACAATTGTGATAAAAAATTTTTGTTACACGTACCCTTTAAATTTAATTCAATAATTTTATGATTTTGCTAAAGATATTATTGTCAGGTAAGATTCACAACAAGATACCGCAAGGTATCATATTTGGACAGGACAAAAATCAATGACTCTTGACCGCTATATGGATCTACCTGGCAATAAACATTATTCAATAATTAAATCCAAATATATATGAAGGTAGTCCCGTAAGCAAACCGACACACACACACACACACACACACACACCTGCAACACTTCGGGAGAGATACACACGCATCCATCTACACAACACACAACACATTGCTTAGTGCGGAAGTCCCACTGTAGATTGTTATTACAGATTGGAGTATAGCCATCGGAAGACCACAATAAAAACTACAAACAGCAGAAAAGTCTTATTGTCTCATGTTATAAATTTTACTACATCACATAATTTGGCACCGTAAAGACAAAAACAACCTGATGTAGCACAACGATATTTTCATCATCATTTAATCTAGACGATCACACCGGCTTAAAAAATCAACATGAACAAAGATCACACCGGCTTAAAAAATCAACATGAACAAAGAACTCAAGAGATGTTTTAATTGTGGAAGTTTTCAACATCTTGTTCGGAACTGCAAAGATGAAAACAAACGACAGTCACATTCACAAAAGGAAAGAAACCATCGCTGACTTATTCAATTTACAATGAGAAAGCAGACTTTTGAGCAAGAAAATATAAAAGTACAAAGACGATATAACCAATCTAACAAAAACAATGCATTCATCACGAAATGTTATGGAAACCACTGCAGCAGAAAACAAGACAGATGTTGCCATTCAAACACAAGGAAACTTAGACATCATGAATCTCCAAAAAGATAACCACAACCTGAAAGAACTTTACAATAAACTTTTGAAGGAAAACAAACTTTTCCGCGACTCTATTGAAACCACTACTGAAGAAAACAAGACAGAAGTTTCCATTCAAACAAAACAATATTTGGACATCATGGAACCACAAAAGACAACAACAACCTCAAAGAACTTAACAGAAAACTTTTGAAGGAGACCCAACTTCTTCGTGACTCTTTTGAAACCACTGCAGAAGGAATTCCAAAAAACTTTTTACAACAAATGAAAGATGTAGCTTTACTTCTTAGCAAAGTTAATGAAATCGAACTTTCGCAATGTAAATTGCAGAATATAGATACAAATTTTGGACACCATGCTTTTGGATAAAAATTTTGAACAATTCATTTGTTTGTAAGTTATATTACTTTATATATTTAGTATCTTTCAAAACTTAAACTTAATTTTTAAAAAAGGTTCAAAGTCTGTTTTAGGTTTTGTAATACATGTTTGTCAAAAGGGCATGCAAATGCTACTTATATTTTCAACTTTTAATTTCTATATACAATTTCTTAGTGCGGAAGTCCCACTGTTGTTATTACAGATTGGAATATAGCCATCGGGAGACCACAATAAAAAATACAAACAGCAGAAAAGTCTTATTGTCTCAGTTACATCACCACAAAGGGATTTATCATCAGATGAAGAAAAAAAATGCGCTTTATCCTCCCAGCGAATTTCCCCAATAAGAACACCAAATAAAAAATGAATACAAATGTAATACAAATATCATTCAGTGGAATTGCAGAGGTTTTAGAAATAATTTAGAAGAAGTAGCACTATAGTGGTAAAGATTATTAACCTGTAGCATTTTGTCTTTAAGAAACATATGTTTAAGAATCGGATACTGAGTTAAAATTCAGATATTATAAACAGCATCATTCTTTTTCACAATACCGAAAGAGCTCCCGGAGGTGCAGCAATATTTTTCAATACAGACCGGAGGCTCCGGTAGGTATTTTGTCGCTTTCATCACATGATTGTACCTAATAAGGCAATATAACACTTAACAAAAAGTACATCTCAACCCATATAGTTTATTTAATGGATAAACGCAAATACAAAGTTTTAGTCAGGAACGGCAACTGTAATACGTAAACAATCATCGTCTTAAAGGAATTAATTCTAGAAAAAATGCTGATACCTTCATACAATGACGGCATACGTAAAAAAGTAACAGCTCCAGCATTCCTTGGATTTCAAAACGTTGTCGTTTTTCTTCTTGAGTGTCCTCAATACGATTATTACCATTTTCTTTTTCATTAGCTAATCCCTACAATGGTAAATAATTTATCATAAGTAAAAATAATAAATGATAAAATATATTAATGATAAGGTTCTTAGTATTTATTCAAAGTTGATATCTTACTTGTTTGTAAGTGGAGACTGAAGGCTGGGAGAGAAAAACGATAAGGTCACTAAGAGTGAATTTTTTGGGAAAAACCAATACCAATTATTTAAATACCATAACCGATTTTTAATTTAAATATTTATTTTTGCTTGATTTTCCAAAAAACAAAAGGCCCATGGGCCCTAACGCTCACCTGTGTAAATGTCCCAAATTGTTTGCAAAGTGTAATAGACAATATAAGTATAGAAACATCCAAGTTTTCTCAATTTAAGAACTGCCACTATATATAATAGGAAATATCTAGTCACGTTTCACTTTTAAGTAGATAATTTGCATGTAGTAACTAAGGACAATGAATAATTTCCAAATCATTAACCTTTTCAGTATACTTATGCAGCTATGTCCTCGACCTCTGAAATAATGACCTTGAACCTTTTGTCAAAATGATTGTCATATCAACACCTACAATATTCTTATACACATGCTTATACAAAAAATAAATAGTTTGCACTATAATTAGCAATTACGTTCTTTTATGCAGGTATGACATTGACCTTGAAACCTATGATCCTGAACCATATATATAAAAATGATTGACATGTCAATACCAACAATATTCTAACACACATGCCTATACAAAAAGTCAATAGTTTTCAACATAATTAACCATTTCAGTCTTATTGCGCTGCTATGACCTTGGATCATATATCAAAATGATCTTCATGTCAATGCCTAGAATATACTAATATACATACCTATACCAACAATTAATAGTTTTCATAATAAGTAACAATTTGTCTTCCTGTGCTTCTATGACCTTGACCTTTGAATGTACGACCTCGAACCATATACCAAATGATCGCCATGTCAACACCTGCAATATTGCAATATACATGTCTTAAACAAAAAGTTTATGTTTTTCAAGATAATTGACAATTTCAGTCTTTTTTTGAAGCTGTGACGTTGACATTTGAATTTATTACCTTAAGCCATATTTTGAAATTTATCTTGTATAAATACTTATAGTTTTCAAGATATATTGACAAAATTATCAGGAAATTCAGTATATCGTAATCAAACAGACCTTATACCTCTAAACGGTCAATGGGCCCAAAAAACTAAAAGATATATAACCCGTTAGAATACACAGGAAATATGAAAAACAGAATAAATTGGAGAACACATTAACAGCTAAGGAAACATCATGATATTAGTAAAGTAAATTTCTTGCAGTATAGATAAAACTATAAATGAACTGTTTAAATTATTATCAAAAATTGTGTATAATTATTTACAGTAGATAGAGTAAGTGATTTCGACCTGTAAAAAATTGTGGTTTTGTTTTTTTCATCCATATTATTGTTTTGTATTATGGAGGAAGTTAAGTAGCAAACAGAAAGGATTAACTTCAGGACAACACTACAATAGACTTTATATTTGGATTTTCCATCCGTTTTTAGTATTTTGTTAAGGTATGTGATTCTAGAACCACTGATTACGGAACTGCGTGTAACAGTTGTTTTATAGCAAGCATTTTTTCCTTAATGAATTATGAAAGGCCTTGTGAAATTTGGACAACGGAGAATTAATTATAAAATACAGTTTGGTGTTACAATGTCACAATAAGCCTTGGCAATTTATAGACCACTTGTTTTATTTCTTGGATCTTAATTAGAAATAACAAAATAAAAATACAACTTGAGTTCGAGTCTCATTTGGATGGACAAAACGACTGACTGCAGTTTCAGTCTATCTATTTTTCATTAGCTAATCCCTACAATGGTAAATAATTTATCATAAGTAAAAATAATAAATGATAAAATATATTAATGATAAGGTTCTTAGTATTTATTCAAAGTTGATATCTTACTTCTTTGTAAGTGGACACTGAAGGCTGGGAGAGAAAACGAAAAGGTCACAAGAGTGAATTTTTTGGGAAAAACCAATACCAATTATTTAAATACCATAACCGATTTTTAATTTAAATATTTATTTTTGCTTGATTTTCCAAAAAACCAGAGGCCCATGGCCTTAACACTCACCTGTGTAAATGTCCCAAATTGTTTGCAAAGTGTAATAGACAATTAAAGTACAGAAACATCCAAGTTTTCTCAATTTAAGAACTGCCAGTATATATAATAAGAAAGATCTAGTCACGTTTCACTTTTAATTAGATGATTTGCATGTAGTAACTATAAGACAATAAATAATTTCCAAATCATTAACTTTTCAGTAAACTTATGCAGGTATGTCCTTGACCTCTGAAATAATAATCTTGAACCATATTCAAAATGATTGTCATATCAACAACTACAATATTCTTATACACATGCCTATACAAAAAGTTAAAAGTTTTTACGATATTTAGTAATTAAGTTCTCTTATGCAGGTATGACATTGACCTTGAAACCTATGATCCTGAACCATATATATAAAAATGATTGTCATGTCAATACCAACAATATTCTAACATACATGCCTATACAAAAAGTCAATAGTTTTCAACAGAATTAACAATTTCAGTCTTCTTGCGCTGCTATGACATTGAATCATATATCAAGATGATCTTCATGTCAATGCCTAGAATATACTTATATACATACCTATACCAACAATAAATAGTTTTCATAAGTAATAATTTCAGTCTTCCTGTGCTTCTATGACCTTGACCTTTGAATGTACGACCTCGAACCATATACCAAATGATCGCCATGTCAATACCTGCAATGTTGCAATATACATGTCTAAACAAAAAGTTTATAGTTTTCAAGCTAATTGACAATTTGTCTTCTTTTGCAGCTGTGACCTTGACCTTTCAATTTATTACCTTGAGCCATATTTCAAAATTTGTGTTGTATAAATACCTACAATATTCTAATATATATGCCTTTACAAACAATTATTAGTTTTCAAGATATATTGACAAACTTATCAGGAAATTCGGTCTATCGTAATCAAACAAACCTGATACCTCTACACGGTCAATGGGCCCAAAAAACTAAAAGATATATAACCCGTTAGAATACACAGGAAATATGAAAAACAGAATAAATTGGAGAACACATTTACAGCTAAAGAAACATCATGATATTGGTAAAGTAAATTTATTGCAGTATAGATAGAACTTTATGATTGAAACAAATGAACTGTTTAAATTATCAAAAATGTGAATTATTATTAACAGCAGATAAGTTAGTGATTTCGACCTGTTAAAGTTTGTGGTTTTGTTTTTTCATCCATATTATTGGTTTGTATTATGGAGGAAGTTAAGTAGCAAACAGAAAGGATTAACTTCAGGACAACATTACAATCGACTTTATATTTGGATTTTACGTCAGTTTTTAGAATTTTGTTAAGGTATGTGGTTCTAGAACCACTGATTACGGAACTGCGTGTAACAGCTGTTTTATAGGAAGAATTTTTTCCTTAATGGATTATGAAAGGCCTAGTGAAATCTGGACAACGGAAGATAATTATAAAATACAGTTTGGTGTTACAATGTCACAATGAGCCTTGGCAATTTATAGACCACTTGTTTTATTTGTTGGATCTTAATTAGAAATAACAAAATAAAAATAAACTCGAGTTCCAGGCACATTCTGGATGGTCAAAACGCCTGACTGCAGTTTCAGTCCATCTGATAAATCTCATGTTTAATCAAGGATTATTTTAGCAACTACAACGGCGTGAATCAGCACTGAATGATTTGAAAGTTTCAGTACAAGAAAATGAGGAAATAAAAGTAATATTAGTCTCACGATTTCATGTCATCAGAAAAATTGATGATGAAAGCGCTGGAAGAAAAAAGATAAACTGCATTTATAGTAACGGTCAGGATTTGTCCTTAATGGAAAAGCCTAAAAATGTATAACGATAAAGAAACCAGAATACCGGGTTTTATGTCATACATGTCATTTATAGAGTAGACAGATACTTGTAATAAATAAATCTTCATAAACAAACCTAACAAAACTCAAACAAAAATAAAAAGTTTCCCAATTGATCAATAAATTCAGAACATTGGTTATTTTTCTACATTATTTAAACTAATCAATATTAATACTTATGTATCAAAGCTTTCAGGTTGTTCCGGGCACCCGAGGCAAAAAAAAAAAAAAAAAAAAAAAAAACCACAAATAGGATGTTCTGAAAATTTCCACACGTATCGCTTACAAAGCACTGTTTAAAATAATACAAAACACAACATATGCGTGGTTTTTTGTTTCTTCAATAGTATGTTAAACCTACCCCACTTTTAACAATCTAATGTTTATTTCAAAATATACTTAAAATAAATTTTATTTTTGTTGTTTATTCAGAAAAGTAGATGAAATGAAATTTTCACTATTTCAAAAAGGCGTGCCGTGATATGATATACAAAACATTTTGATTATTTAAAGCTGAATTCATTCATTATAAAAGTGAGCAAAAATCTTCATTCTCGTTGACCGTTTACAACAAACATCCAAATTTCATGAAATGTAAGATATACATTTCTTTGAAAAACTACACAAAGTTAGTTTTATATTCTAAAGAATGAAATAAAGAAAACTATATTCTTTTTTGAGATATGGAAAGGTTTCCCTAGCCATATTTACTTTTTCAATTACAACTCATCAAAATATGTTCAAATATTTTTCGGAACTAATGACGGTAAAACTTTATCAATAGTAGTCGTTTTTTATTTCAAAAACCAAATAATAAAAGTGTAATAAGACTCATTTAAGCGTCTTTGTAACCCTAAAAGTGTGAATTACGATTTCCAGAATAACAAAATCGTTTTCAGATTTTGAAATTCTAATTTTTGGAGCACAAAATTCTTCCTGAAAGATCATTTTATTAAAATTTATTACACGATTTCCTATGAAAGAAATTGATCTTCTTGGACATTGTACAAGCTTATTCTGTTACTCTTATACACATGTTATGATACATTTGTCGCCGGCTTCGGTAAATTCCACCTAAGAACCGTGTATCCCCCCAATACAGGTTAGCGGGATAAGCCGTAAACCGTATGTCTTTCTAATATTACTTATTCAATGTAATGTCACGATGTATGAAGATGTTCATTGAGGCAAAGAAAAATATTAATAATTAGTCAATGGGGCATACAACAAAAAATCATTAAAGGTTAAAACGCCTGTAAAAGTACAGACATGATTTGACAGCAAACTGACATATCAGCAGAATCAAAGTTTCCAAATCAGTCTGTCGTTTTTTGTTATATGATTATATCACGTGACATTGTGTGTAACGCCAGTGAAGAAAAAACTAAAATTTAAAGAAGGCAACAGTAGAACAGTGATGTTAGCTGAAATTGGGATTAGAATGCTTTGTAATTGTCAATAAATTCGTAAATACAATATACATGCATTTCCGCCAGTATGCAAATGGAAGACTATTTTCGTTTTACAAGGAAAATAGAAAGAAAAATTGTGAATAAACAGTGTCGCACTCAACCTTAAACCTATTCGAGACGAAAGCTTTTCAAATATCGTAAAATACACATTAAATATCAAGCAACCCTCGTATATATTTATATGAACCCCTGTAAAGTAGATTACTTTTCCGTTTCAGTCTATATAATAAATACATGTTTAATGAACGATTATTTTTAGAAACTAAAACGAAGTGAGTCAGCGCTGAACGATTTGAAAGTGTCAGTACAAAAAAGGGTAAATAAATTCTAAAGCCGAAATTTGTGTCACAAGAAAAATAGATGATGATAGCGTTGGGAAACAAAAAAAAAATCTATTTAAATAGGTAATAATATAATCCTACAATTAATATTAGTAATTTTTTCTGGAAGGTGATTTTAGATGCCTTGTCATGTTTTCAAACATTGTGCAAAGAAAATAAATGCACTGCAGATACACTTATTAAGCTTATGGTACAATTCAGATATTTTAATAGGCAATAAACTTGTATACTTTGAAACCTGGTGTCATAATGGTATTACACATATATGTGATCTTTTTAATGCAGATGGTAAGTTTTAGATCTTCAAGGGTTTAATGTAAAACTAGGTTTCAAACCCGATATTACGCATGTTTATGGTCTTAAACATGCTTTTTTACGAAATAGCCAGAAATACGAGATTTATTTGGTATACCTGTAAAGCCAGAAAAACAAAAG
Source organism: Tegillarca granosa (assembly GCA_029721355.1). Lineage (NCBI taxonomy): Eukaryota > Metazoa > Mollusca > Bivalvia > Arcoida > Arcidae > Tegillarca > Tegillarca granosa. Next base: position 18,551,782 of record CM056606.1, on the reverse strand, counting down.
TTTTTAATATTAATTATGAAAGACAAGAAAGTCTCAAATAGATTATATAAGATCTTTATTTCTTTTTTTTTACAATATAAAGAAACATATTAAGAAAAGTGGGGTTCAATTTTTTAACCTTTTGAACTAGACTTGAAAAAAATACATAAAAACATTCTTTTTACAAAAAATTATATAAAATTAAAATGGTTTCAATACCGTACAGTACATAGAATTTTGCCAACAAATAAGTGGTTGTGCTATATTAAAATAAGCTCAAGTCCACTATAGTTTTTTTTTGTAATGAAAAAATCGAAACTATCATGCATCTGTTAATAGATTGTAATAAAGTAGATAACTTTCATCAAAAACTGGATTGTTGAAAAAACAACTTTATTTATTTGTTACAACAAAATGAAATATATCTTTCTAAAACATGCTAAAAATAACAATATTCCTAATTTCATAATATTAATTACAAAATTTTACATATATAAACAAAAACTTCAAAATAAACAGTTGAAGTTACAAGAACTCCAATATGAATTAACAGTATATGCTTGAAAAATATGCATCTAAAATCCATAATACATATGATAAATTCATCAACAGATGGTCTGTGTTCTACAAATTATTTGAATAATATCAGATGCAGTTATTTATGTTTTTAACTTATTTTTGTATATTTATGTTTTTCTGTTAAAATGTACAGTGTGTGATCTGTTGATTATAATACTGTATTCTTGGACTTTTTTTGAAACATCATTATGTATCATTGTGTAATTTATATGTTGTTTTGTCATGTCTTTTCTATATTTTCTTATATTTTATGTAAAATGTAAAAAAAAATTACCAAAAAAAAATTATTGAGGACGATAGAAACAATAAAGGGAGACAGATATCGCTCCCCCTACAGGGACACCATCTTGGACAATATCAAGGAAATACAAACAGCAAATGAGGGCGCACATTTTACAAGCATATTCTGTTACGCTTTTACATTCTTCTTTATACATTTGTCGCTTTCCTCGGTAAAATACACCTGAGAACCGTTTATACTTCTAGTACTGGTCGGTGGGATAAGAGGAAAACCAATCCCCATGTCTTTATATTTGCACAAAAGGAATACATGTCCTTCAATGTAATGTCCAGAATGCATGCAGATATTCCGTGAAAGACCTAAATCTCATGAAATGATTAAATCGTGTGTACATCTTTAGATGTCCGAGAATTACTTCGAGGAACTCTTAAGACAATGAAAAGACTGAAAATCCGCCTCCAAAAGGGACACCATCTTGGACAATATTAAAGAAATACATATTATATTTTTTATTTTATGTAGCCGCAAATAGCTGTCAAATTAAAGATGCGGTTATAAACAATTATTTTATTGATAAAACTCGGAGAAACATGTTTTAATGATGTGTAATATTTTTATATATAAACGCAATTACATTATTATTATTCGAGATTGCCAAAAATATTAACTTAATGATTGTCGAACTTGATTCCGATGAACAATCTAAACAATAACAACACTTAGATTATCAGGCAACAAATAATCTATGCAATACAAAGGAGCAATAATGTAGGATCCTCAGTAGCATCAAATAATTCGGACAATCCATAAAGAGCACAGATCGGTGTAAAAAAATTTGAAAAAAATCACAAGAACTATCATTTTTAAGAAAGACTTAAAATACAATCTTAAAATGCAAAAGATAAATTAGTAAAATTAACAATTTTATCACTGATGAGGAATGAATTTCCGAAATGTGCACTTAATTAAAATTTTCAAAATAAAATTACAATGACATATCAACAAATTAAGATATTTTAATTGCTATTGAAGACCTTTATCATCAAAGAAATTTTATAGACTTAAAGCAGAAAATCTGGTTATCAAACTATGACAATTTGCAGCACTGTCACAAAACAAGTTTTCGAAAAAAAAGCATAAAAAACGTCAAGTTTCTATTTTCTAGTCAAAAGGACTTATTGTCACAAAACAAGTTTTCGAAAAAAAATGCATAGGTAACGTCAATCTTCTATTACCCAGTCAAAAGGACTTACTGTCACAGAACAAGTTTTCGAAAAAAAATGCATAGGTAACGTAAAGCTTCTATTACCCAGGTAAAAGGACTTACTGTCACAAAACAAGTTTTCGAAAAAAATGCATAGGTAACGTCAAGCTCTTATTACCCAGTCAAAAGGACTTGCAGAATAAACTGTGCTTAAAGAGCAAAGATCGGTGTAAAAAAATTTGAAAAAAATCACAAGAACTATCATTTTTAAGAAAGACTTAAAATACAATCTTAAAATGCAAAAGATAAATTAGTAAAATTAACAATTTTATCACTGATGAGGAATGAATTTCCGAAATGTGCACATGTGGCACATCAAAATTCAACTGGTATTTGTGTTATATAATTACTCGAGTCTTAATTAAAATTTTCAAAATGAAATTACAATGACATATCAACAAATTAAGATATTTTAATTGCTATTGAAGACCTTTATCATCAAAGAAATATTATAGGCTTAAAGCAGAAAATCTGGTTATCAAATTATGACAATTTGCAGCACTGTCACAAAACAAGTTTTCGAAAAAAAGCATAAAAAACGTCAAGTTTCTATTTCCTAGTCAAAAGGACTTATTGTCACAAAACAAGTTTTCGAAAAAAATGCATAGGTAACGTCAATCTTCTATTACCCAGTCAAAAGGACTTACTGTCACAGAACAAGTTTTCGAAAAAAAATGCATAGGTAACGTAAAGCTTCTATTACCCAGTTAAGAGGACTTATTGTCACAAAACAAGTTTTCGAAAAAAATGCATACGTAACGTCAAGCTCTTATTACCAAGTCAAAAGGACTTGCAGAATAAACTGTGCATACAGTGTAGTCCAGTACTATTACGTAATACGACATAATGTGATTTAACATTTTTTTTTAAAGTAGACTAAGTTATTCATTTACTTATTATATTTTCACACAGAGGTAAATAAGGAACTGTACTGCAAAAGTACTAATCGAATTGTGTTATAGTATAGGAAATATTTAGTGTTGACAACCCACAGTAATAAAATAATGATTTACAAACGTAAATTATCCCAAAAGATGGGTGGACAAAAACAACAACAACTATTTGGACATTATTTTGGACATTTATATCGGAATCTACAGTGGTCAAGATAACTTGTACACAGAAAACATGAACAATTTGACAATAAATGATCAATTAAATTCATGGTAAACAACTCGCGTTACGCGTCTCCACGCGAGGAGAATTGTATATTAACCTCGAACGCGGGTATGACCGTGAGAAACATCGGAGAGCGACATACACTTACCAGCTAACGACAACAACAAGTCTCATTTTCTACCACCGCTGTTTTGAAGGTTATAGTTATTTGTATTGAAAACTTAAAGAACCAACCAGGGTTTCCAGTTACTTTGTCACAAAAGGACGTTTATTTTGGTGATCCGTGACCAAGTTACCGCTGCAAAACAGTACTGAAAACGACAAGGAAAACAACGACAAAAAAAGAAAGAAAAACTCCAACCTGGTAAGTGACCTTTTGTATTTTTTTCTAAATCGACATGGCTGAGCAAGAAGACTTTGAAGTGATGCTTCAGAGTGTTAATGACCAGATTGTAAGATTAAACGCCAAAGTAGTATCGATAGAAGTACAAGGAATCTCAAACATAATATAATATTTTGACGGAACGCCAACACTATATAGAAACTGGAAAAAATTTTAGAAAAATTTGGCACACTTAACTTGGGCAGTAATCAAATTAAGCTTTTCAAACAGCACGCGTAACCGTGTCAGACTTTATACAACGATACTTTAATGATAATCCCAATTCATGGGCGGAGTTGAAAGTTGAATTGAGTGCTCGTTTCGGGGAGATAATGGATACACAACACGCCCACTCGTTGCTTAGAAAAATTAAACAAAAACATGACAAGTCCGTAGCACTTTATGCCGAGCGATTACTTCGACTGGCACAAGATGCTTTCCAAGGCCAAGGAGATGGTGCTAACGTTGTTATTATAGAGCGCCAATTGATAATATTTTTACAGACGGCCTGTATTATGACTATTTAAAGATGAAAATTATGTGTAAAAACCCTGGTAGTTTACCAGCGGCAATTGCAAGCGCGATGAATGAACAGAACCTCCGGGAAAGGATCAATTTAAGAACACATTTTGAGTCAAGTAAAAGTGATGAACCAATGGAAATAGACGCGGTTAAACCCAGTAAACGTTGTGTTAATTGCCAAAGACGCAATGATTCAACTCAAGGGCCTAACCATAGATTTAATAGAACGGTAAGGCAGAGATTGTTTTGTTGGACATGTAAGCAACTCGTACATATTTCTAGAGATTGCAAGACAGGGTGGTTTTTCAAAACATTTAAACTAACTTCCGTCCCTCATGTTGAAACTGATCGGAACAAAACCATATCAGTATATGAAATAGAATAAGCAGAAAATCTAAATTCATGTTTAATACAAATTGAAAAAATCGTTTCTGCGCCCTGATTTATTCAGGTGCAGAAATTTCTTTTATTCACAAAAGGGTATATCAAAATTTTAAAAATACATCGCAACTAATTAAGAAACAAGTTTACTTGCAATCAGTTAATGTGGGAACTTTAGAAGTTTAGGGTTAATAAATATGAAATTCAAAATTGGTAAAGACACTATTACACACCCATTTTATGTAGCATCAGAACTTAACAGGAATGCAATTTTGGGACGTGATTGGCTAAAACATTATGGAGTACGCATGTACTTTGATCTCGGATGTTTAAGAATAAACAAATCTTATGTTTCATTTGTCGAAGATGCGCACATAGCTTCAATTGTAAGACTTGATAAAACTTTAGTTGTCAAACCACAAACTGCTAGCATTTGTTTAGTAAAACTCAAACCGATTATCGAAACAACTTCTGATCAATATTCAGAAATTTCTGGTATCCATAGAGGCTTCATTCATTCACAACCAGGTTTATCAGTGACTAATACAGTGGAACATTGGTTAAAACAAACAAGAACAAGAAATCACCTGTATTGTTAGTGAACAATACAAACAAGAAATTAGGTTGAAGCGGGGTTGTATTATAAGAAAAGTAACAGGACCGAACGGTTCTGTGTCGATTTTCGCAAGATCAACAAAGTTATAAAAGTAAACAATTATCCATTACCTCACATCTCGGATATTCTACATAAATTGGGAAATTCAAATTATTTACATCTTTCGATCTTAAAAGTGGGTTCTTCCAGATCCTAATGGACGAGAATCATGAAAAGACGGCATTTGTATGTCAAGTCGGTCTGTTAAGTTCAAAATTATGCCATTTGGTTCGTATCCTAGTGTTCCAGCATCTCACGAACCAATTCTAATTAAAAAGATGAAACCAAAATCGAATTTCTGAGAGAAATGCATTCGACTTTACAAAATGACTTATGACGCATTACATAATCGTCAAAAACGAAGTATTTTACCTTTTGTCGGGGGAATTTTAAGTTCTATATTTGGGGTAGTAAGCGAGGCAGACTTGCGCATGATAAGAGAAAACATTATAGTTTGAAAAGTAATCAAAACAAAATAGTTCATGTTTTAGAAGAAAATATTTCGATTGTAATCAAAACGCGATTAAGAGTTTCTTATAATAGAATTAAAATAAAGGAACTAATTACTGGAATTAAATGGAAGACTTACTAATGTTACAATGTGAAAAGAAAGAGAAGTTTCAGCAGGAAAAGATTTTGTTATATTAGAACCGATGATTAATCCCGTAGAACAACTTAACAATCAGGGACTGGTATATTTTGAACACTTAAAAGTTCAGTTAAACCTGCTAGTAATTGGAAAGATCTCACCAAGCATTATTTTACGTAACGATTTAAATTTTGTTTTAAATGATATTGCTTCAAAATAACCACTTCTTATTCGTTTAGCGTCAAACCCAAACACAGAATTATGGGAATATTATAAAATTAAAAGATGCAAAGCAAGAATCTTACGAAGTGATCCGATTGCTGTATTGTTGTAAATTCCTTTACTTGATTATGCAGGAACATTTGACATTTTTAAACCTCATGTATAACCATTGCCTAAAACCAAAAATAATTCAGAATTCGTTAATCTTGTGGCCCAATACAAAATTGAAATTGATGCGATTGCCATAAATACGGATAGAACTAAATTCTTAGAATTAAATAACCGTAAAATTGTGGATTTATCTACTTATGCAAATAGTCTCTGCAAGGCCGCAAGTCCAGTTTACCCAGTTAATTTAAGTCAAATGTACATTTTAGCACTATTTCTAGGTAACACAAATCAAATATCAAAAGTATGCCAAGTCTACATTTGAACGGATTATGTCTTGCCTAGGGCACAATAAATTGCGGTTAATCATTACCGACATGATTTAGCATTTACATTAAATTGTCTAGACAGCTCACATTAATCTGTCTCGTAAACAGTTAACCAACCGATGGGGATAGTAAAATTAAATATTTCTTTTTCTGCTGCAAATGCAAATTTGTCTCTTTTGCCATTTTTGAGCAACAATCTCATTTCGGAATATCAGGAAAACTTTTGGGTATACCACGTGGTGCAAACATTAGTAGTGAAACTCTATGGCAACCGGTACATACGCGTCATCCAACTTTTAATGCCACAAAACTTCCGCGAAAATTAAGGGACATTGAGGAAATTTCTATGAATAAACTACTTAGTACTTTACAAGGTTAGATGACGTAGAGACTGACAATAAGTTTGAGATTCCTTCATTAGCATTGATGATTTCTTTATGCCTTGGTTTAAGCATTTTTAATTATTGTTAATACCAGAAAGCTTGCTCAGACTGCAGATTGGAGAAAGCTACAAGTCAAAGGGTCACGAACGCCACAGCAGCTGAACATGCAACATTGGTGCTAGTGGTCATGGGAGAAACGAATAATTCCTATAGGCATATTCGCCTCTGCATCTGAAATGCTTCATGAAGAAGCTGTTTCCTAAGATCAGTTAAGACACACCGACTTTTGGAAAGCTGTAAAACATGGATAATTCTACCACGGAGACAAACAGCTTACCACCAACATAAATTCCGCCAACGAATTCGACAAACATTCTTGGACTTGTATATAATTGTGCATATTAATTTGTATGTAGAAACGATATATTATTTGTACTAAACTGTTAAATGGACAATGACTAGTACATTATCGTGGATGTCAAGTATCCAAGCTAGCCTCAGGACAGTTATCAATGAAGTACGGGACTTTGTGTTACAGTTACATGGAATTTAAGTGCCTTAAATATTTTTAAGCGTTGGAGGTGTAACAAAGTCCAGTACTATTACGTAATATGATGTAATATGACAAAATACGACAAAATGTGATTTAACTTTTTTTGAAAAAAGTGGACTAAAAGTTATGGAGTTATTCATTTACTTATTATATTTTCACACAGAAGTGAATAAAGAACTCAAAAGTATTAAACTTGTGTTATAGTATAAAAAATATTTAGTGTTGACAACCCACAGTAATAAATAATGATTTACAAACGTTAATTATCCTAAAAGATGGGTGGACAAAAACAACGTAAACAATTTGACATTTTTGGACAATAAAGGATCAATTAAATTTATTGTAAACAACTTGCGTTATGCATCTTCACGTGGGGAGCATTGTATGTAAACCGCGAATGCCGAGAGGACTGTGCAGAAACAGCAGAGAGCGACATACACTTACCAACTAGTCTCCTTTTCTCCTGTCACTGTTTTGAAGCGTTATCATTATTTTGTATTGAAAACTAAACGATCACGACTGACATAAGTTTTAATTAAAGAAAAAACCAGAGTTTCCAGTTACTTTGTTACAACAGTTAAACGTATGCTTATCAAATCTCGCAATGCTCAAAGAAATCCTTATATTACCATTTTGAAGTATCAAACCACTCCTCTAAGCGATTGACGTTTCACCTGCACAACTTTTGATGGGTAGCAGACTTGGGTTAAAGTTGACTTATACAAAGCATCAGCTTACATCCTATAGTGTAAGCCACAAGAACATACATTTCGGCTAGAGCACAATCAGGTGCTACAATTACAGACAGTTCTATGTTATAAATGTATGTTTTGTACAGTAAGGTACCCAGGGGTATAACATGTAGTGTAGGCAGTATGTATAACACTGTTCAAAATGTCAAAATTTTTGTTTGATTTGGAATGTTTATTTGTGAGATATGAATGAAAGTGTAGGCAATATTTATTTGTGAGATATGAATGAAAGTGTATGCAAAAAAATGCCCATTTGTGAATGTTATGAGTAGCACTCTAGAATTAGAGTATTTTTGATCACATTTCCTTTTTCAATCTTCAGAAAATACTCTGCAATTATTATTGCTCTTAATACCTAATACTATCGTACCTTTCAAATGCAAAAAAAACAGAAAAGAATCTGCCTATTCGATCAAATTTTACAAGCTGAAAAGCAATGTGTACCCTTCGTTATAAAATGACCTTTTTTTCTTTTTAAGTCCATTTCATTGATTACTACATATATCCATGCATGTAATCTATCTATTTTGGTTTATTTTTGACATTTTATCCTTGTTCAAAGTTTAGAAATTACATTGCTGTTTTTCACGCTCCTATTACGTTGTCACAGCAGTTTGTTTTCAGTGCATAAATTTCGTCATGTTCGTAGGCCCTTTTTGCAGTTCACTTTTAGGTCTCTTTCAGTGTCTTAATGGTGGGTACATGTAACAGACTAATTGCATTTGACTTTGAATGTACGGATTGTTTGTTGCAGACTGAAACATGTCCGTAGCCTTTTTGTCATGTCTGTTGTCCCAACACTGTATTCCTCAGTAGTGACTCTATTGTTAGTGATAATAGGTTATAAATTACTTATAATTTTGCAAAGTATTGATTAAATCATTCACTAGCAATTACTTCATTTTTTGGCTATCATTATGTATCTTTGCGAGTCAACATAAAAAAACTTGATCATAAAATAATAGTAATGTGCGTTATATTAATGAAAGAGTGGTCTATAACAGCAAATATGAAGTAACAGAAACATATTTGAAGACAACACAAAGACACTTTTGTGTTTAGCGTAGTAGTAGTAATACAAATCTATTTAACAGGGAGAGCTACGGACATGACATACTTTATAAACCTAGTATAATTGCAGAATCATCCACCTAATCTTTAGGATTATGATTTGAGTCAGTTTGAAGGTTATAGTTAGGATAATATTTGGAGTTTGGGCTAGGATAATATTTGGAGTTTGGGCTACTTTAGACTTGGTTCAAAGAAAATTTAGAGAATAAACTAGGTTTTGCAAAGACTTAATGTAGGGATATTGGACAAAAGTGTAAATTTGGGGGTTTTGTAGCAATCTATGTACAGTTATTTGCATGGTGCTATTTTCACATCTTAATAAAGAATCCATTATTCTTAATGTCTTTTTCCTACATCTTCTGGCAAACCAGTAAATAATATATACATGTAAAAGTTTATTTAAAAAGTCTTTAGAAAATATATATATCTGCTAATGAGTAATAAAACAAACATACCAGTCCTTGTCCATATCACCATCCCAAAAACAAAGTAAACTTTGCAAACTGGTAAAATATGTTATAAACGTGAACTTCCATCTGAGTGAGGCCAGGTGCTCCAGATGGGTAAGAACCTTCTGTCTAGCTAGCTACACCCGTCACGTGCAAGTCAATTTTGAGAATGAAAGGAACAAAGAACTATGGTAAGTCAAATATATCCAGTATAAATTGGGATACAGTGAGTTAAAGCTGGCTAACAATAATGTCATGTCCGTAGCCCTACATAGTTGTTATTAACTGCTAGTCAATGAAAATATACTAAATATTTAAAAAAAGCATTTAACTTTGAGTAGTTCATACGGAAGAAAATCGGTCACTTTTTCAAGTGCTTCAATTGTTATCTATGACGTAATAATGTCACGTGACGTAAAGTTTGATCGGCGGAAGATTTAAAATGAAAACAAGAGGCCGGGAAATAATATTTACAAATCGATTAGAAAAAATAACCTTCTTTTGGCCTCAATTCTACACATCAATAACCGGTGTCGAGTATAGTTTTGTTCCTACTTAGAAATCATGACTCGCCGGTTACAACTTGTTCTTCATCAGTAAAACACCTATTTTCGCATTAAGCGTCCGATTCGATTCATAAGAGGTCGCCGGCATGTGGTTAACTAATTAAACGAATGTCTACAGTTGTAGATAAAAAATTACATAGTTTAAGGTCTGTCTCTATCATACAGAAACATTATGATATCCTTTAATACCATTAACAACGGAAAAATATGCATCTGAACTGTTAATATGTATATAATTTGTTTTGTCGTTTTATACAACAGAAAATTTAAACCGTTGCAGTTTTTTTTAAATAAGAAAATGGCGTGTTTTGAGCTTTTGATTTAGAGCATTAACCTTTTTTAAGGGGCCTGTGGAGATTTGGGTGAATACCTGGTAGTTTTATGGATTAATTGATATATAAAGATTGTCGCTGAAATGTGGTAATCTACGTTGCAAAATAAAGATAACCGGTGTAAGACATGTAACATAAGAATATTTATATTATGATTTAAACATTTTTCATTACTTTACCTTTGAGGACTCAATAAAAACTATTGTTTCAACTCTGTATGTTTAATTAATGTCAAATTTGAAAATAGACATACTTATTTAATCCACTTTATTAACAAAAGTCAATGTCACATTGTAACACATATGGTATCCCGTAAAATGCTAATATTTTCTAACTCAATCGTTATGTTATAAAATGGTATAACTAATAACGTAGATTTGCATTTGAGTGCCCTCGCTTTATAATACCACATTACTTTGCCATATATAAGCATACAGGTTGTCACTTTCTGAGCGATAACGCAAATTACACGAATTTAAGTTAGTTCAATCTTTCATTGAAAATGTACACCGGAAGTTGGTGTTTTCTAAAATTGTAAGACACAAGCAGCATGTTATATGTAATTATGTTGTTTTAATTGCTAATACAGCTTTATTACACTTCTATATTAGTAGTTTAAAACGCTTTGGATACCGATAACGTAGATTACCTAAAATATAACGTAGATTACGTTTTTACTTTTAGTTATGGGAAAGTCAAAAGCAGAAATACAGAGGGCCTACCAAGAAAGAAAAAAGTTAAAAGAAGGCGAAAATTACCTTGAAAAGGAAAGACAAAGGGTCAATGTTTATTATATTCCAGTTGCAGAAAGATCCAAGAAGGAACAAAAGAGCAGAAGAGAAAAAGTCAGAAAATGGGTGCAAAGTCACAGAGAGAGAAAGAAAACAGAAAAACAAGCTTCAAAGAATCTAGCTGATTTGTACTTGAGTGCAGAACAGAGTAATGAAGTGACTTCTAGTACAGATACAACAGAGAGACCACCACTAATTGTTAAAATTCCATTTATCGACAGCAAGTCAAGGACTCGAAAAAGAATAAGCAGAGCTATTGCAAAGTAAAGGCGAGAAATAAAAAACTTGCGTGAAGAGAATGAAAAGTTACGGAGAAAGTACAAAACTGTATCTAAAAGATATGAACGTTTAAAGAAAAAAACTGAAATCAATGCATCTGTTAAGCAGTCACCGGAGAATAGAACATGGAGTAATGATGAAGTTCAAAGAAGCAGTACTTAAAAACAAACACCAAAGAAACGAACATATTCAGAACTCAGGGCCGTTGGAATTACTCCGACTAAATTACCAAAGACAGTAAAGGACAACTTAGTATTTGCTAACGTTTTAACAGATGAAATTTAAACAGCTTGGAAAGAAAACAATCAGATGGGCAAGACAGCTATATCATTGGGTATTGTCAGGTGATAAGATCAAGAAGTACCGATTGAAGACCCGATTGAAGACCCAATTGAGTATGAAGACAGGGATAAGACGTCAGATGTTCCTAAAGAAATCAAAAAGATGTGATAACATTCCGAAAAGAATAAGGATGATGAAAGAAAGACATAAAATGCGTCTAGATATAAAGGCATTTCTGGAAAAAGAAGAAAACAGTCGGATTATGCCGGGGAAAAACGACAAGATAAAAACCATCAATGGGTATGCACAAAAACGCGTTTTAAACGACACGATGTCATTTCTGCATCTAAAGTACAAACTGGAGACATCAAGCAACATATCGTTTACAACATTTACGAGGATGCGACAAAAACATATAATGCTAACTAAATACTTAAGTAGGAACAAATGTCTGTGCCAGAAACATCAAAATATGGCATTAGCTCTGAAAAGTTTAAAAAGCGGAGGAGCAGAAGTACCAATTAACCCTGATGAATTAGTAAGACTTCTCCAAACAGAAACACCTGACAGTTTTTTTGCTCAAATTAAAGAAGCCGAAATTAACTATGCTCAATGGAAAAAAGTTGAATTGCTTGACGGTAAAAAAAGAACAAAAATAGTTGAAACGAAAATAGAAAAGGCAGACTTCATTTCAAAAGTTAGAGAGCAAATTTGCGATTTCCAGGAACACGTTCGAAAAGACAAAACCCAATATCAGGCCATTAACCAACTGAAAGAAAACCTTCCTATAGGTCATGTCATTGTACAAATGGATTTCGCGGAAAATTACACCTGTACTTCTGCGGACGAAGTCCAGAGCGCCTATTGGAATTCATCTGTAGTAAGTCTTCACCCAGTGGTAGTTTATTTCAGGGATCCGGAAAATTTGGAAACAAGACACAAAAATTTTGTTGATGTATCCAATGACTTGGGTCATAATATTGGTCATGTTTATTCAATACTTTAATCGTTGGTTCCAGAAATTAAACAGATGGTTCCGGATCTCCAATGGGTTCATTATTGGATAGACAGTCTTAGTTCTCAGTACAGAAACAAGACGTCGTTTTATATTGTTTCTGATAACCTAAATTTGCTGACAGCAACTTGGAACTTTTTTGAATGTGGACACGACAAGGGACCATGTGACGGAGTAGGTGGTACATCAAAAAGAATGCTGATCAAGCTATTAAACAGCAGAAAATTACAGTACAGGATTCAAGGGAATATTTTGAGAATGTGAAAAAGCTGCATGTATCCGCCGAATACAGATTTGTTTCATCACAACAAATTCAAGTTTCGAGAATTGAGCTTGCAGAAATAAACAAAGATCTGAACCCAGTGAGAGGAACACTCCAAATCCACCAAGTGTTTGCCGCGGAAAAAGGAAAAGTACGAACATGCATTACATCATGTTACTGTCAAGATTGTTTAATCGGAAATGCTCATGACTTCACAGAATCGGTTATTTGGAAACCACGAACTGTGCGTAATCAGAACATGAATGTGGACAGATAGATATGACGAAACAGAAATGGACATAATAGAGGAAGATATCACAAAGAGAGTTAATGAAACAGAAATGAACAGGAAACAGAAAGATTATGAAACGATGGAAATGGCAGAGAGAGATTGCGAGACAGAAATTAACACAGAGAGAAATGTTGAAACAGAAATGAACATGGAAATAACAGAGAGAAATTGTGGAACAGATACCAAGACCGACGTTGGCAACCAAAAAGAAATTGATATCATAACAAATAAAAAAATGGAGGTAAATAAGGAAAGGCAATGTATTTCGAAGGACGAATGGGTTGCGATATATTACGACAGTGATTGGCACATTGGTCACGTGATAGATATTGATGATGATGACGAACTTGAAGTGAAATTTTTAAGGCCTACAACATCATTAAGCGAACGCAAAGATTTATGGAATCTATAGAATTTTGGAATGTTTTCCAAATGAGTTTAAGCCATATGAGGATCTACGCTAATTTCCAATTAGTAGTGAATCGTCAATATATGCAATGTTTATATGTCCCAATTTTCTCAAAGTAGAGAAAACTGGCTTCATCAATTTAGTGAAAACTCTTGGAGCTGAAGAGAGAACTTGGGGTAGACATGTAAATTGGTATTTAATTCCTTTCCAGAGAAAACGAAGAAAAGGTCTATGTCACAATGTAAATAGGAATTTGTTGACATTTTGTGTATTTTAAACATGTGGATCATTTAACAGGTGAGCTAGGTAGTTTCACTATGTATTGTTAGTGTAGTAGTCAGTCAGGTGTTAACAGGTGTAGGTGATAGTTGTTTATGTCGTTATGCTCTGATGATTTTAAATTGTTAAAGTGTATTGATTAATTGATTGGTCACATAATAGAAGTTGTCAGTCTGATAGGGGTATTAAGAGGCTATAGTTTAATGGTCATTTATATGCAAATTTTAAAAGAATCTTGTTGTCTAAGATATAAGTTATGTTGGACAGGGATTTTGTGTGGTTTGTGTGAGAGCATGTGAAAAGTGTGCATGGGGTGTGTATATATAGGGGTGGTATGATAGTTTTTGGTAGTATGGGTATTGCAAGACAAAAGTGAGGGTCATAACTCGAGCTGACACAAAGAAAAATAGATATTTTGTTGAAGTAAGAAGAATCTGATGGACTGTGAGTAGAGAACTTAAATAACTTTATATATATAGAGAAATTTGTGTGAAAGAAGAAAATTGAAAACAGAAACTGTCTAGAACATTATTTTGTCAGCTCCTTGTTGAAGTCTTGCTTTAAATTAAATGTTTGATTGCAAACGCAAAGAACATTTTAGTGAGTAGTCGAGATTTTAGTAATAACGTACAAGAGAGTATTATTTTCAAAACGAAAATTAAGGAGGCATAGAGGTTATGCATATTTGTGGGTGACCATGTGATAAAGAGAAATAAATATAAGGAATAAAAGAGAGATGGTGCTAGAGATCTAATAAGGAAAAGAGATGGGGTCAAAGGTCAAAAGAAGTGACATTAAATAGTGGGGAGACAGAAAATTCTGATGAACGGATGTAAATAGCATTTTGCAGAGTAATGAAGACATAATAATCAAGTATATTTCGTGTTTTTGTATATATATAACGAAATTTACATTTCATCTTGTGATTTATATTTTGTTGAAAACCGTGCAACAAAATATTCAGGAACTAACTCTCACTTTCATGTCGTGTTGAAAATTTAATTAGAGTGTGCGGGGCTCTAAAAATATGATTTAATTTTGAAAATTCGTTTCAACCAGGAAAATTTAATTTCAAAACAATTGGAGGACAAATGGACAATTTTGACATACAGAGACAATAAATAAATTACATGTGTTGGTGGGCATTTAGTCAAAGTAGCTCACAAGTATTCATTTATATATATATGTGTGTGTTTATTTATTTTAATAAATTGTATAATAATATTTCTTTGTATATGTTTAATTCCTACAATTGTACTCACACACAACCAGGTTGTGACAGTCTATCCTTTTGTGTCACACGAACTGAAAAATAAGCATCTTTCAGATCGATAAATGCAAACCAGGAATTGGGCGATATTAATGAAATTGCATGCTTGACTGTGTCCATTTTAAAGTGGTGAGATTCCACATTGCAATTTAATTGTTTCAAATTTAAAATTACACGATAGGAACCATCTTTTTTCGGTCTCAAAAACAAATTTGAAATGAATTCTTTGTCTGAATTCCTAGCCACTTCCACAATGCCCTTGTTCAGAGATTTTGTGATTTCATTTTCAATTACCATTTCCTCGTTTAAACTAAATTGAATAGATCTGGGCAAATCGTATTGAAAAGGTAAGTTTACAAATTCAATGTCATAACCACGGACTAAATTTAAAATCCATTTATCAGATGTTATATCACACCATTTTTTGAAAAAAACTGTGAAATTTTTCCCCCAACAAAATTATCAGGAGCGTTTTTAATGTTCACATTATCACACGTATTAACAGTTTTATCTGTACTTACACTTTGTGGTTCACAACCTGCCTTTACTTTTGTAAGTCTCTTGTTTTCCATTTCCTGTCTAAAAAAGGGTGTTGTTGTTTTCTTTGTTGAAAATATTTTCCAGTACTGCTTTCCTGTTGGTGTTTTGACCATGGTGTTTTCCGCCATAATCCTTGGGTCCATGGTTATATGGACGAAAACGATGCTATCCTCTGTGTTTGTCTGCAGTCCTGAAACTTAAATTTTTCTTGGAACTTGTATCAGTGTTAGATACCTGCATCACTTTGCTTGAAATTTGGCGATATTTGGTCAGTTTTTCAATTTGTTTATCCAAATCATCTCCCAACAGATTGGTAGTTGCTGGATTGTCAGATGAACATAGATGTTGGTATTTGGCAGCTATGTCAGGTTTCAAATTCAGTCGACGCCTAAATGTTAAATCTAAGAAATTAAACTGCAGGAGTTTATGTATGTCAGTTGTCATTTTTAAACAATCCTGTAATTTATTCTGATCTAATGACCCGGTTGAAAGTCCCTGTATCAACGTGTTTGATAGATGTATTACTGGGATAATGGTTTTGACAAGCAACGTCTGTGTGCTCTGTAGTTTTAAGTCTGCACTTCTGGAAGATTGTTTTAATGAATGCCACACAGGGCTGTTGATACGAGGTGTGACGAGCTTGTCAATATCTAGGTGTACGCAGATATAATTGTTTTATCCGAATCGGATTCACATTTATGTTCCAGAGCCGTTAATGGATTATTCTGATCTTGCAACAAAGTGGTTATACTAGACATAACTGAATGTTACGACTGTGTTTCACCACTGACACTGGGCGCAGCCATTACTGTACTGGAACCCTCGTGTTCAACGAGATCTCGTCTTTGATCAACCACAGTTGATCGACGCGTAGCTCAGTCCCTCACTTTCGCATGTATGTCAAAATGGCGACTGTTAGCTCCCGATGTCTCACTATCATTGACAGGTTGTGCAGATACTGATTGATATCTAACTTTCCTAATGTTCACATTAGTGGCTCCATTAAGTATTGTTCCCACAATGTCCGTATCAGGGTCAGGTCAGGAAAGAAGAACCTGAAGCAAGACCCTGAACGTGGGTCATGTCATCCATGACGGCCTGCCCACAGATATCTGATACAAAACACAAGAGTACGCCCTGAAAGAAGGGACAATACTTGAGCTAAAAAACGTGATATACGTTTGTTACCAAAAAGTCAAGTCTTAGAAATTAAGACACGTGTAGGATTTCGAGAAAAAATTAAATGATTGGGAATCTGCTCCGAATAAAAATACGTCTGTTGACCACTCCATGCACTCTAGTACTGACCACTCACGTGACCTCTACGTCATCTCATTATCATCCCATTTGCATATGTTGCTTTAATAGAATAGCAGTCACCTGACAAAATCTCTTTTCAATTTTTTCAATCTAATTTTCTTCCGAAACACACTTCATAGAAAACTGATATTTAACGTTCATTTGACAACAGTCGTCTTGTAACTGGTGATGTCTCCGCCGTAACTGGCGATGTCATTGAAGAAGGCGATGTCACCGAGATTGCCTGTAATAATCGGACATTTTGTGGTAATGTTAAGTTTAAAATCGTAATATATATGTGTAATTAATGACTATAGTCGACTGTAAAGGAAATCTGCCAGGCAAAATAAAGTAGAAATTTCTAAAAAATCTACTTCAAATGATGAAGTCGAATCGTAAAGTGACATTTACCGTAAAATTTGACAAGAATCGTCTGGTGACTGGTGATGTCACTGCCATAACTGGCGATGTAACTGTTGTATCTCGCAATGCCAGTGAAGGAGAAAATTGAGACAATGTCACTGGCGATGTCATTGAAGAAGGCGATGTCACCGAGATTTCCTTAATGATAAGATATTTTGTGGTAATATCAAGCTTAAAACCGATATATATATATATATATATATATTAAATTTTTGACGAAAGTCGACAGTTAAGGAAAAAAATTCCTTCGAATAATGGAGTCGAACTGGTTTTGTTCAACTGTTTTGTTAGGATACTTCAAAAAAAAATTACTAGTATTTACAAATGGAATTTGTTTCTAATTTTGTAAACTTCGGAAAAAAGTACCAGCAGAAGAATGTTTTGTCATTAATTTTAATATGATTGAGTGCACAAGAAATAATATTTATTTATACTTGAAACACAATAAGGGTGTATAATCTGAAAAATGTGGGTGTTTATCGCGCGTTTTTAAATCCATTAGTTTCAACATATTTATTGTTCTAAATGTGACAATACAAGATTATATATAATTAGGATTCTGGAACAAGAGATAATCTCTTATTTTAACCAGTCTCCTGCTTCATTAATTACTGATATTAATAAATATGGACGATGATCAACTTAAATACAATAGAAAATAGAAGAAGTAGTTTAAGATAAATAGATCAGAAAAGAAAAAAAAAGAAAGATTAAGGTACAAACAGACAGAATAAGAAAACTAAATAACAAAATGTAATGGCATATAAGTACTACGTAATAATAATTATTATTGGATTTTTTCCATCATCACACACAAACTGACAAGAGTCGAAGACACTTGAACAACAACAAGTGATCGGGTCGTTCCCTACCGACAAGTGATGTACAAGTGTCTCCGCATCGGCCAGCAAAATTTTGATCAATTTTTTTATTACGATTTCACCTTTTTTTTACTTTTACATAAAAAGATAAATAGCTAACCATCCCTAGTTTCATTCGAGATGTTCATTCGAATACATGTATATATTGAAAGTAGAGTAAAATTGCAAGTGATAAACCAAAACAAAAATATCGAAAAGCCTTTAAAGGTTTTTCAAATATCAGTATATGCAAAAAACACAAGCCTTACTCTATAACTCAAAAATAAATTATATGTATAAATATACGTTCATTTCATTTTCTTAATCCTCTTAGTTCCCAGAATTCGTCAACGTCAGTTAGTTTTGTTTCTAATCTGAAAAGGTAAGACAACGAATTTAATAATAACACACATTAGTTACGAAAGTTATCTAAGTTTGAATTTCATGCGCAAATCGTTTCTATTGTGTTCGAATGGTAAATTCATATTAATCTTACCTTAACTTCTTGATGTTATTTTTCTTGGATGAATCTTTATGACCAGCGATGAGGTGTGTCCGTCTGTCTAGTAACATTGTCGCTGTTATTATTAAGTCTTGTTTGTCAATTCCCAAACATCCGTAAGTCCTTTTTTCTAAGTATTATTAATAAGTCCGAAAAAAAGCTAAAATTCTACACCTTGGTCATCCGGGTATTCAAAGTAAGTACGTGGGCAATTTCATGTAACCATGGTAGCCGCCAAATTATAAAACGATGTGTGTGCTTGGAAATTTGTCGATTTGGAAGTGATCGTCCATCAATCGAAAAGTCTGTCCATAACATTTATCGTTATAAAAGAACATTATTGTCAGTCCTTGACACAACACTTGTCTAGTTTGGAAAGAAGATAGAAAGTGACCGAATTTTTTTTAATAAAGCGTAACTCTCCAAAATCGTAATAGGTTTCGAAGTGTTTGGATAATTTAACCTGTCCTTATAGTCGAATCAAACATTTTCTGTGAAAAAGTCAAATGTATTATGTTGTTTTTCGAAATTTTCATCGATATTAAACAAGTCTTTACAATTGGCCTTTACGTCCCGAAAGTAAAAACCACCCTCACCGCTGGTAATAAGAAAATCTATTATCTTTAAAACCGTGGTTATAACCTGAAAAAAATTATAAGTTTGAAAATACATGGATCTTTGGTTACACAACAATCCTATACTTTCTGTAAATATATAACACAAATACCAGTTGAATTTTGATGTGCCAGATGTGCACATTTCGGAAATTCATTCCTCATCAGTGACACTAAGACCGAAATGTTTGATAATAAAAAACATAAGCCAAACAGTTGGAAACAAATAAATCTAAAGTTCCAAAATTACAAAATCCAAATCCAGCTAAGGAATGCTTTGCACGAGGGAACAAACCTTAGTTTTAAACAAATTTTACAATTTAAGGCAGCTGAAAATTTTGCTAAATGGTACAATTTCTGACAGCACAAAGTACTGCCTACTGAGTTATGGAAACCCTCGGGGAGTTTCACTCCACCAGCAGCGGTACCCGCTCAGGGGTAGTAAATATATAACACAAATACCAGTTGAATTTTGATGTGCCAGATGTGCACATTTCGGAAATTCATTCCTCATCAGTGACACTAAGACCGAAATGTTTGATAATAAAAAATATAAGCCAAACAGTTGGAAACAACTAAATCTAAAGTTCCAAAATTATATAAATCCAAATCCAGCTAAGGAATGCTTTGCACGAGGGAACAAACCTTAGTTTTAAACAAATTTTACAATTTAAGGCAGCTGAAAATTTTGCTAAATGGTACAATTTCTGACAGCACAAAATACTGCCTACTGAGTTATGGATACCCTCGGGGAGTTTTACTCCACCAGCAGCGGTACCCGCTCAGGGGTAGTAAATATATAACACAAATACCAGTTGAATTTTGATGTGCCAGATGTGCACATTTCGAAAATTCATTCCTCATCAGTGACACTACGACCGAAATGTTTGATAATAAAAAACATAATCCAAACAGTTGGAAACAAATAAATCTAAAGTTCCAAAATTATATAAATCCAAATCCAGCTAAGGAATGCTTTGCACGAGGGAACAAACCTTAGTTTTAAACAAATTTTACAATTTAAGGCAGCTGAAAATTTTGCTAAATGGTACAATTTCTGACAGCAAAAAGTACTGCCTACTGAGTTATGGATACCCTCGGGGAGTTTTACTCCACCAGCAGCTGTACCCGCTCAGGGGTAGTAAATATATAACACAAATACCAGTTGAATTTTGATGTGCTAGATGTGCACATTTCGGAAATTCATTCCTCATCAGTGACACTAAGACCGAAATGTTTGATAATAAAAAACATAAGCCAAACAGTTGGAAACAAATAAATCTAAAGTTCCAAAATTATATAAATCCAAATCCAGCTAAGGAATGCTTTGCACGAGGGAACAAACCTTAGTTTTAAACAAATTTTACAATTTAAGGCAGCTGAAAATTTTTGCTAAATGGTACAATTTCTGACAGCACAAAGTACTGCCTACTGAGTTATGGATACCCTCGGGGAGTTTTACTCCACCAGCAGCGGTACCCGCTCAGGGGTAGTAAATATATAACACAAATACCAGTTGAATTTTGATGTGCCAGATGTGCACATTTCGGAAATTCATTCCTCATCAGTGACACTAAGACCGAAATGTTTGATAATAAAAAACATAAGCCAAACAGTTGGAAACAAATAAATCTAAAGTTCCAAAATTATATAAATCCAAATCCAGCTAAGGAATGCTTTGTACGAGGGAACAAACCTTAGTTTTAAACAAATTTTACAATTTAAGGCAGCTGAAAATTTTGCTAAATGGTACAATTTCTATTATAGATAAAGGAAAGGAGAATATATAATAAAAAAAGAGTGAGTGCGGGATCGAACGCGTGACCCTGACCTCGGAAGAGAAGCGTCTAACCGTCTGAGCTAACACATTCACACTCCGTAAGAAGAATAAATAAATACAACTACTTTGATTAAGGGGAGAGAAATCGTTTAAAACAAAACTTACGCACCACTCCGACTTCATTTCTGATCATTTTAGTGAGAGTAAATACATAAAAATACTGAAATAAAATATAAAAATAACTATTATTTTTTATTTGATGTATACTTTTCGAGTTTTCGTTTTTTGTAATTAATCGTCTACTATTGGTTTCGAATCAAATCTTACCAATAGTTCTCAATTAGTTTGATCGTGTCGCGATTGAAAATGAAACACACGACATTAATTCGTAAGTAATAACACTTCCGAGAATTACCCCAAATTGTGAAAACGTTAAACTATTTCAACTCTAAATAAAACCTCTCACCTTGAGTTTTTAAAATTTTTAAATCCATCCTTAAGGACTTATCTCAAATCAAAAGGAATTGGACACTATGTTACATATAATACCGAAATAAAGTTACATCTAGCCGAACGGCGTATCCGCACTATTAAGGGGAAATTAGTTAAATTTATGTATTACAAACAAACCTACAAATGGTTCGACAAACTGTAAGATATAACTACATCTTACAATAATACTGTGCACAGATCGATCAAAACTGATACTACTTATGTTAGCAAAAAAGATGATGTGCGGTTGTGGAATATTTTATATGAAACTCCAAAGCCAAGCAGCGTTTATTGGACCCCCAAAACATTTCACATTTTTTATTAATGACTCACTCCGTATTTCAAATATTAAAAGAACTTTTGCGAGAGAGTATGATACTAGATTTACCAATGGAATATTTTTCGTTAAGATAGAAAAATTAAAGGAAAACTTGCTAAATATGTGTTAAAATACCTAAACAATGACCTGAACAATGAAATAATTAAAGGTGACTTCTATGAGTAAGAATTGATAAAAGCTAGTATAAATAATGAAACAGAATATCAAATTGAATGTTTGCTAAAAAAAGGTAGCAAAAGGAATGTTTAGTGAAGTGGAAAGATTGGTATTCAACGTTTAATAGTTGGATTTTTAAAGGAAATATTAAATTATCTGTGTATCTATTGTATTGAATGAAAAATAAGGAAATTTTGAAACTACATTCCAAATACAACTAATTGTGTTGGTTCTTAACTAAAATTAAAGAATGTAACAACATCCATATCAGATATAAATACGTTTCATTTTAATAAATTATATTTATCCTACATTTTGATAATACAAATATTAATAACTCCTTTTTCATAAAGAATTAAGCGAAGTAGCTTCAAATTTTTCACTTAATGTACATGTTCTATGGCAAATGGTCCCCCTGGCGCACATGTTACACAGTTCATCATCTCTTCATCATTATTGTGTAAATATTGCAAGGAATTACCGAATGCAAATTTGGAATGTCCTCTAATTTCTTTTATGGAGTCCACCTATTACATCCAATTCGTCCAGTCTTAATGAAACTCCCATTTTGGTGGGAGAAGGTGTCTGCCTTTCTTTGTAAAAAAAACCTACTTCCTAAAGTCTACACAATACACAATGCACATTGTAATCGATAGTTACAAGTATGTTGTTTCCCAAATGTAACTTGTACTATTCTTCCCTTCCTCGAATTTTTTAACGCGTTTTTGAAGTGCTCAAGATGACCGCAGAAATATTTCCACTTATCCACGGTTCTACATAAACCGTGTCTTGAAGTTGTACTATTTTCATCAATTTGTCGCCAAATTGATATTCTCCTAAAGTTTGGTCTTCAAACATGGACATATTTAGAGATCTTTCGTAGCTGATTATAAATCGAGGGATACTAATGTAATGGAAAATCAAAATATTGAGTGGTATTAATAAGACGTCATTTTATTGCAAAACGTGTCATATTCATTTTATTCATCATTGTGATTTATGTATAAATTTTATCATCCAAACACCACATCTCCAACGAAAACATTTAAAATAACTAAAATACATTTTTATTTTTGGCATATGTGCATTGAATTAAGTGCTGAATTGTTTGGTTATGATGCGACATGTATGTAAGTGTAAATCGTAAAATTATATATTATAATATCGAAACAAGTAATGAGAGTGTAAAAGGAATGTCAATGTTTGATAAAACTGACAAGTAAAATTAATTTCATCAAATAAATGATTGACAGCTTACGATTGAAAAAAAAAATTGACAGTTCACGCTCGAAAAAGATTAACAGGTCACGATAGGTTAGTGCAATAAAAATGATTGACAGGACACAACGTTGCACCACATGCACATTTTGCTCCATTTTCCTTGTTTTCGTATGATTCTATAGAAATTATTAATATATAAGTACATACATATACTACAGAGTGAACAGAATTGTATGAACAATGAAAACCAAAATCGTTTAATAACTTATTGTGACCAAATACTACCGCTTCTTTTTATTCAATCACTTCACAGATAAAATAAACAAAAAAAACACCGAGTAAACAAATTACTGGAACAATATTGCAAAATATCCAAGACCGCTGCTTATTCTGGACCTGATTAAATATATAGCGTTCTGAAAACACAAGGTGTTGACGATATTGGTACACTCTATACGTCGCTGGTTACACAAACAAGATGATTACAGTTTCCAGAGGTTTTCGCGAAATAAGTTTAAAAAGGCAAGAGTCATAGTCTCTAACATTGATGAACAACACGATGCTGATTTAGATGATTTTTGGCGTACTCTTGTATATGTGTTCCAATTTCGGAAAATGGAACTTTAGTTGTGCAAAATATTGGTGACATCTCCTTGAATATTCATATGGAGACAACGTAGTTTGTGGTATGGTGTCTTTGCTCCATTTTATCAATATCACATTCCATCATTCCAAAAAGTTCACCTTTCCTTATTGCTTTTAAAATTTGATGTTCGCTAACTTTGCTCTTATATTTTCGATAAAAACTTGGTGAATGTGATTCTGCAAATTGTTTTAACTCTCGATTAGAAGATTTCATTTTAAGAAATTCACATTCCCACATTATTTCCAACTTGTATCCTTAACTTGTTAGGTAAGAGTCCGTTGTTTTTTGATAGCGTTTCAATTTTTCATTGTTGGATAAATTTTCAGTTAAATGGCATGTATGTCCATGAAAGTAACAACCATTATACTGGAATATTTTGTTTTGATAACTATCGAATCCGTCCACTGGATATGGCCCGCAACGCTTCTTTGTTGTTGTTTAGTTTGTGTTGTGTAACCGTGTTTTTGGTTTAAATAGTTCATCCAAATGTACATATTCCAATACTTATCCCGTTTCTCTGGTATGAATTTTTTGTACTTATGGCGCACAACCACAAATCCAACTGGAAATGCTTGGTTCAAACAATAAACGTACATCATATCCCACAATACGCGAGTACAGTTTCTGTTCTCTTACCAGTGTTTCTCCGGCTTTATGATGTCTGCAAAAAAATAATGCTCGGACCGCCGCAGATATTATCTTCAATTTTGTGGAATATATCCTTATTCGCATTATCAAATAGAGGAAACACTGCACCCACTTTTGATGCACTATCTAACAAATTCCGACGAGCTATACCAGGGATTGAAAACGTAATTTTAAAAACATCAAGTTTCTTTTCCCAGTAATATTTTAAAAATTCTGTGTTGCTTCCACCATTGGTTTAACGTCATTATCATTATACCATCTTAGAAAGTCTTTGAATGTTTTCATGTTATTTTGGTTCCATACATGTTTTAGTAAGTCATAATTCTCCTTTATACTGGAGTTGCCGTCATCAAGAACGGATTTTGTTTTAATGAAGAATACCAAACATCTCCAAGTGGTGGTAATCCCGGAAAATTCAACTTCTCAAATTCATCGAACCATTTATATGGGAAGAATCCCTTTTTCTCCTTTACTCAATAAGCTAGAAGAAACTTGGAATATAAAGTACCAGGTGCTAAATACCTGTGTCATATCAAGAAATTGTAGGTTAGTGTATTTAGACAAGTGCATACATTATTTTTCTTAATAAAAACGTTGATTTTGATTTGTGCATTCCCAAGTGTTTCGCCAACTTAGACTTAACCAAATACAAGTCATTTCTGCCAGAATTAAATCTTAAAACCGGACACTGACGACAGTATGAAATAAATTTATTTTCAAGTCTTCTAAAATGATTATACATAGTCTTTTTTACTCTGTTTGAAACATTGTTCGTGTTGGGAGGAATATCCTTTTGAAAAACTTCTTCATTATCTTTATCACTGTCATATTCCGATGATGATGAAAAATCGTTGTATTCCACATTCCACTCGTCGGATGAAAAATCGTTGTATTCCACATTCCACTCGTCCGTTTGAAAGATTAGACATAAATGTTTTAAATACATTAGGCTTTTTCATTTTGATAATAAAGGATCTTGATGGAGGTTCGAATTCATCTGTTTCTTGAGCCTTTGAAGAATCAACTGCTTCACTTTCATCATAGTCAAGATCTTCCGCGGAAGGTCGTCAAAACTGTTTTAATTCATTTAACTTTTCGAATATTTGTCTCCATTTCACTCGAGATAGTTCAAATGTTTTTTCACTGATTTTGCACATGTATTCCACCATATTTTTTAATAATTCATCCAAATTATCACAACAAAAGATTTGTTCAGAAGTGAAATCATCCACATTACTACAAATGCTAACAGAGACAGGTATATGCTCCCTTTCATAGTCCACATTTTTGTGTTGTTGAGACTTGTATCATTCCTCAATAAAGCTTCCATATCAAATGTTATGAACCATGGATAGAACTCTTCATTTTCACTTATTTGAACATCAAACTCCCTAAGTTCATCGAGAATTAATTTCGAGTTTTTATAAAATCCTCCTGGAAATATGTGTTTTGTTTTCTGTCAACATCCTTTCTTATGTTTATTCAATTTCTTTTCAGTCACAAAATGTTTGTCACAAAGATCACATACGTATTTGTTACAATAACGTTTGATATCTTTTATAAAAGACAGATGATTTTGAAATATATTAAGATATATATGTTCATCGTAAGAACACAGAGATTTATATCTAACTTGTGCTTCATCCTCTTCATTCAGTTCGAAAACATCAAGGTTTATGGAGAAGCATTCTTCCACATTTTGAATTTCACTTATGTCGATGCCTTTAAAATCTGTAAATGAGACCGTCATTATATTGGCTATCCGATGTTCATGCAAATAATTTTGCCAGCATTTGTACAGATGTTTGACAGAAGCTTCAAATCCTTTTACACGCATTGATCCTAATTTATGAAAAGCCAAACATCTAAACATGCACAGATTATCACCATAAAATTTCTAAGTGTGTGGGTCTTGTTCAAAACTTATAATTGCGTTGTGTCGAGCGGAAATAAACTTTGGTAAGGCTTCAATTAAAGTTCCTAAAGTGAAATTCGAGGAATATACTTCAAATCTTACATTGCTCACAAATATCGGTATCCATTTTGTATTCGGTCTTTGACGAAGTAAATATGTGTAGATATTTAATTTTCTGAGTCCGAAAAGGAGTTTTTGAAGATCTTTTCTTTGGGTAAATATAAAGAGGAAAATTGAAAATTTCTTTGCTTTCAAAAGGCTTGAAATATCTATATTCACTATTGTCCAGTTGCTTTAATAGTACTCCTAAGATCAGATTCAATCTTAACGACTTTGTCTGTTTGTTGTAAACTTCATTAGCTTTTTCAAAAATATTTTCCGGCGTAAAATCGTTTGGTAATGCAAAATTATATGATGAATGTAAGTCCCCACCTCTCTCGGAATTCCTAATTAACGGGAAGTTTATTTTATATACTCGTTTGAAATCCTTATTTTCCACACCGTTTTCCATCCAAGGTGGCGGGGCGTTTCCCCATGGAAAACTTTCGTTACCCCCTCTCTGAACATGGTAGGATAGTTGATGATGACACAGGTCCTTTTGACTTGAGAAGAAAGCTCCACATTTTCTACATTTTATCTTCCATTGCTCTGTTAGAATAAAAGAATAAGGCCTTATAAATTTAATCATTAAGTTAAATAAAATCATTTTTATTAACGATATTCATTTTTGAAATGGACTATCGTTTGCCTTCAAATTTTTTAACACTGTTTATCATAAATAACAGAGTAATGTCATTTGACCAGGAATAAATAATAAGAAAATGGTGTTGAAATACAACAAACCAGTCTTTAAAATATAATTTCTCAAATTGAAATGGTAACATAGTGCACACGATTTTATTTTATTTTATTTATCACGAGAGAGAGTGTGTCTTTAAAATATGTTTTCAAGTTGAAATGGTAACATAGTGCACACGATTTTATTTTATTTTTATTTATCATATGAGAGAGAGAGAGAGAAAATGTATGTTTACATACCTTTCGTAGGTTCAACAGTCACTGCTTTGGTGGAATGTGGTTGATCCGCTCTCAAAGATTTTGGGGTGTTATTTTGTTTTTTTCTCTTGAGATACTTCTACAAATATAAATATATTATGCAAATGATGAACATGATGGATACCATTAAGTATTAAAATCTACTAACTAAATAAAACATAAAACTTTTTGCTTAAACTCAGAAACTCGAAATCGTTTTTAGAACAGAAAAAAACTATGAGGTAATATGTCAATGTAATTTGGAAAGATTTATATAAAAGTTTTCACACTCAAATTTGTATCGTGAACTATATAATTTCAGAATGAAGCTATGAATAATTTCAGAATGAATAGAAATATATTTTAGAGTAATAAACAAAGAATTATCTTAAGTATTACCTTCTGTTTTTTCTTTTCTTTACATTTTTCTCGTGTGTGACAAGTAAATCTCTTCTGTAACATATTTTCCTGCAAATGCAACAATTCCAGGATTCTTTTTTTTTCATGAACAGATTTTGAATGTCTCGTTAAACTCCTTTGGAGTTAAAAATTTGCATGCAAACTTAACATCTAAATTTCAAGCCTTTGATAACATCAAATTGTTCTTGTTTGATAACTCCATTTGTCTTTGCCCATGTTTCCAAATCTTTTTCAAAAGTAAATTGTACTACTTTCTCCAGTAAAGTTTCCTTTGCTGCTTCAAAACTTTCTTCTAAAGTAGTCTTTACAAAGGTTCATCACAAATCCGATAGATGAACTGTGCCAAGTATTGCTCTATTTATATTCGATCACTGTTGATCAATTCATACAGTAATCATTATTCTTTGAATAAAAATGATAGTTATTGATAATAAAATAATAAAAGATAAGTCACCATACTGCAGAGTTTATACGCAAGAACTCATATAAAATGTCATATCTATATATCACACACAACATTCTTCATTAAACTTGTAATGCAAGTTAGAAAGGAACAAAATTATGTACGAATACCTTGTTAAATGACGTTTTTTATTGAATACAAGATGTTGAAATTTCTATTTTATCATACTTTCATTACTCAAACCAACTCAACCGTGCTCCAACACCTTTAAAATATCACTTTATGATCAAAATTTGTTGACATAAAGAACTTACAATTAAAACATCAATATGATGTATTAAAACATAGGACAGCATTTTATTACCTGTCATACATCGTTATTATACTATTCATAAAAATGTTGTGTCAAACATTTTTTTTATTTCGAATATATGGGTTTATACTGTTTTTAGGTTTATTAAACTGCAATTTGTTCTAGATAAAATCTTTCACGATATTGACATTTTTATTTCATTTCAACCTCAGTCCACCACCTTGCACCTACATTCAAAATATCACAACATGCAATATAGAATTTCTAATTTAAACATCAATTTGCTGCGTTAAAACATAAGATGACATTTTATTACCTGTCAAACATTTTTATTACCCGTCATTATATTTTAATTACCTTACATAAATTCAACCTGTCAATCAAATGCACCTCGCTATACCACCTTGCACCTTATCTAATTTTTTTAAAATGCAAACATCGATTTAGGAGTATTCGAGACCCCTATAATACTACTGTTAACTCCACCTCTGTCCTTTCTATTAAATCATCCACTGTCTTTCTGCACAAAAGAATTTGAAGTTCCATTAATTGTGAGCTTTGCAACCAGGTCAACTTTAAGTTGGTTTCCATGAGATTTGGATTTCAGGTATCTCTTCAAAGATCTAATAACAAAGCCACATATAAATAATTAATATTGTATGATCATTGTCAGAAATTTCCACATTACTGACAGATGAACGTGCTTGTTCAACTATCTATTTCGCTGCATGAAACAGATGCAAACATTTTCACACAAGCTGCTCGTATCTTTTTGTCTAAACGCATCTTGAAAATTCAGAAAACAGCTGCTCTCTATCTGTTGACAGTGAGATGTTGACACTTTACTGATGAAGTATAGGCAAATATGTCTTCAAAAGCGAGTCAAGAAATTCATCATTTTGTTTGCACATTCTAACAACTTTTAGTGTGAATCTGCTGCAAGGGCCACTGCCTTCGGATCAGTTTTCAATTTGGAAAGAGTTATGTGGAAATGTGGATTCTCAAATATGGATCAAATGTGGATTCTCAAAACTTCTAAAGAACTTCTTGACTATTTTGTTTCTAATACTCTATCTGCAGTAAAAGTATAAAAACTTCTGATTTTTCTACCCTTTACACCACTATCCCTCATGCTAAATTGAAAGAACGTCTAAAACAAATCATTCACTTTTCATTCTTTTACAAAAACGTAAACCAAGATATAAATATCTAGTGCTCAACAGGGATTCTGGTTATTTTGTAAAAAAAACCATACAGACTGCAAACAAAAATATACTGAAGATACCATCAACAAAATGTTAGAGTTTTTGATAGACAACATATTTGTTGTGTTTGGCAATATTATCTTTCAACAAACAGTCGGTATACCAAAGGGCACAAACTTGCACCTTTGCTTGCTGATTTGTTTCTTTATTCATATGAATCAGAATTTTTACAGAACCTTGTCAAATCTGGAGATAAGACTGTCGCGAAATCATTCAGCTACACATACAGATATATAGACGACGTTTTATCTCTAAACAATCACAAATTTGGAGAATATGTGAATGCCATCTATCCAAGTGAGCTTGAAATAAAATACACGACAGATTCTGCTTCATATTTGGATTTATACCTCAATTATGACACCCACGAAAGGTTACATCTGAAGCTATACGACAAACGTGACGACTTCAATTTTTCTATTGTCAACTTTCCGTTTCTTTGCAGTAATATCCCTGCTTCTCCTGCGTATGGTGTATGTTCATAGTTAATACGGTACGGTAGAGTTTGTTCCCACTATGGGGACTTTCTGCAACGAAGCAAATAACTTACAATTAAATTGTTGACACAAGGATATTGCAAGCCTAGGGTAATCAGGGCCCTATAAAAGTTTAATGGCCTCACACAATATTGTTGATAAGTATGTAGTCACTATATCCCAACTTATACTGGATATATTTGTCTTACCATAGTTCTTTGTTCCTTTCATTCTCAAAATTGACTTTCACGTGACGGCTGTAGCTAGCTAAAGGGGTTGCTTACCCTTCCGCAGCAGCCGGCCTCGCTTACTTGATTTCTGTTTACAGAAACCTTTTCTGTGAAAAAAAAAGATGCGACAGCAGCATTGTGCTGTTTTATTTTGAAGTTACAGAATACAGACACCTCCCCCTCTATCGCTGTAATAAAATATATTTTAGATTTTCAATTTGAAATTTAAACCACAATGACCAGGACTTACTAAAATATTCCTTTCACTAGAAACCTTTATTTAAAAATATTTTTAACACCGTGACTGCAGCATTGTGATGTTTTATTTGTCAAGTTAAAAAATACAGTCCCCCTCCCCCCCCCCAACTTTTTCTCTCTGATAAATTATTTTTCAAATTCCCACTTTTATAATTTTTATTTAATTTTACATTTATTTATTTTTTTATTACACGAAAAAAGAAAAGTACAATTTCACCTTTGGTAAACCATGTAGTTTTGTCATGTGTCCACGAAAACCGGCAATTGTCTTCAAACATTTACCACATTCTGGGCATTTATAAGCAAGAGTTTTAGCCGACTCGAGGTTCTTGATTTTTTTAGATCTGATCTTTCTGCTGGAATTATCACTGGCTGATGGTTCACTTTCGTCATTACATTTCCGTTTTAGTGATTTAACTTAGTCAGGTTTAATAGAGCAATCAAACACACATTCCCCATCATCAAAATCAAAAGGCTATTCCTCAAAATCATCATAGTCCGTGTAGTCGCCAAGTAAATTATCTAAATCGATATCGTCATCCCAAGACAAAAAATCTCATTTCTCCGACATGTTTACAGCAGAGACGTCTCTGTTTACAGTAAAACTGAATGGGAAATAAGTTTGTTTTTAATTTTCCCTTCGGAAGTAAAAGGAATACTCTTGCGCTAAAACTAGACATACTGTCTGCTGAAACCCTACAAATACTCCTCGAAGATTCAGATAAAATTGCTGTCAAAACACTTGTCAAAACACCGTCTTCGATACACCGGATGTTATGAACCTGTCTGCTTCCACTCACATCATAGCCAGCTATGACAGTTATGCAATAGCTTTTCATAAAAATTTACCTATGTAGGTGAGGTCTTAAATACGGTCTATAAAATGTATAGGGACGTATTGGTTTTTATTTTATATCTTTGTAATGGATAAAGATTTTTTAATTATGCACCCCTGATTAGGTTCTTCTTTTCTTTCCGATTCTTCCGATATTATTTTTGAATTTTTTGGTCAATGAGAAATTACTTCAAAATTCATACAAAGTTACGAGGTAAAGTGCACTAATAATATATGTATATATTCACTAAAATGTGCTAAAAATTGAAATATGTCTGTTGTTAAAACAACTATATCTCCAAATTTTAAAATAATGTTGCATTTATGCATGTCTACGTGCAGAGAGAAAATATTTATCTAACTAGACATCTAAATATCAATATGCAATTCAAAAGCTAAATTACTTCAAAATTAATTCAAAAATAGATGAAAATCGACCACACATGCCAATTTAACTCTCTTAATTAGCACACATCTCTTGTAGCTTCAAAGCTATTTTAAAATTTAATAATAATAATAATAATAATTTAAAAATTAATAGATAGAGGAAAAATTAACTTAACAATGAATTTAATAAAGAAATTACTAAATAAAAAATATGTGACTTATTAAAAAATTCATTATCGCATATAAAAATAAATGGAAAATAATTTTACAATGGTATAAACTAATTAAAAAGAAAAAAAAGGGAAAAATATTGGATTATAATTCATCAGTAAGGTAAAAAAAAATAGTAAAAGCAGACTGATTAAGTAAATAAATAAATAAATAAAGTAAAGAATTTACATAATAAGAATAAATCACTTATAGAAATTGATTATAGCATACATAAATAAAACGGAAATAAATTCACAATGGAATAAATAAAGAAATAGAATTTCAAACGAAAATAGTTCGAAGAAAATGTACCAATAAGGTAAAAAAAAGTTAAAAAAGTAATTTTCGAATATGGGAATACAATGATAAAATAAATAAATAAATAAATAAATAACCTTTTTCGCAAATAAGTTCAAAAAATGTTTGGACTGATGTAAAGCTAATAAGAAACTGATGAGAATTAATCAAATATTTCTTAATTGCAAGTGTCAAAGGGCTGTTTTTTGATGTAGTAAATTACTTAGTACACTCATTAGCAATGTTGATCATTTGCGGGACAGTTTGGTTATTTCCATTCAACAAACTGTCAACAAATTTACCTGTTAATACCGGAAATAATTAATTAAAAATCTTATCATCAATTAATGCATGAGTGAATAATATACACTAAGTGAGAAAGAAACCGTGGGAAAAATCAGTAAACAGTTTACAATAAATTAACAAAATGGTCTATTACAATTACTAAATATTTTTGTTTCTAAATTTTCCAAGATTTCATGGTTCCATATCAAAAGTCAAATTTTCAACACATTTCAACAATAAATATATAAAAATTAATAAAGTCTGTGAAATAATTAAAAGTTTGTCTTTTTATTTTAATCAATTTTATAGAGTGTAAAAAAATAGTTTTTACAATCAGTGGTTATTTTAAGATTATTTTGAAGCAAATATATACATGTATATTTGTTTAATTAAATAGATCAAGTAATTAAATAAATCTACTCCACAACAACATATATAATTCAGATTTTATATATTATGAGGTTAGTTTAAACAGTATTTATTTTCATACATACAAGATTTACATTATACCAATAAGGGATTATGTGGTTTCTTTCATCGACAATAATTAAAGTAAATGTATCAAAATTAGGCCGTTATTTCTTATTCTAATGAGACATGTTTGCTCTCTTAAATCCGTGTTTAAATTTTAAAGAATAATTGAGAGAGAGAGAGAGAGAGAAGTCTCTCTCCCTTATACATCAGTGTAAAGTTAAATCATCAGCAAGTACGTTATCTGGCAGTAACGACAACTCTAAATGGCACAGGTAAACTACCGATTAGAGTTACGCCGCCGGATCATAGTACCCGATAGGTGGAGATGTTAGGCATGCGTAAAAGTCTACCGATACCTACACATGCCTAATTTGCATATCTACCCGTTGTAGCCTCATATCAGTTGCTAATCTCTTTAGATATATACGTCTCTGACTCAACTGAACTCTAACGGTCTCATTTGTGTCTACAGGAACATCGGTTTCATTAGAAGACATGACGTTTCGTCCTTTCTGTATATGTTGATTTACAACTCGTCCATAATTACAACGTAAAGAAAGTGACACGCCTGAAACTTTTACACACCCTTGAATTAAACTCGTCCCCTCATAATAAAATTTGAGGTTCCCAAATTTTGAATAATAATTTTTTGAATTTTAGTAATTTTAAATACTCAAATTACAATAATATTGTATCCCACAAAATTTATGTTCTCTTTTCTGTTGATAATTGTTACCTGACAATTTTTTTACGAAATGTACCGTAAAATTTACTAAGAATCGTCTGATAACTGGTGATGTCACAGCTGTATCTCGCGATGTCACCGTTGTATGTCATCTCTGTAACTTGCGATGTCACTGTTGTCAGTGGCGATGTCACATTTGTAATTGGCGATGTCAATGAAGCAGACACTATCACTGGCGATGTCACGGAGACATCCTCCCATGATCAAATATTTTGTGTCAATATTTTAAATATTTGAATCGAATTGTCGCGTTTAGGATGCACAGGATTTTGATAATTTGTTTTCCGCTATTGTATTTATGGCATATATCAAGCTAAACATTGTAACAAATATCTGTAAATGGCAAAACATCGACAGTAAAGGGAATCGGGAAAGGTTATTACAATCTACGTAGTGTATGTAAGTGATTTAGTAGAGTCGTATGTTTCTGGTATATATGGGTTATTAGCCTTTGCATATCTGTTTGAAATAACCGATATACCTACCCTGGTACCATTTTCAAAAAAACAAATACATATCCGGTTTAGCTAATACTGTTAAATTACATTTTGTCATTTTAAGACAAGCAGACCATGCAAGTCCTGGAGCAGTCACAAAATGAGCTCCGTTTTGATTATAACCAATGTTTGCTATATCAGATGTTTGCCAAACAGTCTTTGCAAAAGCATAATCATCAGAGGTTATATGACTTTTAGTTACACGACTGTAAAATTTACCTATAGGTGGAATATCAGTTTCATAAAATCTACTTTCATTGTCAACATATCATAACAATGTACACCCTTTCTTAGTAAAAGTTCAGCCTCTTTTTCATTTGGAAATTCTTTCAATAGTTTAAAACGCTCTGTGCTATTTGCAATACATGATACTCTATTTTTAAATTTTCCTATTGCAGAAAAAATTATATGACTATCAAATTTTTCAATCCATGGAAAACAACTGGAATGAAAGTAGCATATTTAAAATTTAGATATTAACCTTGACAACTAGCTCCATGGTATTTTGATGTTATATGACAATGGTCGCGAACTTTAATGGTAGTTTGAGAAAACACAGTTTGACAAAACTGACAAATGGTACTTTTTTTAAAACTTAACCTCATCTACGGACATATCAAGTGGTTTGATATCTTTCAAAATATCCTTTATCCTATCCTCTTCTTCAAATACACTACACAAGTGTTGACTAACATCAGGTACTCTATTAACTATCGTATCTGAAGTGTTTTCTGAAGCTACAGTCACAACTTTATATGCATAACCACATGGTTCTAGTTTTGTTGTTTGTGTAGTTAAGGAAAAGTCGGGATCGGGATCACAAGAATCCATCCGCTGTGAAAAAGTCTCAAAATTTGCATAGATAATAAAAGGAATTCTCAGCTGTTTCGCATAGTCAGTGAATTTAGGATATGTAACATGTTGTGTATCAAACCGAGAACAATACTCTAAATGATTCTGTAATACTTTTTCAGATGTGAATCCTTCTATACATTACCTGTAAAATTTATATGCTCTACCTCCAGCCTTTGTAAGAGATAAAAACCTAGTTAATTTTTTTATCAAACACCAATGTGATACATCACCATTCGTAAGAAATTATAGATCCACTTCACGTTCTTTACCCTTCACTTTACTTGTATATATTGGATAAATTCTTCCAGTATCATATCCAAATACATTAACCGAAAAATTATTCAGCTTTTCAAATTTGGTACATTTGAAGGATTGACAGGATAATGCATACCACTCATATTTATATCAGTTTCATATTTTCTGTAATGTTTAACTCGTTCAGGATGGACTTGCACTGGATGAAGTTAGGCTAATATACACCATAAAGAAAACTTGTCATCATTGTTTTTTATATTTATGATTGCTTTCGTATTTGATAAAGCTTTTGGTAGTTCAAAATCAAAGTATGCACCACCTCCCAATGGTTTATATTGTGCAGTGTATATTTCAAAGTGCAAAACTTTTTGCAAAGTCCACAGTAGTATAAGTATGTAGCCCAATACCCACCCTTGCTTTATATTACATAGGAAAGCTAGTTGTGGTTGCATATTTGCACAAGAGGTGAAGTGGTTTGATAGATGATTGATAGATCGAACACATTTATTGACAGCATTATTGATTTATGGTGATCATAAAATTGATTGATCGTTGTATAGTCTTCAAACTCATCCTTACGTTTTATCAACTCTTTCCTATAGTCTTATTTTTCGAAGTATCTTGCATAACATCTATACATAAAACGTATAATCACGTATTGTATTCAAAAGGCTCAGACATACATATTACATCTTGATAGTGTTGTTTGCATAAATGGCTAACCTTTTATAGCTTGTCAAAGCCAAATGCAATGATCTTGTGTAAAATGAAATATATGTTAAAGACATGTTAGTATATTACTTGACATCTCAATAAAGATTTAAAAGAAAGTTATGTTATGTCTTCAGTTATTACACATATAACTTAATGCTTTTAATTGATATGAAACATACATAATAATAAAAAGTTTTTCTTTATCGATGAATTCAAAACACACTACTTTAAAACGGATTATGTATTTTCTGTGTACTAATTAAAAACAAACATACTAATCCAATCCATGTCCTAATCCATGTTTTCATGAAAGTTGAATTCCATTTCACTTACCAGAATTATTAAACCTCTTGTCATCAGAATTTCCACTTCCAAATTTGATTCATCATTATTAATTCTTTGAACCTAAAAATATGTGAAATGATTGTCTTTATTAATTGATAAAATTATAAAATATTTTATCTATATTTGAAGCTAAAAGTTCTGGTTTGATAATGTAAAGAAGGATTAAATTCATAAATTTTCCGCATTGTTTTTGAATTTTCACGTTTGGAATAAAGGAAAATTGAAGTGAAAATCAGCAATTTCCGGTTAAATCTGATTTAATGAGTTTTCTGTTGTGGTTTATAGTCAGTATTTGGAGTTTATAGCCAAAATATCGATGTTCGACTGAGAAAATAACAAATCTAATACTTTTTCATCTTTACATACATTGATGTGTTGATAGGTAAAAACGAAATCAAACGTAAATATGTAAAGGTCTGTAGTTGATAATTTGTAAAAGCAGTAACAGTATTTATTTTTAAATTTAAATATTTTTTAATCTTAAAATTTCAAACCTCGATTTTGTTTGATTGATTTTAAACTTATATATACACAATACTGACGCAATTCTTCCTAAAATTAATAAATAAATGAGTAAATAAATAAATTAATACAATGATTAAGAAAACGTGAAGAATAAAAATTAGGTTATAATTTCACATTCTAGAAGTAAACGAATATAACACATAGTAGCAAGATTAGTTTAAACTATATAAATGAAAATACTTTACATAAAAAAAAAATTCTAGAATTTCAAGATTTTGATGTAGAACAATGATTAAAAATCATTTACAAAATAATTTCATTCGAGCTATAAAGTGGAGGGTTATAATTCTACCTTAAACTTTGAAATTTGAAGAGAAATAATAATAATAATTGTGTAAAAAACGAATCTTGGATGGGTGTCTATGGCGCACATCAATGTCGGTCATTTGTGGTAAAAAATTAGATATAACTATATTGTTAAAAAAATATATATATATATATATATATATATATATATGTGGAAACACTCGCAGATGAAAAAAAAGTAAAAGAATGTCAGAACACAATTGATATAAATAATATTTATACGCAATGTGCGGATATAGTGCTTTCTGTTTCCGTGGTTGAAAGAAGAGGCTTGGCGACAGTAAGTGGCTCTCATAAAACACTCCGTGGTGGCTTTGGCGATGTTGTAGGCGACGCTCTATGTACAGGTGCATTAATTAGCGATGTGTTTGGAAACAATGGTAGGCACTGCTGAATTTGGAATATCACTTTTTTGAGGCTTTGCTTGATTTGATGAATCAAAATTTGATACGGGAGAATACTTTATAAGAAATACTAAAAAATTATAAAAATAATGATGCTACCAGTGTTAAAACCAAAAAAATTTCCAATACGTGTTTTCCAAAAAATTTGAAGTATCTGTAACGGGTTATACAGAATCTATTTCATGAATTAATTTATCAAGTGGCATTTGTTTTATGTTCATTAATTGATCAGGGATAGTAAGATTATGATTTCTGGGGAATGCAAGATGACATGGTTTCGAAATGGAAATAGCTGAAAAATTTATTTGCGTAAATGCATTTGAAAATTCATGTTAATTTATCAACTTTAATGAAGTACTGTTACAAAATCACTAAATGCTGTGCATGATAGGTCTAAATGAAAATAAGGCGAGAGGTGGTGTAGCTGTGATGTGTTTTGAAGGCAGTGTACTATTTCCACAAATATTGAAAATGATAATTTTGAGTAAGGTGCAATAACCCAAAGACCCTCTGCAATAAGCTCGGTCTGTGGAAGTTGAAAAGAGGTAGAAACATCTGTTTTACACTATTTATGTATATTATCTTCCTTTGCCATAAATAGGGTAGTTACACAGTGAGTACTTAGATTGATGGGATAGATTGGGGGTTTTAGATGACAGAACTTGTTGACCGGGTTCAAACAGGGAAAAATTAAGGAAATAAAAAAAAAATTCCTAAGTTAACAAAAAAGACTTTATTGCAAGGTGAATACAAATAAAAAAATATAGAAAAAAAGTATCCAAAGACACTGTTACAAAATTATTATAAAAAGACTAAAAAATTGCTAAAAAGAAAAAACAAAGAATAACGCCTTATTATAACATAAATTTAAGAAGACTAAAATGAAGAACAAAAAAGTCACAATAAAACAAAAAAAAAAAAAAAAACAAAAATTGAAGGTAACAAAAATAGTGAAAATACCCTTCAAAAAATATTTTTTAGATTTAAAATGTATGGTTTAAACAGGTATAAAATAACTGCTGGTAAATAAAAAAATGTTTATTTTAATTATTTACTTATTTTTGTTTGTTTGTTAAGTATTTTTTGTTTGAAATTTATATATAATTAATTGCTAACTATCGGGAAATTTAGTAGAATAAATGTCTTGAGTGATATTTCCAAAAAAAAAAAATTGTGCCTTCTTACAGTTTTGAGTTGATCTTCTGGTGTTCTGCTGTGCTCTTCTAATGTTGTTTTGTGATCTTATAATGTTGTGTTGTGATCGTCTAGTGGCATTTTTTTCGGTCCTGGCTGGTCACGTGCACCACTTTGTGTAATGAAGTCGGAACAACTGTTGTAGTTTCAGGTGTTTTTATTATATCCTGGCCGTCTTGATGTGTGCATATCTGTGTGTCTGTGAGTGTGTGTTAGTACTGCTTAAACCAAGTACTTATACCTTGAGGTTACATATTTTAGAAGGTCGAAAGGATCATATTTACTAAAAACATGTATGTATTTCATAATTATGTTAAGACAAGATAATGTACATGCTTTCGGCCTGACAGACAACCTTAATTTAGGTATTGACCAACGACATGCTTCAGGCTTGTAATGACACTTGTCTTACTAATTTGGTACAATGAGTGTCCTGAGAGTAAATAGGTACATTACCTGGTCTAGATAAGTAATGTGTTTGGAATTAAATAATTTAAAAAATATTTTTCTATACATTTTCTTATTTCGTTTCATACGTTCTATGCCCGTCTCAAAAAATAAAATTATTGGATAATAATAATTTGTTCTATACATTTTTGCCAAACATAGAAATGGTTTTTGAATTGGTAAAAAAGTATGGTTAAGCAGAAGTGTTGTGAATAATGAATGTGTGTGTATTTTTTTAACAATTATTATTATCATTCGTTGAAAAGTACAAAGGAAACTATACCTGAGAAAAGAAAGAAAAATTTTGACAGTTTTAATGTTCATATTTGCTTTTTTTTATATACTTTCTGGAATGTCCAAAAGAATAGTAAAAACACTTTGTCCAACGTCGCAGATTGATATAGTAAAAACGTTTGTTAAAAGAATGAAGAATAAGTTTATTTTTCTCAATTATTTACGGTATCAAAACAAAGGAATAATCAATATTAAATCCAACGATAGAATAATATAACATGTACAAACTAATTATTGTCCGTAAAGAATAATCCAACGGTGTGTGAAGTATTTACACATTTACGTGTAAGACGTAAAACTAAACTAGTCTATAAGTAACGAAGTAACTTTATATAATATATGAACATAAACATGAAAAAACTATAACTTGCCCATATGAATAATCAAATAGCGGAATTATATAAGTATATTGACACATTCATGTATAAAACATGAAAAACTATAATTGTGTCCATAAGAAAATGTATAAACCAATTGATGATTGAATGTTATATTATAAAGTGAATCCCAAGACATGACACCTGCACTAAGTTGATAAACATATCAGCCGTCTTGTAGACAATATCTTGGATGGGTGTCTGTGGCGCACATCAATGTCAGTCATTTGTGGTAAAAAAAATTTAGATATTACTATATTGTTAAAATATATATATATATATTTATGGAAACACTCGCAGATGAAAAAAAAAGTAAAAGAATGTCAGAACACAATTGATATAAATACTATTAATACGCAATGTGCGGATATAGTGCTTTCTGTTTCCTTGGTTGAAAGAAGAGGCTTGGCGACAGTAAGTGGCTCTCATAAAACTCTCCGTGGTGGCTTTGGCGATGTTGTAGGCGACGCTCTATGTACAGGTGCATTGATTAACGATGTGTTTGGAAAAAATGGTAGGCACTGCTGAATTTGGAATATCACTTTTTTGAGGCTTTGCTTGATTTGATGAATCAAAATTTGATACGTGAGAATACTTTATAAGAAATACTAAAAAATAATAAAAAATAATGATGCTACCAGTGTTAAAACCAAAAAAATTTCCAATCCGTGTTTTCCAAAAGATTTGAAGAATCTGTAACGGGTTATACAGAATCTATTTCATGAATTAATTTATCAAGTGGCATTTGTTTTATGTTCATTAATTGATCAGGGATAGTAAGATTATGATTTCTGGGGAATGCAAGATGACATGGTTTCGAAATGGAAATAGCTGAAAAATTTATTTGCGTAAATGCATTTGAAAATTCATGTTAATTTATCAACTTTAATGAAGTACTGTTACAAAATCACTAAATGCTGTGCATGATAGGTCTAA
Organism: Tegillarca granosa; assembly: GCA_029721355.1. Classification (NCBI taxonomy): domain Eukaryota; kingdom Metazoa; phylum Mollusca; class Bivalvia; order Arcoida; family Arcidae; genus Tegillarca; species Tegillarca granosa. The sequence goes on along the minus strand of CM056606.1, from coordinate 18,510,209 downwards.
ATGAAAATAAGGCGAGAGGTGGTGTAGCTGTGATGTGTTTTGAAGGCAGTGTACTATTTCCACAAATATTGAAAATGATAATTTTGAGTAAGGTGCAATAACCCAAAGACCCTCTGCAATAAGCTCGGTCTGTGGAAGTTGAAAAGAGGTAGAAACATCTGTTTTACACTATTTATGTATATTATCTTCCTTTGCCATAAATAGGGTAGTTACACAGTGAGTACTTAGATTGATGGGATAGATTGGGGGTTTTAGATGACAGAACTTGTTGACCGGGTTCAAACAGGGAAAAATTAAGGAAATAAAAAAAAAATTCCTAAGTTAACAAAAAAGACTTTATTGCAAGGTGAATACAAATAAAAAAATATAGAAAAAAAGTATCCAAAGACACTGTTACAAAAATTATTATAAAAAGACTAAAAAATTGCTAAAAAGAAAAAACAAAGAATAACGCCTTATTATAACATAAATTTAAGAAGACTAAAATGAAGAACAAAAAAGTCACAATAAAACAAAAAAAAAAAAAAAAACAAAAATTGAAGGTAACAAAAATAGTGAAAATACCCTTCAAAAAATATTTTTTAGATTTAAAATGTATGGTTTAAACAGGTATAAAATAACTGCTGGTAAATAAAAAAATGTTTATTTTAATTATTTACTTATTTTTGTTTGTTTGTTAAGTATTTTTTGTTTGAAATTTATATATAATTAATTGCTAACTATCGGGAAATTTAGTAGAATAAATGTCTTAAGTGATATTTCCAAAAAAAAAAAATTGTGCCTTCTTACAGTTTTGAGTTGATCTTCTGGTGTTCTGCTGTGCTCTTCTAATGTTGTTTTGTGATCTTATAATGTTGTGTTGTGATCGTCTAGTGGCATTTTTTTCGGTCCTGGCTGGTCACGTGCACCACTTTGTGTAATGAAGTCGGAACAACTGTTGTAGTTTCAGGTGTTTTTATTATATCCTGGCCGTCTTGATGTGTGCATATCTGTGTGTCTGTGAGTGTGTGTTAGTACTGCTTAAACCAAGTACTTATACCTTGAGGTTACATATTTTAGAAGGTCGAAAGGATCATATTTACTAAAAACATGTATGTATTTCATAATTATGTTAAGACAAGATAATGTACATGCTTTCGGCCTGACAGACAACCTTAATTTAGGTATTGACCAACGACATGCTTCAGGCTTGTAATGACACTTGTCTTACTAATTTGGTACAATGAGTGTCCTGAGAGTAAATAGGTACATTACCTGGTCTAGATAAGTAATGTGTTTGGAATTAAATAATTTAAAAAATATTTTTCTATACATTTTCTTATTTCGTTTCATACGTTCTATGCCCGTCTCAAAAAATAAAATTATTGGATAATAATAATTTGTTCTATACATTTTTGCCAAACATAGAAATGGTTTTTGAATTGGTAAAAAAGTATGGTTAAGCAGAAGTGTTGTGAATAATGAATGTGTGTGTATTTTTTTAACAATTATTATTATCATTCGTTGAAAAGTACAAAGGAAACTATACCTGAGAAAAGAAAGAAAAATTTTGACAGTTTTAAATGTTCATATTTGCTTTTTTTTATATACTTTCTGGAATGTCCAAAAGAATAGTAAAAACACTTTGTCCAACGTCGCAGATTGATATAGTAAAAACGTTTGTTAAAAGAATGAAGAATAAGTTTATTTTTGTCAATTATTTACGGTATCAAAACAAAGGAATAATCAATATTAAATCCAACGATAGAATAATATAACATGTACAAACTAATTATTGTCCGTAAAGAATAATCCAACGGTGTGTGAAGTATTTACACATTTACGTGTAAGACGTAAAACTAAACTAGTCTATAAGTAACGAAGTAACTTTATATAATATATGAACATAAACATGAAAAAACTATAACTTGCCCATATGAATAATCAAATAGCGGAATTATATAAGTATATTGACACATTCATGTATAAAACATGAAAAACTATAATTGTGTCCATAAGAAAATGTATAAACCAATTGATGATTGAATGTTATATTATAAAGTGAATCCCAAGACATGACACCTGCACTAAGTTGATAAACATATCAGCCGTCTTGTAGACAATATCTTGGATGGGTGTCTGTGGCGCACATCAATGTCAGTCATTTGTGGTAAAAAAAATTTAGATATTACTATATTGTTAAAATATATATATATATTTATGGAAACACTCGCAGATGAAAAAAAAAGTAAAAGAATGTCAGAACACAATTGATATAAATACTATTAATACGCAATGTGCGGATATAGTGCTTTCTGTTTCCTTGGTTGAAAGAAGAGGCTTGGCGACAGTAAGTGGCTCTCATAAAACTCTCCGTGGTGGCTTTGGCGATGTTGTAGGCGACGCTCTATGTACAGGTGCATTGATTAACGATGTGTTTGGAAAAAATGGTAGGCACTGCTGAATTTGGAATATCACTTTTTTGAGGCTTTGCTTGATTTGATGAATCAAAATTTGATACGTGAGAATACTTTATAAGAAATACTAAAAAATAATAAAAAATAATGATGCTACCAGTGTTAAAACCAAAAAAATTTCCAATCCGTGTTTTCCAAAAGATTTGAAGAATCTGTAACGGGTTATACAGAATCTATTTCATGAATTAATTTATCAAGTGGCATTTGTTTTATGTTCATTAATTGATCAGGGATAGTAAGATTATGATTTCTGGGGAATGCAAGATGACATGGTTTCGAAATGGAAATAGCTGAAAAATTTATTTGCGTAAATGCATTTGAAAATTCATGTTAATTTATCAACTTTAATGAAGTACTGTTACAAAATCACTAAATGCTGTGCATGATAGGTCTAAATGAAAATAAGGCGAGAGGTGGTGTAGCTGTGATGTGTTTTGAAGGCAGTGTACTATTTCCACAAATATTGAAAATGATAATTTTGAGTAAGGTGCAATAACCCAAAGACCCTCTGCAATAAGCTCGGTCTGTGGAAGTTGAAAAGAGGTAGAAACATCTGTTTTACACTATTTATGTATATTATCTTCCTTTGCCATAAATAGGGTAGTTACACAGTGAGTACTTAGATTGATGGGATAGATTGGGGGTTTTAGATGACAGAACTTGTTGACCGGGTTCAAACAGGGAAAAATTAAGGAAATAAAAAAAAAATTCCTAAGTTAACAAAAAAGACTTTATTGCAAGGTGAATACAAATAAAAAAATATAGAAAAAAAGTATCCAAAGACACTGTTACAAAAATTATTATAAAAAGACTAAAAAATTGCTAAAAGAAAAAACAAAGAATAACGCCTTATTATAACATAAATTTAAGAAGACTAAAATGAAGAACAAAAAAGTCACAATAAAACAAAAAAAAAAAAAACAAAAATTGAAGGTAACAAAAATAGTGAAAATACCCTTCAAAAAATATTTTTTAGATTTAAAATGTATGGTTTAAACAGGTATAAAATAACTGCTGGTAAATAAAAAAATGTTTATTTTAATTATTTACTTATTTTTGTTTGTTTGTTAAGTATTTTTTGTTTGAAATTTATATATAATTAATTGCTAACTATCGGGAAATTTAGTAGAATAAATGTCTTAAGTGATATTTCCAAAAAAAAAAAATTGTGCCTTCTTACAGTTTTGAGTTGATCTTCTGGTGTTCTGCTGTGCTCTTCTAATGTTGTTTTGTGATCTTATAATGTTGTGTTGTGATCGTCTAGTGGCATTTTTTTCGGTCCTGGCTGGTCACGTGCACCACTTTGTGTAATGAAGTCGGAACAACTGTTGTAGTTTCAGGTGTTTTTATTATATCCTGGCCGTCTTGATGTGTGCATATCTGTGTGTCTGTGAGTGTGTGTTAGTACTGCTTAAACCAAGTACTTATACCTTGAGGTTACATATTTTAGAAGGTCGAAAGGATCATATTTACTAAAAACATGTATGTATTTCATAATTATGTTAAGACAAGATAATGTACATGCTTTCGGCCTGACAGACAACCTTAATTTAGGTATTGACCAACGACATGCTTCAGGCTTGTAATGACACTTGTCTTACTAATTTGGTACAATGAGTGTCCTGAGAGTAAATAGGTACATTACCTGGTCTAGATAAGTAATGTGTTTGGAATTAAATAATTTAAAAAATATTTTTCTATACATTTTCTTATTTCGTTTCATACGTTCTATGCCCGTCTCAAAAAATAAAATTATTGGATAATAATAATTTGTTCTATACATTTTTGCCAAACATAGAAATGGTTTTTGAATTGGTAAAAAAGTATGGTTAAGCAGAAGTGTTGTGAATAATGAATGTGTGTGTATTTTTTTAACAATTATTATTATCATTCGTTGAAAAGTACAACGGAAACTATACCTGAGAAAAGAAAGAAAAATTTTGACAGTTTTAAAGTTCATATTTGCTTTTTTTTATATACTTTCTGGAATGTCCAAAAGAATAGTAAAAACACTTTGTCCAACGTCGCAGATTGATATAGTAAAAACGTTTGTTAAAAGAATGAAGAATAAGTTTATTTTTGTCAATTATTTACGGTATCAAAACAAAGGAATAATCAATATTAAATCCAACGATAGAATAATATAACATGTACAAACTAATTATTGTCCGTAAAGAATAATCCAACGGTGTGTGAAGTATTTACACATTTACGTGTAAGACGTAAAACTAAACTAGTCTATAAGTAACGAAGTAACTTTATATAATATATGAACATAAACATGAAAAAACTATAACTTGCCCATATGAATAATCAAATAGCGGAATTATATAAGTATATTGACACATTCATGTATAAAACATGAAAAACTATAATTGTGTCCATAAGAAAATGTATAAACCAATTGATGATTGAATGTTATATTATAAAGTGAATCCCAAGACATGACACCTGCACTAAGTTGATAAACATATCAGCCGTCTTGTAGACAATATCTTGGATGGGTGTCTGTGGCGCACATCAATGTCAGTCATTTGTGGTAAAAAAAATTTAGATATTACTATATTGTTAAAATATATATATATATTTATGGAAACACTCGCAGATGAAAAAAAAAGTAAAAGAATGTCAGAACACAATTGATATAAATACTATTAATACGCAATGTGCGGATATAGTGCTTTCTGTTTCCTTGGTTGAAAGAAGAGGCTTGGCGACAGTAAGTGGCTCTCATAAAACTCTCCGTGGTGGCTTTGGTGATGTTGTAGGCGACGCTCTATGTACAGGTGCATTGATTAGCGATGTGTTTGGAAAAAATGGTAGGCACTGCTGAATTTGGAATATCACTTTTTTGAGGGTTTGCTTGATTTGATGAATCAAAATTTGATACGTGAGAATACTTTATAAGAAATACTAAAAAATTATAAAAATAATGATGCTACCAGTGTTAAAACCAAAAAAAATTCCAATCCGTGTTTTCCAAAAGATTTGAAGAATCTGTAACGGGTTATACAGAATCTATTTCATGAATTAATTTATCAAGTGGCATTTGTTTTATGTTCATTATTGATCAGGGATAGTAAGATTATGATTTCTGGGGAATGCAAGATGATATGGTTTTGAAATGGAAATAGCTGAAAAATTTATTTGCGTAAATGCATTTGAAAATTCATGTTAATTTATCAACTTTAATGAAGTACTGTTACAAAATCACTAAATGCTGTGCATGATAGGTCTTAATGAAAATAAGGCGAGAGGTGGTGTAGCTGTGATGTGTTTTGAAGGCAGTGTACTATTTCCACAAATATTGAAAATGATAATTTTGAGTAAGGTGCAATGACCCAAAGACCCTCTGCAATAAGCTCGGTCTGTGGAAGTTGAAAAGTGGTAGAAACATCTGTTTTACACTATTTATGTATATTATCTTCCTTTGCCATAAATAGGGTAGTTACACAGTGAGTACTTAGATTGATGGGATAGATTGGGGGTTTTAGATGACAGAACTTGTTGACCGGGTTCAAACAGGGAAAAATTAAGGAAATAAAAAAAAAATTCCTAAGTTAACAAAAAAGACTTTATTGCAAGGTGAATACAAATAAAAAAATATAGAAAAAAAGTATCCAAAGACACTGTTACAAAAATTATTATAAAAAGACTAAAAAATTGCGAAAAGAAAAAACAAAGAATAACGTCCTTATTATAACATAAATTTAAGAAGACTAAAATGAAGGACAAAAAAGCGACAAATAAAACAAAAAAAAAAAAAACAAAAATTGAAGGTAACAAAAATAGTGAAAATACCCTTCAAAAAATATTTTTTAGATTTAAAATGTATGGTTTAAACAGGTATAAAATAACTGCTGGTAAATAAAAAATGTTTATTTTAATTATTTACTTATTTTTGTTTGTTTGTTAAGTATTTTTTGTTTGAAATTTATATATAATTAATTGCTAACTATCGGGAAATTTAGTAGAATAAATGTCTTAAGTGATATTTCCAAAAAAAAAAATTGTGCCTTCTTACAGTTTTGAGTTGATCTTCTGGTGTTCTGCTGTGCTCTTCTAATGTTGTTTTGTGATCTTCTAATGTTGTGTTGTGATCGTCTAGTGGCATTTTTTTCGGTCCTGGCTGGTCACGTGCACCACTTTGTGTAATGAAGTCGGAACAACTGTTGTAGTTTCAGGTGTTTTTATTTTATCCTGGCCGTCTTGATGTGTGCATATCTGTGTGTCTGTGAGTGTGTGTTAGTACTGCTTAAACCAAGTACTTATACCTTTTAGAAGGTCGAAAGGATCATATTTACTAAAAACATGTATGTATTTCATAATTATGTTAAGACAAGATAATGTACATGCTTTCGGCCTGACAGACAACCTTAATTTAGGTATTGACCAACGACATGCTTCAGGCTTGTAATGACACTTGTCTTACTAATTTGGTACAATGAGTTTCCTGAGAGTAAATAGGTATATTACCTGGTCTAGATAAGTAATGTGTTTGGAATTAAATAATTTAAAAAATATTTTTCTATACATTTTCTTATTTCGTTTCATACGTTCTATGCCCGTCTCAAAAAAAAAAATTATTGGATAATAATAATTTGTTCTATACATTTTTGCCAAACATAGAAATGGTTTTTGAATTGGTAAAAAAGTATGGTTAAGCAGAAGTGTTGTGAATAATGAATGTGTGTGTATTTTTTTAACAATTATTATTATCATTCGTTGAAAAGTACAAAGGAAACTATACCTGAGAAAAGAAAGAAAAATTTTGACAGTTTTAAAGTTCATATTTGCTTTTTTTATATATACTTTCTGGAATGTCCAAAAGAATAGTAAAAACACTTTGTCCAACGTCGCAGATTGATATAGTAAAAACGTTTGTTAAAAGAATGAAGAATAAGTTTATTTTTGTCAATTATTTACGGTATCAAAACAAAGGAATAATCAATATTAAATCCAACGATAGAATAATATAACATGTACAAACTAATTATTGTCCGTAAAGAATAATCCAACGGTGTGTGAAGTATTTACACATTTACGTGTAAGACGTAAAACTAAACTAGTCTATAAGTAACGAAGTAACTTTATATAATATATGAACATAAACATGAAAAAACTATAACTTGCCCATATGAATAATCAAATAGCGGAATTATATAAGTATATTGACACATTCATGTATAAAACATGAAAAACTATAATTGTGTCCATAAGAAAATGTATAAACCAATTGATGATTGAATGTTATATTATAAAGTGAATCCCAAGACATGACACCTGCACTAAGTTGATAAACATATCAGCCGTCTTGTAGACAATATCTTGGATGGGTGTCTGTGGCGCACATCAATGTCATTCATTTGTGGTAAAAAAATTTAGATATTACTATATTGTTAAAATATATATATATATTTATGGAAACACTCGCAGATGAAAAAAAAAGTAAAAGAATGTCAGAACACAATTGATATAAATACTATTAATACGCAATGTGCGGATATAGTGCTTTCTGTTTCCTTGGTTGAAAGAAGAGGCTTGGCGACAGTAAGTGGCTCTCATAAAACACTCCTGTGGCGGCTTTGGTGATGTTGTAGGCGACGCTCTATGTACAGGTGCATTGATTAGCGATGTGTTTGGAAAAAATGGTAGGCACTGCTGAATTTGGAATATCACTTTTTTGAGGGTTTGCTTGATTTGATGAATCAAAATTTGATACGTGAGAATACTTTATAAGAAATACTAAAAAATTATAAAAATAATGATGCTACCAGTGTTAAAACCAAAAACATTTTCAATCCGTGTTTTCCAAAAGATTTGAAGAATCTGTAACGGGTTATACAGAATCTATTTCATGAATTAATTTATCAAGTGGCATTTCTTTTATCTTCATTAATGATCAGGGATAGTAAGATTATGATTTCTTGGGAATGCAAGATGATATGGTTTCGAAATGGAAATAGCTGAAAAATTTATTTGCGTAAATGCATTTGAAAATTCATGTTAATTTATCAACTTTAATGAAGTAGTGTTACAAAATCACTAAATGCTGTGCATGATAGGTCTAAATGAAACTAAGGCGAGAGGTGGTGTAGCTGTGATGTGTTTTGAAGGCAGTGTACTATTTCCACAAATATTGAAAATGATAATTTTGAGTAAGGTGCAATGACCCAAAGACCCTCTGCAATAAGCTCGGTCTGTGGAAGTTGAAAAGAGGTAGAAACATCTGTTTAAGAATTACTCGTTCCTCCCATGACCACTGGTACCAATGTTGCATATTCAGCTGCTGAGGCGTTCGTGACCATTTTAGATTTATTGATTCTTATCAATTTGTAGTTCCTCATTAGAAGACTTAGTAGCAAACCTTAAGGGTGCAAGCACTAACAGCCAAAACTTCAAACATCTCAGAGAGGAATTTCCCGATGAATCTCAAGCTAAACTTTTACTTCGAAAAGGTGTTTACTGTTATGAATATGTCAATGAAGTAAGTTTGCAGAGATAAAGCTACCAGATAAAAAAGATTTTTAGAGCCATCTTACTAAAAGTGACATAAGATTCAGATGACTATCAATTTGCAACAAAAGTATGGCAACATTTCAATATACAAACGTTAGGTGAATATCATGATCTTTATCTACAATCTGATGTGCTGCTATTAGCTGATTGTTTTGAATATTTTAGGAGAAAATTAATGGCCTAGTTCGATCATCAACCGTAGTTACAGTGGTGAAACCAAAGTGTGATCGAACTGCCTCTGGTTCGACTAAAGTGACGTCACCGCTCGACTAAGTTTCAACCATTTGCAAAGCGTTGCTTTTTCTGGATCCAATATGGCGGCATGACGTGAGTTTGTCAAATTGTCATTATTGATAAATGGGAAAATGTTCTTATACAGTAGACAATATGTATTACAAAGAAGTAGAACTGATGCCAGAAAGCACATAGCGAACTAAGATATGTTTGTATAGAAAATAAACGCGTTTTCGTTCGGAAAATATAACTTCGCACATTCCGAGTGACGTTGATACTCGAGAACGATCTCTCTCATATCATGCTTGTTCTAAAATATATGCCTTTGCAATATCTTTTCATTAATTTACGTTTTTATGCTTATATTGTCATTTTATTTATGCGGGGCGGCAGCTTGAACAATAGCAAAAACCAATAGTAAATTATGAAAAAAAAATCATAAGAAATCAAAAGAAAATCTTCGTCTTCATCATTAAACATTTCCAGTATACACATTTTTGAAAAACGCCGCCATATTAACTTACTAAACTGGTACCAAAGTGAGTTCGATTATTCACTTAACTAGACATGCGCACTAATACCAACAAAACTAAAGTATGGTTGGTGATCGAACTAGGCCAATAGAATTTTATAAGTTGGACCCTGCTCATTTCGTAACAGCCCTAGGTCTTGCTTGGTCTGCTTGCTTAAAAATGACAAAATGTAAATTAACTCTCTTGACTGACCAAAATATGTACTTATTCTTTGAAAGCGGTATCAGAGGTGGTATATCTGTCATTGCAAACAGGTACGCAAAAGCGAACAACCCGTATTTAGGTAAGAATTATGATCCTAATAAGCCACATTCATACATCTTTTACATCGATGCAAATAATTTATATGGCAAAAGCATGTCTATGCCACTGCCTACTGGGGGATTCCGTTGGTTAAGTAAACATGAAATAAGTAATTTTGACATCCTATCTACACTTTGACAGGTAAAAAGGGTTATGTTTTGGAAGTTGACCTTGATTATCCACAAAGCATACACATGAAACATAATGACTATCCTTTTTGTCCAGAGTCAATATTTATTGATGATAATATGCTCTCTCCATATAGTAGGGAACTATTCAAAAAAATATAACCTAGAAAAGACAACGGAAAACTTGGAAGAGCTGATATTAAAAAGCTTATCCCAAATTTAAACAACAAAAGAAATTACGTAATTCATTATCAAAATCTTCAACAGTGTCTCCAACTTGGTTTGAAGTTAAAAGTTATACACAGAATTTTACAATTTAATCAGTCACCTTGGCTAAGAAAAATACATACATTTCAATACAATCTCAAAGAAAATTAGCAGTTTCAAAGTTTGAAAAAAACTTTTTTTGAACAAATGAATAATAGCGTCTTTGGGAAAACCATGGAAAATCTAAGAAAAAGGCTTCTATTTTTATTAATACATTCTCAGAAATTTAGAAGAGAAGTTGCAAAAAGTTACTTTAAGAGATTTACAATATTTAATGACGATTTGGTAGGTTTGGAACATTTTAAGACACGTTAACATTTAAATTAGCCCGTATATTTAGGATTTTGTATTTTAGAACTTAGTAAAACCATAATGTGTAAATTTCATTACAATCATATAATGAAAAGCTTTGAAACTGTAAAATTACTATGAACAGATACAGACAGTCTAGCTTATCACATTCAAACTGATGACCTAAATAAAGAGCTTGTGGAATATAAAGATTTGTATGATTTTAGCATTTACCCCCAAAACCAAATGTTACATGATGATTCCAACAAAGCAAAACATGGATATTTTTCAGATGAATGTCCTGCTGATCCCATTATTGAATACATTGGTCTTCGTTCAAAATTATACTCCTTTTACACACAAAGTTGTATTGAAAAACGCATAGCCAAGGGCATTCATAAAAGCGCTATTGATCATGATTTACGACACGAAATGTTTTATCAGTGTCTGTTCGGTTCAGAAAAATTTATCTGCGATATGAATTTGATTCAAAGTCAAAAGCATAACCTTAGAGTTTCAATGTTAATTAAATTGCTTTAAGTTCAGCAGATGAAAAAAGATGGTTACTAGAAAATACTACTGACACATTAGCTCATGGTCATTTCCTTACTCACGAAGAAACGACATCAGATTTATAATCATTTATCTCTGAATATATGTTTCATTTAATATTGAATTATGCATTGTATATGATAAATTGTACTTATATAACTATTATGATAAATAAATAAGGAATATGAATCGTGTTTTTCTCAATACTCGGGTTGAAACTAGAACTTTCCTATCAAGATGCTTTTGAATCGTTGTGACTTATTTGATACACTGTTATGTCTCAATGTAAGGTAAATATACTCTTATCAACCTTGAAAGTTAGGCGGTTACGGTATCTTAAAGCCAGAGTCACACGATTTTGAAGTTTGGATAATCAAGTAAATACAACATTCTTCGATTTTTCTTTTTCCAAACACTCTGCATTGAGACATAATAGGCGGGTAAAGACTCCAAACAAGTGTAATAATCTTGACTTGATGTTATGTCGCATTAATCAATAGAAACAGGAGGAATAATCATCAATGGGTGTTAAACATCACTCACATATCTTACAAAATACAATTAATAAAAAATGTAAGGTTTCCACATAAATACTATGTTCTGTAGTAAACATTTGTTTTCTTGATTCAAAAAATAATAATAATGAAATAAATAAATAAGTAAATATATTTTGTGAATGGCACTCATTCAATGTGTACATTACAACTAAGCACACACACGCACACTACACTGTAATGTCTAGATATAAGTGAAATATTCTTGACTGAATTTGTAACAGCTCGTCTTTCCTTTGTATTCCAAAACAGTGAAAAATTTATAAATATATGTTAAAAGATTTTAACCACTGGCAAATCTTTAAAAATATATTACGGACTATTAACTATTATCTTAGTTGATAACATCACAAGAGCACTAAGGTTTATACCAGTGAAAGAGCTCTCGACTGTAATGAATAATACTTTATATTTTTCTTGGCTTCACCTTGTTATAAACAAAAACAAGAACTTTATTTTAAATCTACTTTTATTTATTAAATCTTAGATTGTAATTGCAACAACTTCAAAACATAAGATAATATAAAAGATGTCAACCATAAAAGGACAAATTTTTCTATTTCAGACATGTACTTTACAATCATTTTCGGTCAAAATCCTTAACATAATTACACACCAGTTATATCTGTTTAATAATGAACTTAAATGTTTAATTATAATTTTTGGTGAAGATCTTAGAAAATCAATTATTTCTTGTGTTGACATAAAGCTACAAATGGTCATAATTTGATGGCAAGATTTTTCAAATAAAGTGTCTACCTTAAGCCTATAAAAATTTCTTTGATCATAAAGTTTTTCAATAACAATTAAAATATTTAGTTCGTTTGATTCCATCCATATGCCATTGTAATACTTTGTTTTTGATAATTCCATGAAAGAATTCAATAAAACAGTTGGTAAATTTACTAGTTCATTTCTTGCATCTAAAGATGGTAATTGTAAAAGTCGTTCATAAAAAGTGTTTAATGACAGTTGTTTTAATGACTTAACATTCATTTTGGATACTGATTATTTCTGCTTACGAGCTGCTGCTTGAATTGATTGATAGATTGTTGTTGTCGATGGTGCTATGTTGTTATTAATGATCCTAATTGATTTCTCCTAACTAGTTGATGCTTTGATTGGTTGTTGCCATGATGGTTTGTCAGTCTGAATCGACTTCAACGATTCTCAAGTCTGTATCCTGATATGACTTTTTTGCAAGCTGAAATAATAAAACAATCATTACTATTAATTACTAATCATTTTAACACAACTTAAGAAACAAAAGTTTGTTAATATTATTATTATAGTTAATTTTTAAAATCAACACTATTTATTGAGTTTTGCATAGTAAAAACATTACATCTTTACACTTTTTCCCCTCGCACATTTAGTCTACCTAAATAGTAAAATAAACTTGACTTATCTCCCTTTAATCGTATATGTTACATTGAGAATAGTTTTACAAGTATGAAATATTTGCTCACACTGATAATGAGATTTTCAAGATTATTTCCACTTTGAAATCTAAAATTACCTTTTGCAAATGAAAATTGTTTATGAAGATTTAAGGAGTCCTTTAACCACTTTCTGGAAATGTGCAATTGTCTCTCATTAATTATATTCAAAATAATAGTATACATTAAAGATTGTAAAGCACCATTCAAACATGTTTGTTTGACTTGAAAAAATTACAAACTAATTTTTATATTATAATATCAAAACTCTATATCATGAAAATATTAACAACACAAACAGGTTGTATACATATTATTATACCAAACAAACTATGACAATTTGATATAAATGCTCGGTGTTTGTGGTGGAGTGATTACATTTTTATTATTTTTCCTCCTTTTCGTTTTTTGTTCTTCAACTCATTTATGTCAATAAAAGCTGCAGCTTGATCTTTTAGTTCTCTTGCTTGTTGAACCTGTAAGTACATGAAATTCATTCCAAATTAGATCAATCATATATAAATAATATGCCGATAACTCAAACATATATTAAATCAAAGAAAGTTTGGTTATTGATACAGTTTATGTTAAAAGCAAAACAGAAATTTCACTATCTTATAACTCCAAAGTGAAAATACAAAAACTTAGAACTATATTAAGTTTTCATCCTTACATAACTAATGTCGACTTAAATATTTCTATAAGACAGATGTCCTCATGACAAGGGCATAAAACATTCTTACGAATTACTTGAAATAACATAAGTTGGAAAACAATAAGATCAAACAAACAAATGCTTCCCAATTGTATATCAATTTCTATTAACAGATAATTGGAAAATAAAACAATAAAATCTAAATAAAAAAACTAAGTAATCACAATCTGGAACTATACATTTTAAAACTTACTTCAGCCATTAGCTCTTCTTTTATTAAAGAAATATCATCAGCCATATTAACCAAAGTTGAAAATTCTTGAAAAGTTAATGATATCCTCCTCTTTTCATCTGCCATTAAATGTACATATACTCTATTCCTGTACATGTTAACTGTTACAAATTTATCATCTAACCTCCCATCTTCTGTAACAAGTTTCCCACCTTCAAATTTCCATTCCATTTTTAAATATGAATGAATTGGTACTTACTTTACAGAACAAGAAAGAAGTCATTCACTGATAAAGTAAACCTTATATCCAAACCCTTTTATATGATCCTACAATTGCTATCTATGGAAGCAATCATCACATGTCTAAATATGCTGTTAGTCATTTTCTATCATATTCTTTTTATCAAGATTTATACTTGATTTGCTTTTCATAAAAAGATGACAAGATAGAAACTTTCATTATACTGGTACCTCCTATTTTCGCGTCATGCCTAACTTCGCGGCAATCCGTTATCTCCCTTGTATGCGCGTTTCGGGTTATGTTGCCATGGAAGTCACATGGTATCTACTGAAGCCATCAAAGATGTTTTGACAGGAGGCGGGGTATTTAATTTGATGACGTGAAATGGTAAGAAATGTTGTTTAGAAATCACCACATATGGTTTCATGCATTATCCTTATAAGGCCTGATAGACCATCACACAAAATTGAAAAAAATTAAAGGAAAAAATAAAGCTACCTTAACTTTCTTTAATCATATGACCGTCTGCTTCTAAGTGTTAATGAAAGTATGAAAAACAGACGGAACAATACATTAGAAGTACAGTTATAAAAGTCTTAACTTTGCGTATTAATTAACACACGATTATTAAAACTGACGTTTTTGTTTTCCAATATTTAACGTCAAGTGCGATTTTCTCCATTCAAGGTTAAAAAAGCATTTAATGTTTTAATGTTCATACACTAATGAAAAATCCATTTTTGAATAAATCCTAAAACGAAGCTTATTCTGTTTTAGGATTCCCGCCCTGAAAAATACAGGCAGTATGAAACAGATTATCTTAAACTTGCTTATAAAGCTGTAATAAATGGCACGTCAGTTTACAAGGCTAGTAGGCAATATGGGGTACCAGAATCGACTTGTGCACTCGTGGCAATGTGTCTTTGGATGCTAATCCTGGTCCAGATCGTCTTTTCTCGTATGAAGAAGAAAAAGAATTAGTAGAGCATCTTAAATATACAGCATCTATTGGCTATGGCTATACAAAATCAAATGTTCAGTACCTTGCCAGTGAATTTGCCGTTGCGTGTAAAAAAAGAAATTTGTCTGAAACACCCCTTAGTGAAAGATGGTTTTATGGTTTCATGAAAAGGTGGCCTGATCTTCACTTATCTAAACCTCAAAAATTGTCCATGATACGAGCGAAATCTGCCTCAAAAGAAACCGTGGACGCCTATTACAAGGAATTGCGCACAATTTTAACAAAAAACGGTTTGCATGAAAAGCCCCAGCGCATTGATGAAACTGGGCTATCCCTGGGACATTCTCCTCCAAAAATAATCAGTGCCAAGGATACTAAACCGCAAGCATGTACCTCTTCAAGATCTAGCAATATAACCATTATCGGGGGTGGTAATGCTGTAGGTAATAATATCCCACCTTACTACATTTTTCCAGGCAAACGTTGGAATGACTCGTTTTTGGATGGGACACCAGCTGGATCTAGTGGCGAATGCAGCAAATCTGGTTGGTCTAATACGTCTGTTTTCCATAATTACATGACTAGACATTTTGTTAAATATGTAACTGTCTCAAAAGATGAACCGTTATTGGTGTTATATGACGGGCACAAGTTCGAACTTACACTTATAGAATGGGCTAAGAAGAACAATATAATTTTGTTCGTTTTACCACCGGACACTTCACACCTTACACAACCATTAGATGTTGGGTGTTTTGGTCCCCTGAAATCTGTGTACAATCATGAGTGTCAGCAATTTTTGAGGAAGAATCCTGGGATACAGATAACCAAATACGAGGTTGGGCAGCTATCAGGGAAAGCATACATAAAACCCATGACTCCAGAAAATCTTGCCAGCGCTTTTAGGAGAGCAGGTGTTTATCCGTGTGACAAATCGGTTATAACCCCAGTTGATATTGCACCTTCACAGATTTATGGTAAGGACCTTCAATGTACTACAGATGACTCTTTACCAGCTAATACGTCAGTTACACCTGGTCAAGACAATTTGCAAAATTCGACATCTGCCAAAAAAAATTCATGCACCACTTCCTCCGTGACAGATAGTAACAACAATTCATTTTTTGAAGTCCGCAAAATTAATGCAGTGAGAAACAGGCCTACAAGAAAGTTTGTACCACCGTACCTTTGCGGAAACTTGTCCAAACAAAAAAATGTCACAATACTTGAAAACACAGCGAAAAGACAAGAAAAGAAAACTAAGGTGATAGAAAAGGCTAACTCAATTAAAAATAAAATTACAACTTGTAAACCAAACCCAAGAAAGAGAAAACAAGGATCAACTGAAAACACAAAATTTAAATTTTCTAAACAAAAAAGTATCTTTGAAGGAGAAGAAAATGTTGTTCCCAGCACATCAGGTTTGGGTAGAAAGGGAGGTCCTATTCCAGTAGATAAGGAACCATCAGAATTTTCAGAATCCGACTCTGAATCCAGTGACAGTGAAGAAAAATGTTGTGTTTGCGATAAATTCACTCCTGCTGAAGTACGAAAATGCACCAGCATAATTTTTACAAAATGGGCAAGATGCGATTTTTGTCCGCATTGGACACATCTGTCCTTTTGCTGTGACACAACCGTTATTCGGCGAGGGGATACATTCAGATGTCCACATTGCCTTTTAAATTAACTTAAAATAATTTACATTAACATTTATTAAATTTTTTTGTTTTATTTGAATTTTTAAGTTGGTTACTGTTAAGGACGTTGTTGTGACGAAATTTTGGCTTACTGGATTTAGACGAGTTTGAAGAAGCTTTGTTGTATTTTGTTATTTTGTGGGAAATTTATAAGTTATTCATCAAATTATCAACATATCACAACTTTTGCAGTTTATAAACATAATATATATGACATTAACATTAATTTGAACTGAACTATTACACGTGTCACTGATTTTCAATTTTACCGCGAAAATAGGATTGTCTCCCTTTTCTACCCAATATCCATGTGACATTGTTTTCATGGCGAATTTACAAACGCTGGAGCATTGACAGCAGCAATTTTACTGGTCATTAAAAGAACAAGTTTCCATTGATTATGTTTTTAAAAAATTTTATATGAAGATAAGTTTGTTTTTGTATTTTTATAAACTTTATCCGTTAGTACCGCGAAAATAGGAGGGAACAGGCTAAATGATGAAAAGATAAAAACTTTTATGTAACTACTAAACAATGACTTTATTTCAAATGAAAAAACAAATAAAGAGTTATTAAAAATCTAACAATAAACATCTAACTAATTTTAAGATGAAATAATGACATAAATAAACTACTGCAATGGAATGTATAAAACAGACTAGAAACATTTAATAATTCCTCAATAGTTATATTTAGAAAAAAAAAATAAAATAAAGACAACATTTTAAAACTTATTAAAAATCTAACAATAAACATCTAACTAATAACAAATCATAAAACAAAACTTGGAAAAAATGAATACCCTAAATTATGAAACATATATTAAAAAATATAATATCTTAAGGCTTATATTGTCCAGTCTTTAAATTTGAAAAGATCTTATCCTAAATCTTTGTTAAAGTTTTATGAGCAATCAAAGATTTATAACATGAAGTCCCTAACAGATAATTTCAATACATTTATATACTTAGCATATTGTGTAAAGTAACAAGGTCTGTCAGAAGAACAACAAAGCTCGTCTACACATCTAGCCAGCAAAAACTTTAACCTAAACCTTTAACATTGAACGCTGACTCTAACAACAGAGATATATCAAACATATCTGTACAGACTAAAAGCTCAACTTGTTTAATATTCTGATTTAAAGTCTTATAAAATAAAATTAATAACAAGATAGTTATAAATCTATATAACATCTGTCGCCTTATGAAAAAGTTGAACATGTCAAAAACTAGTAAGTTATAATCTATACACGCAATTAGTAAAATATGCATAAATACACTTGCCATATTATTACACTCATATCATTATATGAACTCCAAGTTCTAAATTAACATGCAATAATGAAATTCTTAAAAAGAATGAGCAAGTATAAACCTATCAAAGGTCAAAGTGCACACACACACACACACACCTTCTAATTTACAACCTTGGCACAAAATAAGTACAAAGCCCAACTGGTTTAATATACTAGTTAAAAGATTTATGAAATAAATAATGAGGTAGTTGTAAATCTATATGACAATAAATAATGAGGTAGTTCTACATGTAAATCTATATAACAACCAACTGTTGCCTTATGAAAAAGTCGGGCAAGACAAAAAACTATTAAGTTATAAAATTGGCACATAATAAGTGAAAGTTCAACTAGTTTAATATTCTGGTTTAAAGTTTTATAAAATAAATACAATTAAACTTCACCTTATGTAGAATTCAGACAATACAAAAACTCATGTGTTACATGTGTATAACATTGGCACATAATAACTACAAAGTCTAACTGGTTTATTCTGGTGAAATAAATAATGAGGTAGTTCTAAATGTGTTTACAATATCTAAAGTGTATAGAAGCAACTCAACTTGCGATCCCAAAACGTTAGTGTACAGTTCCAAAAAATAAATTACATGTAATTAAGTCTTTGTGTCAGGTTTCTTTGCCTGTTACTTCTCCTTAATCTTCTACCTAAATTATTTTCCTCATTTTTCATTCTTTGATTATTTGCATGATTTTGAAATAATTGTCTAATGACAGTTAGAAAGTGTAAGATTTCCCCAATTTATGTCATCATCGCCTTTCTATTTTGATTGAACTGTCTAAAGATTCTGTTACCAAAGTTCCAAAATGTTATTAATTGATTGAATATCCTCGAACGTATAAAGCATATCAGAATCCAACCTAGAAATAAATATTTAAGAATTTTTATATTTTCCTGCCATGTAATCTGTAAACGAAATTTCTACAATAGACATATCATCATCGTCATCACTTTTATTCTCATCTTGGATTGAAAACACTGATCTCTTTACTGTACTGCTAGTATTAGATTTATTGACATTTCTGCATTTTCTTATTTTTTGTTTTAGACTATTCCTTTTGGTTATCACTAATAGAATAATCAAGACAGCTAAAACAAAAAGGAAAATATAAATACATTTATACATATTTAAAAAATTTTAAAATTTTTTTAAAAAATTATAATTTGGAAATACATGGGTGAGATGGAGGTGTGTACAAATGGAAGTCAATATATATATATATATATATATATGATAATAAAACTATTCAAAATCAAATTTATGTCATCAAGTTACTTTAAAATATTAGAAAAACAAATTATATACATGTAAACCAAAGCAAATTAAGTCGTTCAGATTCTCAGATTCTTTAACTCAAACTCTGAAGTATAAAATATTAAAATATTTTCAAATTTTTCATTCAAGATGAAACATCTAGATTTAAAATATCTTACCAACAGTTCCAGAAAGTATAGCAACAGAAACAATCAATGTGGTCTTCTTTTCAGTCTAAAAATAAAAGAATTACAGTAAAACCTATAAATAAAAAATAGCTATAAGAATAAAAAACTTGAAAATTATGAAATGAACCTACAAGTTTTAAGAACTAGGATAAAAAATCACTGATCTTTATTATCAGTTGAGCTTATATAGAATACGTTTTATACAAATTGCAATATGCAGACCCTATTCTAGCTCTCCAAATGTTTAAATAGATGTATATTTAATGCAAGCAACATGCGGGTTAAAAGTGTTTTGTCTTTAACTAGCATCACAAAGGAATGAAGAGTAGTCCATGGCTCCTTGAATTTTTTTCTGGGTGCCATAAGTTTTTGAACTTTAGCACAAAAGTTCAATTTATCTTGTTGTGAGCTGGGTCCCTAACTCATAATAGTTAAGCTTTATGCATGTAAAACTTGTTTTAAATGTACTGTATGTACCTAGATGAATAGATATAAAATATTTACCTCGGTCAAATTTATTGCTATTGTCACAACAGTAGACATTTCGTTATCTGTTTTTTCTTGTTTAGATACTGTTTGAGGTTCTGAATATTGTAACGATTCTGTAGGGATATGTGTTTTCATGTGTGGTGAGCGAGTCTTCAGAGATTCATCAACCTAAAAATGTAATACTTATATTTTCAATAATGAATCATTTACTTGAATATAACAAACCCTATTTCCAAGCAGAATTTTTATGAGTATGAGTAATCTAAACTATGAAAATATTCATATAGAAGTCTAGTATATATGTAAAAGTTTTTACATATATTTCCAGAATTCAAAGGGACCACTTTAATAGCTCAGTTGGTAGAGTGTTAAGGATAAACCTGGAACTTTACATTGTTTTGAGGAGGGTAGCTGAAATTCAAAGAAAAGAATCACAAATGTTTCAGAAAACAATGTATTTATAATTAGGTGCAGATTGTTCTGGAATACCATGGAGATTTGCAAAGTCGGTTTGGAATTCCAGAAACTATACAACAATTGAATGTCATCCATAGTCATATACACCAGAAGTCTTAGGATTAAAAAAAAAACAAATTTCCCATGGCATTAACTTTCACACCATCTGACAGTATTTCATATTACATCGATAAACATGTGTCAAAAATAATATTGATAATGATGATGTCTGTATTGATTACTACTGTACTGTAGTCTTTATTTTGTCGATGAATTGACAAACCACTTCCGTATATCCATTGGATGCCATGCTTCACGCTTACAAAAATGTTTTACCCAAATGTTACTTATAATGTCCCTCTCTACCTCCTATCAGATAATTTTTCGTCGATAGTTTTATATTTTCAAGACTGTCACAGAAATATTTGTGAGGGAAATGCATTTTTAGCGCAACTGGCTAAAGCCAAATGAGCTTATGGCATGATGCGTGCGTGCGTGCGTGCGTGCGTCCGTTAACAGCAAAAACTCAGAAACTACTGGGCCAATTTTAGCAAAACTTTGCAGGAATGATCCCTAGAAGGAGTAGATGAAAATTTGTACAATTGGTTTCCATGGCAACCAAAAGTAGGTCACAGCGACCTAGAATGTAAAAAACCTAAAATAAGTTTCTTCTCTGAAACCATAGGTTATATTCAAAAGCTGATGTGATATTTAGCTTCTAGACACCCTTAAACATGGAGGTTGTACATTTCGTGAAATTCTGTCAAAAACTAGGTTACGCGTTTTTAGCGTTTTTCTGTCATACTTCGTAAAAAGTGAAAATAAGGCTTATAATGAGATATCAACTTTGAAAATCTTCTTCTCTGAAACCATGAAGCCTTAAGCTTTCATATTTGGCAGTTAATATCAGCTTGAGCCCCTTTACCAAATTTATACAAATGGTAGGCCCCCGGTCTATTTTTGGCCACACCCAAGGGGTCCATATATCTGCATATGCATATATGGCTTATAATTGAAAATCAACTTTGAAAATCTTCTCTAAAACCATGAAGCCTTAAGCTTTCATATTTGGCAGTTAATATCAGCTTGAGGCCCTTTACCAAGTTTATACAAATGGTGGCCCCCGGTCTTTTTTTGGCCCCACCCCAGGGGTCCATATATTTGCATATGCATATATGGCTTATAATGAGATATCAACTTTGAAAATCTTCTTCTCTGAAACCATGAAGCCTTAAGCTTTCATATTTGGCAGTTAATATCAGCTTGAGCCCCTTTACCAAGTTTATACAAATGGTGGCCCCCGGTCTATTTTTGGCCCCACCCAGGGGTCCATATATCTGCATATGCATATATGGCTTATAATGAGATATCAGTTTTGAAAATCTTCTTCTCTGAAACCATGAAGCCTTAAGCTTTCATATTTGGCAGTTAATATCAGCTTGAGCCCCTTTACCAAGTTTGTACAAATGGTGGCCCTATGTCCATTTTCGGCCCCACCCAAGGGGTCCATATATCTGCATATGCATATATCGCTTATAATGGGATATCAACTTTGAAAATCTTCTTCTCTGAAACCATGAAGCCTTAAGCTTTCATATTTGGCAGTTAATATCAGCTTGAGCCCCTTTACCAAGTTTGTACAAATGGTGGCCCCCGGTCCATTTTTGGCCCCACCCCAGGGGTCCATATATCTGCATATGTACATGTATATATTGGAAATCAAATTTAAAATTTTTTTCTCTGAAACTGTAAGGCATAATGCTTCTATATTTAACATCAGCTCAAGTCCCTTTACCAGGTTTGTACAAATGGTGGCCCCCGGTCCATTTTTGGTCCCACCAAGAGGCACATATATCTACATATACTTATATGGGAAGTCAAATTTCAAAATATTCTTCTCTGAAACTGTAAGGCCTACAGCTTTATAATTAGCATTTAACGTCAGCTCAAGTCCTTGTACTGAGTTTATATAAATGAAGGCACAAGAACCATTTTTGTCAGTTGAGCTCCACAGACCCTTTTGGGCCTCTTGTTGTGTGTTGTTCTCCACTTTTATCTCCACATAGATACTTTCTACAAACTGTACAATTTTAAGAATTTTCAATCAGAAATTAAATCTCAAAAACTTGTTTCCCCTTGTCAGATTTTGGTAGACTTTTTACTATAAACATTTCATGTATTTGAGAGCAAATTAAAAACAAATCTTGTTCTGTTGCAATTAGTTTGAGGTCAAACTGTACATTGACTAGACTATAGACTGAATTTGATGCTCCTGTTCTGTCTGTAAATCAATTTTAAAATAAAATTAGAGAAATAACCAAAAGATAATTTTTAATGAAAAATGACCAAAACTATATCACAAAAAATCAATATTATTATTTGCTCTTCCTTAACTTCTCTAAGAATTGATTTTAACAAAAGACTTATGACATATGTTTCCTTTTCCCCCCATTATTGATTTAGAACGTAAACAACTGAAAACTACTGATGAGAATTAGTTTTCCGAAACGGACGTCTTGTGTTGTAAAATTAATTACGATTTTAATTATTATTGACTATAAATAAAGTATTTTTTACTAACCTCAATAAATATGTCTATGTTAAGTTCAATCGCTGAATGAAGTTCTACAAGTGTATCCAACTAATCAATCCCTAATGCTATTTTGTCCGTACTGTTTTTTCTTTTTCCCGTCTTTATAACGGTTATTATACAAGTTAACATACAAGTAACCATTACTCTTGCTTACTGCGATTGCTTTTTGCCTTCCAAAGGCGGTGCGAAGCTCTACCTCGCAATTGTTTGATTCTTTGAATTAATGTAGTAAACTTTGATTTCATCTTTTTTTTTTTTTTTTTTTTTTTTTTTGTTGTTGTTGTTGTTGTTCAACTGATGTTACGAGAATTCAGTTTGAATGGTGAATACAATTTTACATTATATACATATAGACATAAAAATGTCATACTTTTTCTAATAAATTATTAAATTTTATGTAGAATATTTAATACGTACGGATCCTTTCGTCATAATTTTTTGTATTTTTCAGGCAAACCCGAATTAGATAGCTAGTCAAAAATATTGAATTATTATGCTTAATAATGATAATAACTTAATAAACTTAATCAAGAGCCCACAAGGGGTATAAACATTATAGTGATTAACAATGTTTACAGATATAAATACAAATAAAAAAGAAAACAATATCACCAAAATATTAATAAACCAACATTCAAGCTATGTATAATAATCTGAATAAAGTTGATTTAAATCTAGCAAAATAGTATTGAAGGTGATGATTTATGTTTGTAGAAAAAACAACGGAATTGACAAAAACAGATATGACCAAGCTGAATACGGTCAATAGGAAATTGGCTATCTCTGATTTTAAGACTGTTACCATGTCCTTTAACTTCACGTCTGTTCTTACCACATTAGCAACTGACGACAAAGTCCATGTAACTGAAAATAAGAATATCACACGATAACTCACATGATAACCGTATATTTTGCGGTTTTATCTTCGTCGTTTCTGTTTGAGTCGTCCTCTTGATGGTCATAGATTAAGTTAAATATATGTCTGTTCCTTCAGTGTCTTTGAAATTGCTTTCTTTAAAATGTATGTCTTGTATCTTACATCTACAATTAAAATATGTTTTTTACAGAAAACACAGACAGAATGGATGCATTGGGTGTATCCAATACTCATCACCGCAGCAGGTAAAAATGTTATAATATTGCAAAATAATTCAACCTCATATTAACATATAGAAAATCTACTTTAATAATATAAATCCATAAAAAGGTTCGCTCCTTAGTGAATTCAAATTTTCTTTTCAGCGTGTAGAATTTTTCATACACACACACGCACACATTTTAAAATATTTATAAAATGTCTGGGAGTCGAAATGACTTGCATACACACACCTGCACACTTCTCATCAGTGATAGATAAAATACATACCATCTTTTTGTGATTTCCTTGTCGTGCCGAACTATCCCCCTGTCATTGCGGGTAAAATCATAGTCATTTGCGCTGTTACCACTTAATCCTGCGCTCGGACCCACTGTTTGTGTGCTGGTTTGCACGGACACATCTTTCTTTTCAGTGTCAGTCTCCGTTGAACAGCTGACACTGGTACATCTGTTGTGACTAGGTCTAGTATTTAGCTTTATCTTCAAATAGCTAAGCAGCAACTGTTGTGTTTGACACAATGCTGTTTGTGAAACGACTATTCTATTCATATTTAAATAAAAACATTTAACCAAAAACCCTATAAACATCACAGTGTTTTGAGCATCCATTATTATAAGATTTATTTTTGAACGTGTTGAGAACGAACGACAGTTGCAGGTTCTTGGCCCTATCTATAGTAAATGAAATATTACAGATAATTTCGATAGGAATCTGACTCGTTTACTCAGTCCAAATTTAATATGATTAAATAAACTGATGTGTCTTTAATCTACCCATCTTATAGCTAGTTTAGCAAAACATACAAATATTATGTATATATGAACAGCAAATTTAAAAGTGGAGGGGTCAAAATTAAATACACAAAAATTATGTTTTACAAAGAAAGTATGAATATGGAAAATGGAATTCCGATCAGATCTGCCTAAAATTTTAGCTCAAAAAGTGGGGAGGTCAGGCCCCCTCCCCCCCGGGTCCGGGACATGTGCAGTTGAAAATTGCTGAACATTAATATAACAGACGCATTTAGAATGTGAAAATAAGACGAAATTATACCGAACACAATGTAAGAAAATTATTATTATTAAAACTATTAATGGTTATGCATTGCATAGGATCACTGGTTGTATAAATAACTTAAGCGGGATGGACCTTCAAAAGCACTTAAGCCACACCCTTGGATATAATTTTCCCCATTATGATGAAAAGCCGACCTCGCTTCTCTGGTGGAAGTTCACGTGTTCTACGTCAGTGTTTTGCTAAGCTGTGCTTTGCTTGAAATATGATTTCGGATCTTGGATTGGTATGTTTGTTGTATTTAATTTTATAATCAGTTGTCCCTATATTTATGACCGTGTGTTCTTTTTCTTGTATTATTGGCGACTCTGGTTATTTTCAAGTAAAGTTATTTCAGCTACAACTTTCCTCTCATTATTATTATTATTATTATTATAAAAGAATGTTTCCTAAATGTGAATAATTTCAACTTGTACTCAATTACTTATTACCATACAGTATTTTATTTTGTTTGAGATAAATGTGACAGTGCAAAATGTGCACTCCTTTTTATATTTATTTTTTTTATCTCAAAGATGATAATTGTAATAATTTCTATTTCATATCTATATTTATATTTTATTTAAAAAAATATCACTTTGCAAAATATTTCAGTAATGCAAATAATATTAAGTATTCAAATTCAATTTTATTTAATATGTTTTAAACTCAAATTGTAGAAAATTATTTTATTAATTTACTCTTTAATTATTTAATATATTTTTTTCACTTTATAGAAAATTATTTTATTAATTTTCTCCTTAATTATTTTTTTTTTCACATTTATTAACATTCCCTCAAGGTGCAAAAAGTTGTTCTCTTTTACATCTGGAAGATACTTGTCAATTCCTATCATTCAATTTGAAAAATTAGTGCCTCTAACCATTGGGACAGGAAGCCGCATATGCTAATTACCTCGTATTTTATTTTAAATAGTCCTATCTAATCACCTTGTTGCGCAACGAATAGTACAGATTTAGCGGCAGTTTGTGTAGATTATTTGAACGGCACAATGTCAGTGTTAGAGTCACCTTAAGGGTTTTCCAACTCATTTACCAATCAGAAAAATAAGTAAATTATCAAATTCTCTTAGAAGGCCTAACCTTTGACGTCATCAAAGTACAAAATAATCTTCTCTTCGCGATTTTCTGGTCACTCTTGTGTGGATGACCAGAGAATAATGAAGAATTTAAACTGATTTAAGTTTTAATCATCTTTTCAGGTGAGTGCCTTCTACTACTTAATTTTGTTCTTATTTATTAGACTGTTTTATTTTTCATATATTAGACACGATTTTTAGCTAAACTAAATTTTTATTGATGATAGCACCATTATTTTTCTATGATTGATTATATTTTTCTTTAAAGATCCCTGGTTACAGAAACTGCATTTTCAATCACATTTGCTTAAAATATTTACCATTGATTTAATTTTAAAAATGTGATTTTTACATGTAATGTTTTATATCTTTGGGTTTCAAATGTCAATTTAGTAAATGTGTGTTTAATATTTCATTAAGTAAAGAATTTTGTCTTCAACGACCTCAGTACTTTGATTTCTAACGTGATAGTTTACACGCATGCGCTTTGCATTATTCTGCTGTAAACGAAAACATGGGCATCAGCAAAGATAAGCTAAATTTGTTGACCGTAGCGCATATAACGTGACAAAAGCTTTTTCTAGTATGTTAGTTTTTTGGTAACATATACAATTCTGTTTTTGTTTTTAATTCGTACATAAACCGAACTTGTTTAGAAAATCTTGACGATAGCATGCGACGCAATACATGTATGTCATCTTCAAATCAGATTCAGTAATTGTTTTCACTTATTTGATACTAAATTAATGTACCGTTCAAGTGCTGAATTCAAAGTTAAATTGTTAATTTCACATGTCATTAGCAAGTTTCACGATTACTGTCATTTCCAGTATTTTCATGCGGAATATCCCTCCATTTACAAGTATGTGTAAATGTTTACATGTGACGTCACAAATGTTAGTGGCCAATCAAAAAGGGGATTCCCCATTGAGAGAGAAGTGTTAATCTCTCTGTGTCTTGCTTTTGATTCATGGTTTCCGTATGTTAATTTATTTAAAATTATTTTTCTAAATACTGTTGGTCTAAAACAAGAGTTGCACCCTTCATTTGAGCTAAATTCCCCCAACAATTCTTAAGTCTTTTAAAGGCTTAAATAGTCAAGTTAAATCATTATTTAATATTTTCATATAATGATTTGTTTCAAAATTAATCCTTCTGCTGAGATTTAAATATTTATATGTGAAAACAAAAAGTACATTAATACAGCACTATTTATTATGTTACTTTTATCATGAATGTAATATTATGTATTTTAGTTGCATTGTAAAATATTATTGTAATTATTGTGTTGGTCACACTCTTGTGTGGGTGACCAGAGAATAAAGAAGAATTTAAACTTATTTAAGTTTTTAATCATCTTTTCAGACAATAAAAATCACCCAAAAACCAAAGTTTACAACGTGGTGGAGGACCGTTAAAAGATCAAGTACCAGCTCTGCCTAATGCAGAATCAGCAGCAGGGTGCAACTCCACTCAATTATCTGCTTCGCAGCCAAACAGTTAGACATCATCTAAACACCACTGTTAATCAAGAACCAAGTGCACCACCACCACCACCTTCTGATACTCCATTACAGCAAGAGTCAGCTGAAATACAGCAATTAAACATGGAGGCAATTCAGCCAGTGTTGCAGGAATTAGCATCAGTAATGATGCAGTCGAATAAAATGGAGATGGAGAAATTTTCACGTGAGGGACAATCTGCCACCATATGGTGGAATACGTTTGGGCAATGGCTCAAACTTCAGCATTACAAAGATGAAAAGGCAATAAGATGCCTACCATTTGTGTTTACAGGGCAAGCAGCCACATGGCTATGTTCCTTGCCAGATGATAAAAAAACAACATTGGCTGCTATCAAGACAGCCTTTCTTGAAAGATTCAATTTCATAAACAATAATAAAATTTTCAAACTAAAACAGCATGAAACAGAGACAGCAATGCAATATTTCAATAAAGTGCAATCATTAGCATTAAATACAAAAGATCTTACAGAAGAGACAATTACTGGACTGGCAGTAGAAGGCTAAGTGCCAAAATTTAAAGTTCATGTTTTGGCGGCTAATCCGCAAACATATGATCAACTCAGAGATGCCCTGGAAACAGCATCCAGAATAACAGAATGTGCTGGTGCATCAGCACAAGACAGTGTAGGAATCAATGAACTGTGTGACATTTTCAAGTCTTTAAAAACACAACAAGAACAGATGCAACAAATGCTAGGAGAGGTACAGGCAATACAAACTCGACCAATACTTGGAAGGCATGAACGTCAACAAGGACGTACGTTTAACACTCACAGACCATATCAAAACAGAAATGGAAGCAACAGACATTACAGCAGGAACAATAGCAGCAACAACAAAAACAAACAACATGAATTATGTGCAGGATGTGGTAAGTTCTGTCCTACATGTAAACTTTGTAAATTTTTTAATCACCAATGTCAAATTTGTAAAAGATGGCACCATAGTGAAGATGTATGTGGGAAATATGGCCCCCATTTCATTAGAGGAAGTCAAAATTTTACCCCCAGGGGACGTCTTCAATTTTAGGGACTCGCGCCTATCCCAAAGTGTTACAACCTTGGGTAGGCATACATACAAAAGGAAAAATGAGAAAAAGAAAACCAATTCTTATCAATGTTTTAAATCTACAGAAAATTCAAATTTGCAAATTGTACATCAAGTTGCAACTTTGAATAACAACACTTTACGTGTGCATGTTTTTGGCCAAAATATTCAAAGTTTAATTGACACTAGGGCCACAATAAGCTGTATAGCTTCTAAGATGTTTGAAAGATTAAATATACCACAATTTAAAATAGATTCTTCTAAAACTGCTAAAGCATTAGGGGTAGGAGGTATGGATTTTCTTGTTGTTAATAAAGCAAAATTAGATCTCGGCAAGAAAATATTACAACTCCCAGATAAAGAAAATTGTGAAAATGTCTTTACTATTGAAATTAATACAGGTCTTGTCCGTACATTTAGGAGTGTTAAGATACCTGCTAACTCACAAGCTGACATTCCAATTCGTATATCAAAATTTAAACCAGGTGACACTGTTTTACTTGAGCCTCTTCCTGTTCTACCAGAACATAGACTTGCCGGTGCCAAATGTCTTGTCAAACTTCATCAAGGTGGTCATTCTATGATGCGTGTTTTAAATCCAAATAATTACAAAATAGTACTAAAAGAAAATGTTGTTATAGGCTCTGCTTCCTCTACAGATTTCATTTCAGAATTGACTGAGAATAAACTTGTCAAAAATACTAAAACTACTGACTCTAATACAACTAACAATAAAAATTTGGATTTTGACTTCAGTCAATCTGACTTGACAAATAAGCAAAAGTTGATTTTAGACACATTTTTAAAAAGACATCGTGATATCTTTGCCCTTGATCTCAGTGAACTTGGTGAGACACCCCTTTACAAACATACAATTGACACAGGTGACGCACCTCCGGTTCGAAGACCTTTTTATAGACAATCACCTCAGGTGATTGAGGAAATGAACAAACAACTTGACGCTTTACTTAAACATGGTAT
Organism: Tegillarca granosa; assembly: GCA_029721355.1. Classification (NCBI taxonomy): domain Eukaryota; kingdom Metazoa; phylum Mollusca; class Bivalvia; order Arcoida; family Arcidae; genus Tegillarca; species Tegillarca granosa. The sequence goes on along the minus strand of CM056606.1, from coordinate 18,480,042 downwards.
CATTGAAGAGTCCGACAGTGAGTATCAAAGTCCCGTTGTCATGGTTAAGAAAAAGGGAGGTGAGCTAAGGTTTTGTGTGGACTACAGGATGCTTAATAAGCAGACAAAGCCAAAATATTTCCCCCTTCCTCGACTTAATGATGTTTTTGACTTCATGGGAAAGGCCAATACCAAAATCTTCTCTAGCTTAGACTTAATGCATGGTTATTGGCAGGTTGACATGGATAAGAGTACAGCACATAAATCTGCTTTTGTAACACCCTCAGGTGTATATAAGTGGTGTAGAATGCCTTTTGGCTTAGTTTCAGTTCCAGGCTCTTTCCAACATCTGCTTACTAAGGTGCTTAGGGGTCTCACTTACCAGATAGCTCTTGTTTATGTTGATGATGTTCTTATCTACTCACAGTCATTCGAGCAACACTTAAAACACCTTGAGCTTATATTTGACTGGCTCAGAAAAGCCAACCTGAAGCTTAAGCCTAGTAAGTGCAAATTTGCTTTGCCAGAAGTTACTTATTTCGGACATAAATTATCTAAAGATGGTGTAAAAGTTGACATATCAAAAACTGAGGTAGTGAGAACATTTCCAATTCAAAAAAATCAAATGCAACTCCGAAGCTTCTTAGGTTTAACCAATTACTACCGACGATTCATCAAAAACTATAGCCACATTTGCTCACCCCTAAATCGCTTATTACGCAATGACATAAAATTTACTGGACTTACAAATGTAACAATGCATTCACTTATTTAAAAGAGGCTATGACATCACCTCCAGTACTTGCTTACCCTGACCTTAAAAAGCCCTTTATTTTGACTACTGATGCTAGTGGGACAGCGTTAGGTTATATTTTAGGACAAAGGGACAATATGGGTAAAGAACGTGTTATTGCTTACGAAGGTAGGTCTCTCAATGAAGCTGAACGTAAATGGGGCATTAGTGAGCTTGAATGTCTAGCAGTGCTTGAAGGAATCAAAGCTTATCATGTGTACTTAGCCAACAGCCATTTTAAGATCTATACTGATCATAGAGCTCTCACATGGCTAAGCAACATCAAACAATCAACAGGTAGGCTTGCTAGATGGTCAGTCTTACTTCAGGGTTATGATTTTGAAATATGCTACAGAAAAGGTGTAACAATGAAAAATGCAGACGCATTGTCAAGGCGTGAATATCCACCACAACCAAATGAGGTAAGTGATCCTGAAGATAATATCCCATCTGTTAACCTCAATATGATACATACACCAGAGGAAGCTGAATTTATTGAGACAACCTTAATATATAGTGAGTACCCTGTTCCTCCACAAATCTCAGTGAATGATCTCTCAACTGTTGATCCTGGAGATGACATCATATCTGATGATATAAACTTCAAAAGGAATGCCCTGATTTTAAAGACATGTATAAATACTTAGACACTGGTAGTTTACCAGGAGACCAAAGTAAACATAGCAAAATTCTTAGTGCGGCTGAACACTATGTACTTCATGATCATGTACTTTACCATTTTTATCAACCCAGATCAAAAGGTAAGGAATATGATGAGAGATTTATAAAGCAATTAGCTTGTCCAAGATCATTAAGAAAAGATCTGATTGTAGCTTATCATGAGCTTGGACATCTTGGCTTTGACAGGACATATAGAGCCATGCAACTGAAATATTATTTTCCAAAAAATGTACCACACAGTTGCAGACTTTATTCGCTCTTGTGACAGCTGTCAACGTGCCAAAGTATCTACTCATCCTACAAAAGTTCCTCTTACATCTATACCTATAATGGATACTTTTTCAAAGTGGCATATTGACATTATTGGCCCTTTCAAAAAAAAAACAACAGAGGAAGGCTATAAGTATATCTTAGTTATAGTTGATTCATTTAGTAAATGGCCAGAAGCATTCCCTCTTAAAACTCAGGATTCAGGTGAGATAGCAAAATTTTTATATAAAGAGATTTTTACAAGATATGGTGCTCCTCATTATCTAGTAAGTAGAGGCCAAGCTTTCATGAGTAAGCTTCTAGCTGCAATTTCTCAAATATTTGCAGTCAAACAACATTTTACTAGCTCATACCATCCTAAAAAAAATTCAGTAGCTGAAAATTGTAACAAAACAATTATCCAATGTCTGAGAACCATTATTGATGAAAGTCAGACCACATGGCCTGAATTGCTGCCAAGTGTTCTGATGGCATTGAGAATGAGTCCTTCAGCATTGTCTGAGTTCAGTCCTTATCATTTGGTTTATGGTAAAGAGATGAATATTTCATTTGATACAGCTCTAATTCCTAGGGAAAACTTGAACCACACTGCTAAAAAGCATATTGAGCAACTGCTATCCAATTTAAAAATTGCTAAGGAAATAGCTACTGAAAATATCAAAATAGCTAAATTAAGGCAGAAACAAAACTATGACAAGGGAACATCACCGCCTAGTTTTAAAATTGGAGATATTGTTTTAATGCATACAACAAAAGTACCTTTAGGTCTCACGCCAAAACTCTATAGTAAGTATGATGGTCCATTTTATATAGCTGCTGAAGGAAGCAATCATACATACAAATTGAGAAGACGTTCTAATAATAAATTACTGAAGAGTTATATCAATGCTAACAGACTTAAACATTATCATGACCCTGCTCATAGACGCAACCTTGACCCCCCACTAGAGACAGTGACAGACAATGACGATTTTCCTGATAATGTTAACAACAATTCTCAGTCAGCTTCTGATAATACTCAACTCTCACAAGATCCTGAAATTTTACAAAACCCTCAGGACTTGTTGAATGTTCCAACTCAAATAAATTCTGAAAAGAGTCAAGCAAATTCTCCACCAAGTTCTCAATCCAAGTACAAATCTAATGATCCTAGTGTCGACACATGGTATGATGTAGAAAGACTACTAAGAATAAAAAAAAATTAATGGTGTCACACATTTTTTGGTCAAGTGGGTAGGAAATCCCTATCGTGACAGTACTTGGGAGCCAGAATGTAATCTACCCCCACTTCTTGTCAGAAATTTCCTAATTTACAAAACTCAGAGAGGCACTAGACGAAAACGTCCTAACAATGTTTTGTTGAAGAAGAATGAATATTAATAAATCTTATTTTAGCAATTTACATTTGTATCTCACTCAATTAGCGCGCAATATATTTCTTTGTTTCTTATCTGATCAAGCACTTAAGGCAGTGTTATTTTTTTTTTTAAATTATCTCCCTTGTTAATGTAATGTAGTCAATATTTTATAATGAGCTGGTTCTCATGTTTATAGTGCTAAGATAAAGAAAGTTGCTAGTCTTTATCTGACTCTCATTACATTGACCCTTTCCTCAAAAATAATAGTTTTTTTTCCTCTATTTTTATAGGCCCAGTGAGATACATGTTATTGCTAATTTTGATGATATTCTTCTCAGCAACATCAACAGTGTGTGCAAACTCAAGATCTAGAGTTCAAAGAATTATTTATGGGATCATCTTCCAAAAAGAATCAAATGCATACTTAGGACAAGATCATTGGACCCACACTTTTGAAATGGACCTTCCAACTTGTGTACATATACCACTTACAGACAGTTGTGTTGAATCTAATTCCAAATGTAATTTGCTCAAACTAATGACCCACCAGCTTAATATTTTTAAATCTCAACTAGCTTCAAATGTTAATCTAACAGTAGCTCAAATAGAAAAACTTTTACCTAACTTTCATGTTAGTCATGCAAATTCTAAAAGTAAGCGTGGTTTATTTGATTTTATTGGCTCAATCTCTAAATCCCTGTTTGGTACTGCAACCACTAATGATGTAAATCATCTAGAAAGGCATATAAATATCATTGCTTAAAATAATGCTAAAATGGCAAAAGCAATCTCACATCATGATGAAGCGTTGACTTCTTATATGATAAAAACTGACAAACGCTTGACAAATCTCATGTCAGCAATTAAAAATAATCATGATGAATCCATTGATTTATCTGAACATTTTTAAAAAGAAATTGATGATATTGAAACCATTATTTTTAGGTTCTCGAAACTTTCTCACAAAATTATTAATTCAACTTCAGTATTAAATAATTATTTAGAAGAGTATAAACTTGGTATTCATCAACTTACACAGGGTAAATTATCTCCCTTTCTTTTAACTCCAACAATGTTATCTAATGCTATTAATCAAATTCAAAGAATAATTAACAGAAAATTCCCTGGTTTTCACTTGCTTCACAGGCATATTCAATATCATTATTCTAATGCTAACTTCTTTTTTGCTAGGAATTACTCAAAATTATTCATTAGTCTAAAATTACCAATTTCCTCAATGTCACACCCTTTAAGTGCCTATAAAATAACCACTCTACCAGTTACTATTAATACTTCTACAAACCATGCTACTCAGTAACTTGACTTACCTTCCTACTTTCTACTAACTCATGATTCCCAGCACTATGCAACCTTGACTCATTCCCAAATTCAAAAATGTAACACATATAAACATAACATTTATTGTCCTTTCTCCATACCTTTAACATCAACTTCAGCTAGTACTTGCTTTATCTGCTTTATTTCTTAACCAGAAGGATATTGTATCTAAGTTTTGTGATTTTAGATTTGTTTTTAATGCAATCAAACCTGCACTTATAGAATTATCTCATTCCTCAATAATAGCTTATAAAACTAATATGATAACATTAGACTGTCCTTCTGGTAGAAAGATTGAAAAGGGTTGTAATTTTTGTGTCCTACATGTCCCATGCATGTGTTCAATATCTACTAACTCTTTATTTCTCCCTCCACAAACTAAACATTGTCATACTAATGCTACCTCCATGTCTGTGCACCACCCTGTCAACCTAGCACTTATTCAACATTTCTTTTCATCAAACACCCATTCAATCATAATGGGTGATACCACCTTTCCCAAATCCATTGATCTAAAAATTCCAAAATTTCAAATATTTAATCATACATTTTATAATGATCTTGCACAAGACAAAAAGTACCATCTTAGTCTAAAGAAAATGGTTGCAGCCACTAAACAAGAGAAAACTATTTTTTCCACTTATCAGAACCATTGTTAGAAGGACAATTATTTTTAAACTCAGAATGGCCAAATGTTAATACTTTTATTGCTGGTGCAGCTTTGGGTTTATCATTCATTTTGACTTTAATCATCCTAGCTTTGTTTAGAAAATTAAAGAAAGTTGCTGTGTCACTTTTGGTTTTACAAAGAGCTTCAAGTAGTTATGCAGCTCCAATTTCAGGTGCCTTACCAACATTTCATTATGTTAATTATCATACAACTACTGTGGCAACAGATAGTTTGCAAATACAACTTTCTTACACATCTTGGCCATTTGTTTTGTTGTTATTTTTCACAACAGCATTGTTCCTAACAATCACTTATATCTTATGGTACAAATGGAATAAGCCAAAATTTACTGAAATTATTTTAGAGTTGACAAATGGAATTTCCTGTGTCACTGTGTGTGTTGCATCTTTACCTCTTTGTCCATCATTTTGGGATATTACTCCCCCTAGTGGTATAAACGATTTACATTGTACAGGCTTATGTGTTCCCAAACTTCATGTATTTTGGCCAGAATTTGTCATACTTAATCAGTTCTCTAAAATTGAGTTCCCCATTCCAGATTCAATATCCATTAGTCCTATTCAGGCTCACAGAATTAAAAAGCTCATTAAACAACCATTTTCAGCATATTTATTATTAGCTCACCATAGGTATTACAAGGTTTTACAATAAAAATTATATATGCCAACTTTTGCAAATTTTGACATTATTGCTAAAACTATAATTTTTTTTTGTGTGGACAGAACTTGTTATATCAATTATTAATACTGGAACAGTTATTTAACAATTTGGATGTGTATACTTATTCCACAGGAATCAATATTGATATGTGCATTTATGGATGGATTGTATGTTCATTACTTGTGTTTAACTTTCTATAATGAACATTATTTATGTGTGAAATCACACACATTAAGAATATGACCTAGTACATATCACCTGTTGTGCAGAACTTTACAACCATGACTATTACAATATTGGATATATATGTTCCTTAGGTATTCTACCACAGCATTGTGCATCAATATAGTGTAAACAATCAAAGACATTCAGAAAGTTCTATGAAAACCATAGTGATGTATGTGAATTCAACATAACAATTTATGAATTTCATTTTCACAAGAACTTTCATGTTTTTAAGTGTACGATTGATTTTTCATTTTATTGGTATAACTGTGTACATAGTGTATATATGTTTTGTTTTGTTTTTCTACGCTTAAAGTGGTAATGGAGATTTTCTTTAATCCTCTATCACTTGTTCAGTATTCTTTGAGGACAAAGAATTTTTATGTGCCAGAGAAATTGTGACAGTGCAAAATCTGCATTCCTTTTTATATTTATTTTTTATCTCAAAGATGATAATTGTAATAATTTCTATTTCATATCTATATTTATATTTTATTTAAAAAAATATCACTTTGCAAAATATTTCAGTAATGCAAATAATATTAAGTATTCAAATTCAATTTTATTTAAAATGTTTTAAACTCAAATTGTAGAAAATTATTTTATTAATTTTCTCTTCAATTATTTATTTTTTTCACATTTATTAACATTCCCTCAAGGTGCAAAAAATTGTTCTTTTTACATCTGGAAGATACTTGTCAATTCCTATCATTCAATTTGAAAAATTAGTGCCTCTAACCATTGGGACAGGAAGCCGCATATGCTAATTACCTCGTATTTTATTTTAAATAGTTATATCTAATCACCTTGTTGCGCAACGAATAGTACAGATTTAGCGGCAGTTTGTGTAGATTATTTGAACGGCACAATGTCAGTGTTAGAGTCACCTTAAGGGTTTTCCAAGTCATTTACCAATCAGAAAAATAAGTAAATTATCAAATTCTCTTAGAATGCCTCACCTTTGACGTCATCAAAGTACAATATAATCTTCTCTTCGCGATTTTCTGGTCACTCTTGTGTGGGTGACCAGAGAATAAAGAAGAATTTAAACTTATTCAAGTTTTTAATCATCTTTTCAGGTGAGTGCCTTCTACTACTTAATTTTGTTCTCATTTATTAGACTGTTTTATTTTTCATATATTAGATACGATTTTTTAGCTAAACGAAATTTTTATTGATGATGGCACCATTATTTTTCAATGATTGATTATATTTTTCTTTAAGGATCCCTGGTTACAGAAACTGCATTTTCAATCACATTTGCTTAAAATATTTACCATTGATTTAATTTTAAAAATGTGATTTTTACATGTAATGTTTTATATCTTTGGGTTTCAAATGTCAATTTAGTAAATGTGTGTTTAATATTTCATTAAGTACAGAATTTTGTCTTCAACGACCTCAGTACTTTGATTTCTAACGTGATAGTTTACACGCATGCGCTTTGCATTATTCTGCTGTAAACGAAAACATGGGCATCAGCAAAGATAAGCTAAATTTGTTGACCGTAGCGCATATAACGTGACAAAAGCTTTTTCTAGTATGTTAGTTTTTTGGTAACATATACAATTCTGTTTTTGTTTTTAATTCGTACATAAACCGAACTTGTTTAGAAAATCTTGACGATAGCATGCGACGCAATACATGTATGTCATCTTCAAATCAGATTCAGTAATTGTTTTCACTTATTTGATACTAAATTAATGTACCGTTCAAGTGCTGAATTCAAAGTTAAATTGTTAATTTCACATGTCATTAGCAAGTTTCACGATTACTGTCATTTCCAGTATTTTCATGCGGAAAATCCCTCCATTTACAAGTGTGTGTAAATGTTTACATGTGACGTCACAAATGTTAGTGGCCAATCAAAAAGGGGATTCCCCATTGAGAGAGAAGTGTTAATCTCTCTGTGTCTTGCTTTTGATTCATGGTTTCCTTATGTTAATTTAAAATTATTTATCTAAATACTGTTGGTCTAAAACAAGAGTTGCACCCTTCATTTGAGCTAAATTCCCCCAACAATTCTTAAGTCTTTTAAAGGCTTAAATAGTCAAGTTAAATCATTATTTAATATTTTTATATAATGATTTGTTTCAAAATTAATCCTACTGCTGAGATTTCAATATTTATATGTGAAAACAAAAAGTACATTAATACAGCACTATTTATTATGTTACTTTTATAATGAATGTAAACATTATGTATTTTAGTTGCATTGTAAAATATTATTGTAATTAATGTGTTGGTCACACTCTTGTGTGGGTGACCAGAGAATAAAGAAGAATTTAAACTTATTTAAGTTTTTAATCATCTTTTCAGACATTAAAAATCACCCAAAAACGAAAGTTTACATAAACATCTCTTCGTTTAATTATTTTATAATTTAAACGACTGATACGAGCTTTCTCGGCGTTATTATTATTATTGGTATATATATTTCTTTTAGTTAAAATCTATTTAATTAATTATTGTAACTGATATGTTTATCTTTGAGATAATCATCTTTTTGTTTAATTATTTATTATTTAAATGACTGCTACGAGCTGTCTCTGTGTTTTTAATATTAATATATATTTCTTTTAGTTAACATCTATTTAATTCATTATTTTAACTGATAAATTATAAACTGTACATGAATGTGTTACGTTTTCTTTGATCCAAAATCTTGACTGATTCTGTTTGATTTAGCGTACCAAATATATTTCTAAAAAAAAGTGTTGTTTTGTATTTAGAATTCGCAAACAAAAAATTAGCTTCGTTAACAAATTTCTAATTTTTATCAGATAACACAATTCAGATCTGTAAAAGGCTCTAAATTATCGTTGCTTTCTTAATCTTTATTGAACACCCTTCGTGTTAGTAATTGTGGCTCTAGTAAGGACAGAGAGTAACGGTAGTTTAGTTAAAGTGTCAACATCTTTTGGTCGATTCAAAAACGTAGTCATTAATTATTACGGTGGCTATACGTACGTCCACATTTGCACTCAGAAAATGAGGGTTTCTCTGGGTATTGACGAATATCAAGAGCTTCTGCAAGCAGTTGACACCGAAATAGCAGAACAAATTCGCCAAGAAATTGAGAGTCAGGTGAGTGTTTCATAAAGTTGTTTATTAATTATACCTATTTTAATTTTACAACACTAGAAAAGCGTTTCGGAATACAATCAGTAGTATTTGGATCAAAATTTTGAAATTACAATATTTTAAGAAAAACCATATGCATTTTGTATGAGGAGATATACCTTAATCTGTCGTGCGTCGTAGTAAACTTTTCACATTTTAATCTTCTCTTAAATAAATGGTCCAAATATGATGATATTTTGCAGGAATGATGTCTAGGTGAAGCCCTTTCAGATTTGCACAAATGAAGAAGTTATGTCCCCTTGCGACCCAATAAATGGGAAAAAAGTGAAAATCTTTAAAAAAATTCTCTTAGATTTAACATAAATTAACTTCATAAATTTACTAGTGAATAAGAGTGTTTAATATTCTCTCGTTTATTTATCTATCATGTCAAATGAATAATGATCATTGATTATAATAACAATTCCATGATCTGCCTTTGACGAAGAAATAATAATAATAATACCGATTTTGTAAAATGGAAGTCGATTGGATTTTGAGTTTTGATAACTGACCGGTCGGTATTGTTGTGTTTAGATAAATAATAACTTATTCCAATTTTAAATATTTTGCAGACACAAGCAGAGCAACTCATCAGTGATAAAGCAGCGAAAGCAGCTCTGGGAGAACAATCTACTTCTACAACTCTCAGCTCAAGTGAAATTGTGGAGACGATCAGTAAAACTCCGTGGTCCCTTTGTAGATTATCAGTAGTCCTGTGTTGCTTTAACCACGATGGTACTAGATGACCCTTGGGTGTACTATAGTACGAGGAGACTTAACAAAGAGGACAAAGGGTTGATGCAGGTGAGGGGGAAGATAAAGGATGGGGGGCATCTGGTCTTATAGCACGTGTGTTAAAACAAAGGTACTTTGAAGATCAAAGAGGTTGTGACGGCTGGCCATGGTTAGTTCGTCTGCTATATGACAAAGGGTTTTGCAGGTGGTAAATTCGTCTCAAAGGTTACAACATTTGCATGTGCATTATAAAGCTTTTAGATCAAAGTGTCCTGACATTGAAGGCATCTGTATGTAAATGTAACGGAATGTTACGATGTGTTGAATAACAAGTTAATGGTTAAACTGTTCTATCAAGCGTAATAAGGTACTAGATATAAAAAATAAAACAAACAAAAACTTTTAAAAAAGTTAATACTTTTATCTTTATAAAAATAAAGTTACAAAATATAATCAATTACATAAAATAATGATGAATCTCTCTTTCTATCTCTCTCTCTCTCCAAAAACTTTATTTAAGTTTAAATCAGGGTTAAAAAAAATATATAATTCATTATATAAAATAATTATATTACCCTCTCTGTCTCTCTCTCCAAAATCAAAAACTTTATTTAAGTTTAAATCAGTTAAAATATAAAAAATGAGAAAACAGAAAAATTAAAAATAAAAAAATAAAAAAATATAATTCATTCTTCTAAAATAACATACTCTTTCTCGAGTAAAATCAAAGTAAAAAATAAAAGATACAAAAAATAAAAACTTAAAATACATAATACCTTTAGGTATAAAAAATAAAATAAAAAATATAATTCATTGTGTAAAAAAAAGAAAAAAAAAGAAAAACTCTTTCTCGAGTAAAATCAAAGTTATAAAATAAAAGATAACAAAAATAAAAATTTAAATACATAATACCTTTATGTATAAAAAATAAAATAAAAAATATAATTCATTGTGTTTAAAACAAAAAGAAAAAAAAAACTTTTTCTGAGTAAAATCAAAGTTATAAAATAAAAGATACCAAAACTAAAAATTCAAAAACATAATACCTTTATGTATAAAAATTAAAAAAAATAAAATAAAATCCATCTTAAATTAAATAATTATTAAATCTCTCTCTCTCTTTCTCTCTGAAAAAATAAAAAAAAACTTTACTTAAGTTTAAATCAGATAAGTAAATAACAAGAATTAAACATAAAACAAAGTCAATTATTAACAATCTCCATCCGAGTTAAATCATATAACTCAACGAAATAAAATAAAACAGTCTGCTCTCGCGCTCACGTTTAAAAGTCGTCAGATTTCCAGTAAATCAAAGATTTCCTTCAGACTAGTTTCATTTTCGCCATCCAATAGAGTTGATTGAGTAAACTGGGTGTTCATTTTCTCCTCTTTGTTACTTAGTCTGTAGACAGATGATCTTACCCTTCCAACAGCTCCATCAATTTGTTTCTTTGATCTATGTCCACAAATACTACCAATACTCGTATTTCCAGTTACGGCGCCATATTTGTGTCAAAGGTCAATCGGCGTAACTTTCGGAACACCTCGGGAATGTAGTTGAGCTGCTCGCACATTTAAAATTTCGCTATCGTTAATTTTGACGGCAGATTTACAGAAAATAATGAATTGTTGAAGGGAAATGCAAAACATCATGTTAGACAGTCAATTATCTTTACAAATAAGATGTTAAGTTCAAATCTTTCATTCAAAATTCTTGATAAAATTATATTATAACCAGACAAGACAGAACGTACATTCAACAAGATCACAATGTACAAGTTTGAATTTTTAAAATATTTATCTTGGATTTCAGTAAAAAATAAAATATGATTTATTTTTAGTTTATTATAAGACATTAATGTAATTGAAAGTGTTTATTTATAATCATTTTACAGATATGACTAGTAAAAATTCAAGGACTTTTCAAGAACTAAATTAGACTAGAATAATATGATTGAATGGGGCTTTTGCAACAATTCACCAAATAAAAATAAAAAATGCAAGTTGGTTGTTCTAAGACAGACTAGGTGGGGACAAGTTATCATCTTGTCATTACTCGGACACGTCTTTTCCATCATTGCATCTACAGCCACCTGTAATCGTTTACCTAGTATTATAAGTATGTTACTGGTCTCAAGCATTCCCTTAACATAATAGTGCCTCACACTGTGCATATCCAAATTTCACTTGGACTGGGCTATGCTTATGAAATTTGGGAGTTTTTTCTCATAGTTCTCAGGTTTTCCTCTGGCTTCTAAATTCTTATTTATATAACAGAGGGATTGACAACTCCTATATATATGCTATTTAAACACCTGTATTTTCAAGTGGCAGTGTGTGTGATGGTGATTATGCTCTATTTTTGAAAAAAATGTTGAATTGATTCATCTAATTTATATAAGAAAATAATCCTAAAATACTAAACTGTTCGTTAATATAATTTTTATTTAAGAAATGAGTTTTTTGTGTTTTATGAGGTCATGAAGAGAATAAGAAAGGTCAAAATTTTTATCTGCTACGATGACAAAGATGCTGCAAATTGAGATTTGTGTGGTAAACAATACACTGCTATGTGATAACTTGAGAATTGGGCCAGTTGCTTATCCCTATGTTATTTAAATCTCTGCTTTATTAGTAAAGTACATTCTTGCTGATGACGATTCCTCTTCACTCATATGCAAATCTCCCTTAAACTATACATGAGAAAGGTTTACAGTTGCTTTAGGAAGCTAGTGGTTTCACTGGGTACTCTGGTTTTCCCCAATTACTTATAGTGACTGTCTCAATACAGTGAAATAATTTTGACTGTGACATAAAACAATTGAATACAATCCACTAGTCTCTGTTGAACTGCATGCAGTATGTACAGCACCACATAAATAATTTTTTTCAGATTCACACTATGACATCAAAATTCTTCATTAAAACAATGTACTATGTACTATCCAGAATCTTGTCAATGTTGAGTTATATGATGTACAGAAAGTAGATAAATAATAAAGTATCATCAACTGAAGTAACCAGAAACAACTGTATTAAAGCAACAACTTTATTTTAAACAATTAGAAATCTAACATAGTAAGGGCTAAGCCAAAAAGGACATAGCTCTAGAGAAATTAATTAACTAACAGGAAGAATCATAATAACACAACAATTACTCTAATAACACAAGTAAAAACTACATAACTACATATCAAAAAATTCTTTAAGCGCCAATATCTTATATATGCATTTTGTCATGTTGATTTTCAGCATTTAATCAATATATAAAATAATTAACTTTTTCAGCTCTTTTGGTGATAGGTATGTTTTGTATGTTTGTTTTGTTAAGATGGTTTAATTTGGTTATATGGTTTTTTTCTCTGAAAAATTATGTCTATGCGACTGTGTTGTGTAAAGGGATGCACTAACAGTAGTTATAAACTGCAAAAATGGAGACAAGAATATTGTAAAACACATAACTGTAATTTTGGAACTTCAAGATGCATTTGTGATCCTCCTTTTACTTTATTTCCATTTCCAACTGAGTTAAGAGATTCTTATACTAGATCAATATGGGTAAAAAACTATAAACAGGTTGTCGCAAGATACTAAAAAAAATCTGGACACCAACAGTTAATTCTCGTGTCTGTTCTGAGCATTTCATAGATCAAGCGCCAACTGAAAAAATCCATATCCAACACTTAAACTTGGTTATGAGTCAGTATCTACAGTAACAAAGTCGAGACGTCCGCCACAAAATATCTTTGTGTAGTGCAACTCCACCTAAGAAAGCAAAATATGTAAATCATGATGGGAAATCAAACAAGATTTTTATTCGATGTGATCATGACTATTTGGCAACATGCAATGGTTGTTTTGAGAAGAATGCAGAAATTAAAGATCTGAAACAAAAAATTAGAAAGCTCGAATCACAATTAAAATTGGCTCAAACTTCATTGAAACCAAAATCTAAATGTTCATATGTATTCAAATCTGACAAATCTGTAAAATTCTACACTGGAATTTCATCTGTTGCCTCTTTTAATGCCATATATAAGGTATTGGAGCCCAAAATTAAAAAGCTGAAATACTGGAAAGGTCCAACACATCATATTCTAACATGCAAAAAATTTTAAACAAAGTGGACCAAAAAGAGGTCTCAATGCAAAACAAAAAATGGTAATGACTCTTATGAAACTACGTCTTGGCGTCCTTAATCAAGATTAAGCTGACAGGTTCGAAATATCTACTGCTCAAGTTTCAAGAATATTTACAACTTGGATCAAAATACTTGACAAACTTTTGGGTAGTTTAGTCTTCAATCCATCAAAAGAAGTGGTTTGAGAGAATTTACCACCCTCATTTCAAACACCTAATTACTCATCTGTACGGCACATTGTGGATTGCACAGAAGTCTTCTTAGAAAAGCCTCAAAATTTGGAAGTACAGGCAAAAACCTGGAGTAACTATAAAAATCATCATACAGGAAAATTTTTAGTTAGCATAACACCATCTGGGCTTATAAACTTTGTATCAGAATCAGGGGGTGGCAGAACCAGTGATAAATATATTGCCAGTAATTCTGGTTTTTATAACATATTAGAGCCATTTCATACAGTTATGGCTGACAGAGGTTTCCAAATCGCAGAGGATTTAACACTACATCAGGCTTATCTTTTAGTACCCCCAGGAAGAAGAGGGGCTTGCCAAGTGTCTGCAGATGAAGTTCGCAAAACAAAACAGATAGCAAACCGAAGAATTTATGTTGAACAGGCCATTCGTTGCATGAAATGCTTTAGAATTTTGAAATATTGAGTTGCCAATTACCTTAATTCAACATCTGGATAACATTGTGAAAGTTATTGCTGGCATTTGTAATTTGTACCCTCCTTTGCCCAAATATAAGTGAAGAAAACAATGAACAATTTCTTAAATATAGATATTTTGTTGGTTTAAGCATGCTCTGTTATTTTTAAAAAAATTATTTAAGAATTGATTTAAGACTTTTGTTTCATCATTTAAAGACATTCAATACCTTTTTTTCCAAATATTCGAAAGTCAATAATGATTCCAATCAAAGCAAAAAATATTTAATCTCACCGTTATTTGTGACTCCATGGTAACTTTTAAAGTAAATATTTGAAATATGGTACTTTTTCCTTTTTAATATCCACATTCAGTGCTTGAACAGGGACATCTATTCATAAAGAAGTACCTATTGACATTATATATTTATGACTATTGAAAATTTACTTTTACTTTTTTGTTTTCCCTTGGGTGGACTTCATAGACAGGTTTGACTGTTCTGTAAAAATTATGATTAACCCAACAGGCACTGTATGTGCAGCAACAAAAAGTTAGATAATAGATAAATGTATATTTGTCATAAATGATCACATGAAATTCAAAAATGTCGTGAAATGGCAAATGATTGTAATTTATCTGACTATCAACAGATGAAAAAAGGAACAAAAAACAATTAAATATTACTTGTTGATTTGATTTAAAATTGTCAATAAAAGTACCAAACTATGCAGAGTTATTTTCTTTAGAGACTGAATTTCAAAGTAACTAAATTTGGTGTAATTTCAATACAACAACGGTTCAAGAAACATTCCTATCAATTACAATTTCAGTTTTGACCTTTCTGACAATTTGGACAAAACCATTTTACCATATTTTTTATTTCAGCCTGTTTAACATTGACACATCTAAAATGATACCAAAGATTGCATTTGTCACAGCCTATGCTTTTTTCTGAGTTTGCCACAATGTTTTCTACCTCCTTGATAACATCTCTACATACCGGACAAAAATATCTGTAGCTTGTCTGTTTATCAGTTTGAATATCTACATCCATGGGTACTGCTTGATTTTGTTCTATTGATTTCTTAAGTTTACCAGTAAGTAATTCAGGTACAATGTAATTAGTAAAATAATATTGCAAGTTTGGCAATAAAAAATTATTATAATTTTCTCTTTCAAAGGCTACTCGGATCTGAAGATTACCATTACACGTATAAACAACAAAATCACACCAGTCTCAGCCAGTAATAGCTAACTGACCTTGAACTTGAGCATAATAGGCATGATTTTTTTTCATTTTGAAACCGTTTTCAGAAGATATTATATAAACTGGTAGATTACAAATACAGAATTTATGACATTTCTCACAAGGTGGTACAAGTTGACATTTAACTTCAAGCAGGCCATCACCACAGCATGAACATGAGACTAAAAAATCAGGTGATGCTGCTAAATAAATATATCCACTATCAATAAACATACCACACTCTGATGAGATTACACTTTTGTGACATTTTATGTAAGAATCTAGATAAGACTGTATAGCTGTAGACTCTGTTTCAAGACCATATTTTAACGATTTATTATTTGGATCTGTGTGAGAATATCCCATTAAAAGTGATGTTAATGAAGTGGTATCAATATTGGATCCATTTACAGACTTCTGATATAAAGAATTTACTTTCGTATACACTCTGTAAAATCTTGAGGCAGTCATACGTCCATTATGTAAAATATGCCAGTTTTTGTTGTTATGTTGACCCCTTGTACAATTTTCAATATTAAATACTATATCTCTTCCTACTTTGGGTAAAAAATTCAAAAACTCATTAAAAGATGCCTGTGCTTTAAACTTTTCAGCAAGCTGCAGCATACTGTAATCTGAACAAGAAAATTCTGTTGTCACATCAGACTTTAGAACTGGATTACATGTACTATTTTCCACTTGAGAGTCAGCTGGTAATCCTAAAAGTATCATAAATAGAAAGCAATTATTAAAGAAAACATTCTTCGCAAAATCCTACAAACACTACAAGAAACAACAGTGTAAAAATAAATATGTACACAAAAAGACCCAAACTGGAAACATGGACAGTACAGCATTTGAAAGGCTGGTGTCAATGAATAGCAAACATTTTTAATTATATTGTGCAAATTGTGCTGAACTTTATTAAACTTCATTGAAAATATTTAATCAATTTACCATTTTAATCAATCTCTGGTAAAGTTCAAACTTTATGACATCAAACATGATTACTAGTATTTTATCATAAAACTATATTATCTTGAAATTGTATAGTTATGAAACTCTGGTCATAAGTGAGGTAAAAAAGTTAACATGGTTTGTTACTGACCCTGTATTGAAACATACTGGGCTGAGGCATCAACCGAGGGCAGGTATATTTTCTACCGGTTCTGTATCATTCAATACCAGGTCACTAATACACCATGTACCTAATAATCTATCCCTAAAGAATTTTTTCAGGACATAACATACATATATGTGTGTGGACTTTTCAGACTCTGCATCCAACATTCATTGTTCTATCCTTCTTGTGCAGAGAAGCAAGGATTCACTTGGTGTGGACAGCTTCTGACTACAAACCATACCTTAAACTCTATACAAAGTCTCAATCACTGCTCAAAAACTTACCTTTGAAGATACATGCATTTGGTAAAACTCCTCTTAATGCAATTGCCATGCTACTGAGAGTTTCATTGGGATCTGTGATCTCAGTTAGGGGGTCATATCTTTTCTTTTCAATTCCAACCAATGGTCTAGACTTTGCTGTGAAAAAAATAATATATAAATATTTTATCAACAACTATTTTATCAAACATATCAGAAATATAAATGTGGACTTTCAACATCACATCAAGTACAATTAAAAAACCTATTATTACAAATTTGTTGTTCTGATTCTCGACAGGTCGGGTGAATATATAACCACAGGCAGGGAAAATGAACACATATATCCTGTCAAGAATCAGAATAACTAATAATGTA
Organism: Tegillarca granosa; assembly: GCA_029721355.1. Lineage (NCBI taxonomy): Eukaryota > Metazoa > Mollusca > Bivalvia > Arcoida > Arcidae > Tegillarca > Tegillarca granosa. The sequence continues at coordinate 18,462,391 of CM056606.1, read as the reverse complement.
AATGTTTTACTAATTAAGATGCTCTTTAGTAAAGTTTTTAAAAAATGCTTGCGGGATCTGGTGCTGATGCTGAGAATATAACATAAACTCCATTAAATACCTAAAAGTGAGTGCAAAACTTTAGAAGACTATCTACATGTAATAACTAGTGCTTCCATTAACTATATGTAAATAGAAACAAAACAGCAATTGAGCATATGTAGTTGAGTTTAACAATATTAGTGTTTAATATTTACATGTAAATTGTATTTTCATTTTACCTGACTGTGAACGGTTAGATTTTTTAATTTTTAAATCTGATAGTCTAGATGGCTCTAATTTTTTTTACACTGGGTGGCACATTCCAGGCACAGAGAGTTGAGGTACAAGACGAAACTCCAAATCTGTTGGCTGCTTCCAATCTAAATAACAGTGCAGCAATGTGATTGCAAGTCTGACCAAGTCTGAAGTACAAAAAGAATATTATATTTAGAACTACATGCAGAATACATACTTTTTCTCAATGATATGTCCATATTCAAAATTTTACTGTACTTCACTATAGATCAGTAACATTTATTTTACTAATTTCAACAAATTTTTATTTGATTGACTCTAATTTTTTTTCTTCACTATTTTCCTTATTCCAATAAAGTTTTAATTTACCTATCATTTAGTGCATTTTCATCTGCAGGCAATAATATTTGGATAGGTATAAACGGGCTAGCAAACCTTGGAATGACAGAAATGTGGTTTTCTCAAAACAATAACACTTTAAACATTACTGAATCACTATTAGCAAACTGTTATTCCAAACTTCATTAACTTCAAATTGATGATCAGTTTTGGCATTGTTGGAAATCGGCATACATTGAAAATGAAAGGGACATCAAGATGCAATAGCAGATTTTTCAATACTTATGATGTCATAACTATTTTGTGAATTCTGTGTATATTTGATATCTTAATATTTCAAATCTAACCATGTTAATGATAAAACATTGTACTTGTCATGGTCAGAGTGGGCAGAGTTTGCTATGGTCAGTCAAGTTACCACTCACTATGATCAATTAATTAACAAAATTAATGAAACCATTTCTTACCCTGCTGTACAGGAACAATATGCAGCCTTTATAGATCCATCCAACTTATCAATGCAGGCCCAAATATCGTGGAGGTCATCTTGTAATCTTTGTGATGGGCAGCACTTTCCTCTCAAAACAAACTGAGGATGATTTTGAAATGGAATGGTAAAACACCTCCTTCAACCAGCCACTCACAAAATACTCATATGTTTTACCAAGCTTATAATCCTTTAACACACTATTTACATGAGCCACATCCCCGTTACTTTAAAAGTAAGTTGTGATATCAGATAGAAAAGTAGGGGGCCATTTGGATATTCCAGCTTTCTCATCTTCCCACCCATCAAACAATTGAAGTGGGTCTGGGATACCTGCTGCTTTCAAGATATCTCTATAACAGTTATCATTGTCCAGCAATACCTTTTCCTGAGATTTTATTACAGGAAGCCTAAGCTTTTCAGCAGGAAAACACAGTGCTACAAAATCATCCTTTTTGCCGTCTTTACTTAACCCTCTCGCCTTTAAAAAATTCCCTAAACTCTCGGTTTTCCAGGTAGCAAATTCTTCTTAAGATGTACAGCGATCATCAGGATCCATGGTAAAATACCAAAATGAAGGGAGAATAACTATAAAAATGTAAATATGTTAGGAAAATATCCGTTTTAGACAAACTAATCGCTTACGTACTAATTTACGCCGATTGACCTTTGACCGAGACCGCTTACATCCATATTGCAGGTAACCGGTATAACGTCTATTATGATTATTATTACACAACCAAGTAAAATTATTCCTTCAGTAACACTTATGTTAACAAACTCGTCCTCTATATTATTTCCTACCAACTTTATGTTTTTCTCTCTATTTTTAACACCGGACTTCTGATCCGCCGTACCTTTATTGTATGCACAGTTTTTGCCATTTACCATTTAAGCTTTAAATCGACTCCATTGTCACAGCATGTTGCACCGGTGACAGTTTTCAAATTTGGAAATATTGTAGGGTTTACCAATACTGTTTCAACCCATACTACTAATTCAACCCTACCAATACTCACCGAAGATTCAGATAAAATTGCCGTCAAAACACATGTAAAAACACCGTCTTCGATAGACCGGATGTTATGAACCTGTCTGCTTCCACTCATATTCAAGCATGCGCAAACGCCGACCGATGTCTACAGATGCCTAATTTGCATATCTACCCGTTGTAGCCTCATATCAATCAGTTGCTAATCTTTTTAGATATATACGTTTCTGACTCAACTGAACTCTAACGGTCTCATTTGTGTCTAAAGGAACATCGGCTTCATTAGAATTCGACATGACGTTTCGTCCTTTCGGTATATGTTGATTTACAACTCGTCCATACTTACAACGTAAAGAAAGTGACACGCCTTAAACTTTTACACACCCTTTTAGTAAACTCGTCCTCAACCTCAAATTTTACTAATAATTTTTGAATTTTAGTAATTTTAAATATTCAAATAACATTAATATTGGATCCCACAAAATTTCTGTTCTCTTTTCCGTTGATAATTGTTACCTGACAATTGATTTACGAACTGTACCATAAAATTTACTAAGAATCGTCTGATAGCTGGTGATGTCACAGCTGTATCTGGCGATGTCACCGTTGTATGTCATCTCTGTAACTTGCGATGTCACTGTTGTCAGTGGCGATGTCACAGTTGTAATTGGCGATGTCAATGAAGGAGACACTATCACTGGCGATGTCACGGAGACATTCTCCCATGATCAAATATTTTGTGTCAATATTTTAAATATTTGAATCGAATTGTCGCGTTTAGGCTGCCCAGGATGCACAGGATTTTGATAATTTGTTTCCGCTATTGTATTTATGGCATATATCAAGCTAAACATTGTAATAAATATCTGTAAATAGCAAAACATCGACAGTAAAGGGAATCGGGAAAGGTTATTACAATCTATGAAGTGTATGTAAGTAAGTGATTTAGTAGAGTCGTATGTTTCTGGTATATATGGGTTATTAGCCTTTGCATATCTGTTTGAAATAACCGATATACCCACCCTGGTACCATTTTCAAAACAAAAAAAAAAAACAAAAAAAATATCCGGTTTAGCTAATACTGTTAAATTACATTTTGTCATTTTAAGACAAGCAGACCATGCAAGTCCTGGAGCAGTCACAAAATGAGCTGCGTTTGGATTATAACGAATGTTTGCCAAACAGTCTTTGCAAAAGCATAATCATCAGAGGTTATATGACTTTTAGTTACACGACTGTAAAATTTACCTATAGGTGGAATATCAGTTTCATAAAATCTACTTTCATTGTCAACATATCATAACAATGTACACCCTTTCCTAGTAAAAGTTCAGCCTCTTTTTCATTTGGAAATTCTTTCAATAGCTTAAAGTGTTTTAATTCCTTTTCCATTGCTAAATTTTCGACAAGATTTTCAAGTGAGCAAGCTAAAAATTGATAAGAATCAATGAATCTGAAACAACCAATACTAAAAGTCACATATCGCTCTGTGCTATTTGCAGTACATGATACTCTATTTTTAAATTTTCCTATTGCAGAAAAAATTATATGACTATCAAATTTTTCAATCCATGGAAAACAACTGGAATGAAAGTAGCATATTTAAAATTTAGATATTAACCTTGACAACTAGCTCCACGGTATTTTGATGTTATATGACAATGGTCGCGAACTTTAATGGTAGTTTGAGAAAACAGTTTCACAAAACTGACAAATGGTACTTTTTTTAAAACTTAATCTCATCTACGGACATTTCAAGTGGTTTGATATCTTTCAAAATATCCTTTATCCTATCCTCTTCTTCAAATAAACTACACAAAAGTGTTACGTACTCTATAAACTATCGTATCTGAAGTGTATTCTGAAGCTACACTCACAACTTTATATGCATAACCACATGGTTCTAGTTTTGTTATTTGTGTAGTTGAGGAAAAATCGGGATCACAGGAATCCATTTGCTGTGAAAAAGTCTCAAAATTTGCATAGATAATAAAAGGAATTCTCAGCTGTTTCGCATTGTCAGTGAATTTTAAAATATCATCCTCACCCTTTTTAGGATATGTAACATGTTGTGTATCAAACTGAGAACAATACTCTAAATGATTCTGTAATACTTTTTCAGATGTTGGTTCTTGTATACAGTAACTGTAAAATTTATATGCTCTACCTTCAACCTTTGTATCAGATAAAAACTATTTTTTATCAAACACCAAAGTGATACATCACCATTCGTAAGAAATTATAGATCCACTTCACGTTCTTTACCCTTCACTTTACTTGTATATATTGGATAAATTCTTCCATTATGATATCCAAATACATTAACCGAAATATTTTTCAGCTTTTCAAATTTTGGTTCATTTGATGGATTGACAGGATAATGTATAACACTCATATTTATATCAGTTTCATATTTTCTGTAATGTTTAACTCGTTCAGGATTATCTTGCACTGGATGAATAGAGGCTAATATCTCTGGCACATCAAAATTCAACTGGTATTTGTGTTATATATACACCATAAAGAAAACTTTTCATCATTGTTTTTTTTTCTATAATTATGATCGCTTTCGTATTTGATAAAGCTTTGTGCAGTGTATATTTCAAAGTGCAAAACGTTTTGCGAAGTCCACAGTAGTATAAGTATGTACCCCAATACCCACCCTTGCTTTATATTACATAGGAAAACTAGTTGTGGTTGCATATTTGCACAAGAGGTGTAGTGGTTTGATAGATGATTGATAGATCGAACATATTTTTCGACAGAATTATTGATTTATGGTGATCGCAAAATTGATAGATCGTTGTATAGTCTTCAAACTCATCCTTACGTTTTATGAACTTTTTCCTATAGTCTTCTTATTTTTCAAAGTATCTCGCATAACATATATACATAAAACGTAAAATCACGTATTGTATTCAAAAGCCTCAGACATACATATTACAGCTTGATATTGTTGTTTACATAAATGGCTAACCTTTTATAGCTTGTCAAAGCCAAATGCAATGATCTTGTGTAAAATGAAATATATGTTAAAGACATGTTAGTTTATTACTTGACATCTCAATAAAGATTAAAAGAAAGTTATGTTATGTCTTCAGTTATTACACATATAACTTAATGCTTTTAATTGATATGAAACATACATAATAATAAAAGGTTTTTCTTTATCGATGAATTCAAAACACACTACTTTAAAAACGGATTATATATTTTCTGTGTACTAATTAAAAACAAACATACTAATCCATGTCCTAATCCATGTTTTCATGAAAGTTGAATTCCATTTCACTTACCAGAATTATTAAACCTCTTGTGATCAGAATTTCCACTTTCAAATTTGATTCATCATTAATAATTCTTTGAACCTAAAAATATGTAAAATGATTGTCTTTATTTATTGTTAAAATTATAAAATATTTTATCTGTATTTGAAGCTAAAAGTCCTGATTTGATAATCTAAAGAAGGATTAAATTTATTAATTTTCCGCATTGTTTTTAATTTTCATGTTTGGAATAAAGGAAAATTGAAGTGAAAATCAGCAATTTCCGGTTAAATCTGATTAAATGAGTTTTCTGTTGTGGTTTATAGTCAGTATTTGGAGTTTATAGCCAGAAAATCGAAGGTCGACTTAGAAAATAACAAATAGCATACTTTGTCATCTTTACATACATTGATGTGTTGATAGGTAAAAACGAAATCAAACGTAAATATGTTTAGGTCTGTAGTTGATAATTTGTAAAAGCAGTAACAGTATTTATTTTTAAATTTAAATATTTTTTAATCTCAAAATTTCAAACCTCGAATTTGTTTGATTGATTTTAAACTTATACTTACACAATACTGACGCAATTCTTCCTAAAATTAATAAATAAATGAGTAAATAAATAAATAAATTAATTAATACAATGATTAAGAAAACGTGAAGAATAAAAATTAGGTTATTATTTCACATTCTAGAAGTAAACGAATATAACACATAGTAGCAAGATTAGTTTAATCTATATAAATGAAAAAACTTTACATAAAAGAAAATTCTAGAATTTCAAGATTTTAATGTAGAACAATGATTAAAAATCATTTACAAAATAATTTCATTCGAGCTATAAAGTGGAGGATTATAATTCTACCTTGAACTTTGAAATTTGGAGAGAAATAATAATAATAATTGTGTAAAAAACGAATCTTTTCCATGTTGAAGAATTTCTTTAATTTAATATGTCCTAATTCGGAAGTAAAGTGTACACATAAATTTTGAGGATTACCACACTTTGCCATAATTCTTCACTTTGATTTGGGAATAACATCTGAATGTCCTGCCACATGGTCATTGGAATTGTTACTTCCAAACCCAATTCCTCAAATAAGAACGAATATGTTTGAATTCCAGACATGATTTAATGGTTAACTTTTTATGTTTATAAGTTCACGTGGAATTTTGTTTTGGTTTGGTAAAGTAGAGTTTAATGTCTTTGTTGCTGTGAAATTAAACGGGTAATTATAATGTAGCCCCTGGTTATAGAAGATAAAGCAATGAACCAGTCAGTGTCACAGTCACTTTAGATATTCTACACTGATGAGAATTGTGATATTTTTATCAATCACTTTGACATTTTGCATTCATAACTTGTATTTTTTAAATTCATTATTGTTTTTATTGCTGTAAAATAAATGGATATTTATATAGTAACCTCTGGTTATAAATGTTATATAGTTTTTAAATACTCAGGGAAGAAAAATTTAATTTTACCTTTTAAAAAAAAACACTAGTCAATGTTTTTTGTTGTATATAATTTATCCATTCTTCTTAGATATGTATTATAAATGAAGCGTGTTTATGTCACTTTGGTCCGAAATAGATGTTGGCCTGGCTGCAATTAATATCCTGTATAAACTTTTGTCGCTGAAATTGCAAAATTCAGCATTTAATGAAATTGCAAAGCTAGTATTTTGAATTATAAGGTATCAAGACAACTCGTACCCAAATAAATAATTTAAGAAAAATGACATAAATTACTTTTGAAGGTGATAATTTATGTTTGTAGAAAGAAACACCTGAACAAACGACAGAACTGGCAGCAACAAGAACAAGAGAAACTACGTCCGATAGGAAACTGGCTGTCTCTAAAGCTGTTACCATGTCCTTCAACTTCACACCTTTTCTTACATCATCAACCACGGAGTCTAATGAAGAAGTCCAGGTAAGTGAAATGAATAAAGCCATGATAACTACACGATCTCTGTATATTTTTCTGTTTCATCTAAATCATCGTTTCCGTTGAAACAGTCTTCCTCTTGATGGTCGTCATTTAATATGGCTAAATATCTGTTTCATCGTTTCCGTTGAAACAGTCTTCCTCTTGATGGTCGTCATTTAATATGGCTAAATATCTGTCTGTTTCTTTTAAATTACTTTGACGGAAATTTATATCTTGTATATTACACCTACAATAACAATATGTTTTTTTTTTAAAGAAAGCACAGACAGGATGGATACTGTGGGTGTACCCCATACTGATCACCATAGCAGGTAATTATGTTAAAATATTACAAATTAATTCAATCTCATATTAACATATAGAAAATCTACATTGATAAAATACATCCATAAAATACATCCATAAAAAGGCTCGCTCCTTAGTGAGTTGTTATTTTCTTTTCAACGTCTAGAATTTTTTAGCTTTTAGCATTTCTAATCGGAAATTATATTCCGAAAGCACTGTAAATTAAAAATTTACTGAATTTCATGAATAAAAGACAGTTAAAAAAGTCCTGATTGATCATAAGAAGAAAATGGGAAAACTTTTTTTTATGTTTCAGCTACTTTGGTAATGTTGGTTATTTATTTGAGTTTAAAATGCAAAAGGCGGACATGAACAAGATCTATATAGGAAATTAATCTACCAACCTTAAGGCTACACAGTAAACTCGCATGATTGTATTTTATTTTTTTCAGTTTTTGGTATAACATTAACAGTGGTCTTGTTGTGTCACAGTAAACGATTAAAAGGACTTTACTCATATCATTGTAACTTTTGTTATGAAGACATTGTAATTTACAGTTTTGAAAATCCCAATGCTGAAACGACATAATTCACCAGAAATTTCAATATTGTAGATCTTGTTGAATTTATCTTGATAATCGTCATGATTGTGCAGTTAAGATTTTTTTGAATTACAGCAAAATGAATCTATACAAGATCAACCGGCACCTGCACAAAATGAACCTATACAAGATCAACCGGCACCTGCACAAAATGAACCTATACAGGAATAACCCGGTATCTGCACAATATGAACCTGCACAAGATCAACCGGCACCTGCATAAGATCAACCTGAACCAGCACCTGCACAAAATGACCATCCTATTGTACGTCCAGCTCGAAATGAGAGACGGGAATTATTATTAGAGTACGAACGAATGTTTGTGAGGAATATGAGTGTTTTGCGAACGTTGTTAGTTGTGTTCAGAGCGATGTTGTAGAGAAAGAGAATTGAGGGTATCGGCTAGATCTATTTCCATCGGCTCTTCAAAGGAATCAAGATTAGATATAGGTAAGTGTTTTGACCGTAGGACAATTTGGTGTTGTAGATTTTGTTCACCGACAGCACAACCAATAGCTGCTTGAAATTCAGTAAAATGATTTCTTATAACCTTTAGCTTAATGGGAACTGTTTTCTAACCCATCCTCAAAGAAGCCAATTAATTGTTTTGATATAATGGGGTCTGTGAGTGAATGCCCTACGTAGTATTACTCAGCCAAAGATAATGCACGTTGTGCAAATAATTGCTCTGGTTCACCAGGATTTTGATGAACCTGCTTTAAAAGGGCAAAGGCATGATATGGGTCTTGAATATCCCCAAAACATTTTTGTTAGTTGGTCTTGAATATCCCCAAAACATTTTTGTAAGTTGGATTTTAAATCGTCCCAATTTACCGGGTCATCGGAAGCAAGGTACTGCTTGATGTATTCGCCTACAGGGCCGGTACTTGACTGATAACCTAATAAATGTTTGTGAGGGTTGTTTGTCAGTAAGGACTGTTTGTCAGTAAGGACTGTTTGTCAATATTGTGTCTCCAGTCAGTGGAGGTTGAACGTTTGCCCTGAAATAGCTTGTCATAGCACCAAAAGTTGAATTTGCTGCTGGTTGTTTCTAAGTGTAATGTGAGTCTGTATATCTTTAAGTATTTGTGTTTGTGTTTGAAATGTTTCGGCCATTGATGAAAAATTCGGACAGCATTTGGTTCACCAATGTTGTACAAAAAATAAAACAAAAAAAGTTAAGAATGAAGGAAATAAAAAAGAAATTTCCTAAGTTAACAAAAAAAAGTTTATTGCAAGGTGAATACAAATTAAAAAATATAGAAAAAAAGTATCCGAAAACCCTGTTAAAAAATTATTAGAAAAGGACTAAAAAATTGCTAAAAAAAAGAAAAAAGCAAAGAATAACGCCTTATTATAACATAAATTTAAGAAGACTAAAATGAAGGACAAAAAAGTGACAAAATAAAACTAAAAAACACAAAATGTGGAGGTAACAAAAATAGTGAAAATACCCTTCAAAAATATTTTTTTAGATTTAAAATGTATGGTTTAAACAGGTATAAAATAACTGCTGGTAAATAAAATAAAATGGTTGTCTTAATTATTTACTTATTTTTGTTTGTCTGTTAAGTATTTTTTGTTTGAAATTTATATATAATTAATTGCTAACTATCGGGAAATTTAGTAGAATAAATGCCTTAAGTGATATTTCAAAAAAAAATGTGTTCTTACAGTTTTGTGTTGATCTTCTGGTGTTTTGTTGTGCTCTTCTAATGTTGTTTTGTGATCTTCTAATGTTGTGTTGTGATCGTCTAGTGGCAGTTTTTTCGGTCCTGGCTGGTCACGTGAACCACTTGGTGTAATGAAGTCGGAACAACTGTTGTAGTTTCAGGTGTTTTTATTATATCCTGGCCGTCTTGATGTGTGCATATCTGTGTGTCTGTGGGTGTGTGTTAGTACTGCTTAAACCAAGTATTTATACCTTGAGGTTACATATGTTAGAAAGGTCGAAAGGATCATATTTACTTAAAACATGTATGTATTTCATAATTATGTTAAGACAAGATAATGTACATGCTTTGGGCCTGACAGACAACCTTAAGTTAGGTATTGACCAACGACACGCTTCAGGCTTGTGATGACACTTGTCTTACTATATTGGTACAATGAGTTGCCTGAGGATAAATAGGTAAATTTCCTGGTCTAGATAAGTAATGTGTTTAGAATTAAATAATTTAAAAAACATTTGTTCTATACATTCTCTTATTCGTTACATACGTTCTATGCCCTTCTCAAAAAATAAAATTATTGGATAATAATAATTTGTTCTATTCATTTTTGCCAAACAGTAATGATTTTTGAATTGGTAAAAAAGTATGGTTAAGCAGCAGTGTTGTGAATAATGAATGTTTGTGTGTTTTTTAACAATTATTATTATTAATCGTTGAAATGTTCAAAGGAAACGAGCTGAGAAAAGAAAGAAAAATTTTGACAGTTTTAAAGTTCATATTTGCTTTTTGTTATACTTTTGGAATGTCCAAATATATAATACATATATATTTTGATGTGCCAGATGTGCACATTTCGGAAATTAATTCCTCATCAGTGACACTAAGACCGAAAAGTTTGATACATAAAAAATACATAACCCAAACAGTTGAAAATAATGAATCTAAAGTTTCAAAATTATATAAATCCAAATCCAGCTAAGGAATGCTTTGCATGAGGGAACGAACCTTAGTTTTAAATAAATCTCAAATTTTAGACGACTGAAAATTTTGCTAAAAGGTACATTCTCTGACAGCACAAAGTACTGCCAACTGAGTTATGGATACCCTCGGGGAGTTTTACGCCACCAGCAGCGGTACCCGCTCAGGGGTATTAAATATATAATACATATACTAGTTAAATTTTGATGTGCCAGATGTGCACATTTCGAAAATTAATTCCTCATCAGTGACACTAAGACCGAAAAGTTTGATACATATAAAATATATAACCCAAACAGTTGAAAAGAATGAATCTAAAGTTTCAAAATTATATAATAATTTATAATAGTAATAGCAAAATAATAGTAAAAAACACTTTGTCCAACGTCGCAGATTGATATAGTAAAAACGTTTGTTAAAAGAATGAAGAATAAGTTTATTTTTGTCAATTATTTACGGTATCAAAACAAAAGAATTATCAATATTAAATCCAACGATAGAATAATATAACATGTATGAACTAATTATTGTCCGTAAAGAATAATCCAATGGTGTGTGAAGTATTTACACATTTACGTGTAAGCCGTAAAACTAAACTAGTCTATAAGTAACGAAGTAACTTTATGTAATATATATACATTTATAAAACATGAAAATAAACTATAACTTTCCCATATAAATAATCAAATAGCGGAATTATATAAGTATATCGACACATTCATGTATAAAACACGAAAAACTATAATTGTGTCCATAAGAAAATGTATAATCTAGTTGATGATTGAATGTTATATTATTAAGTGAATCCCAAGGCATGACACCTGCACTAAGTGGATAAACATATCAGCAGTCTTGTAGACAATATCTTGGATGGGTGTTTGTGGCGCACATCAATGTCGGTCATTTGTGGTAAAAAAAATTAGATATTACTATATTGTTAAAAAAATTAATTCTATATCATATATATATATTTATATATGGAAACACTCGCAGATGAAAAAAAAATGTAAAAGAATGTCAGAACACAACTGATATAAATACTATGAATACGCTATCTGCGGATATAGTGCTTTCTGTTTCCGTGGTTGAAAGAAGAGGCGTGGCGACAGTAAGTGGCTCTTATAAAAGTGGTGGCTTTGGCGATGTTGTAGGCGACGCTCTATGTACAGGTGCATTGATTAGCGATGTGTTTGGAAACAATGGTAGGCACTGCTGAATTTGGAATATCACTTTTTTGAGGCTTTGCTTGATTTGAAAAATCAAAATTAGATACGTGAGAATACTTTATAAGAAATACTAAAAAATAATGATAATAATGGTGCTACCAGTGTTAAAACCAAAAAATTTCCAATCCGTGTTTTCCAAAAAATTTGGAGAATCTGTAACGGGTTATACAGAACCTATTTCATGAATTAATTTATCAAGTGCTAAAGCCAAAAAATTTCGAATCCGTGTTTTCCAAAAAATTTGGAGAATCTGTAACGGGTTATACAGAATCTATTTCATGAATTAATTTATCAAGTGTTAAAGCCAAAAAATTTCCAATCCGTGTTTTCCAAAAAATTTGGAGAATCTGTAACGGGTTATACAGAATCTATTTCATGAATTAATTTATCAAGTGGCATTTGTTATATGTTCATTAATTGATCAGGGATAGTAAGATTATGATTTATGACACGACACCTGCACTTAGTGGATAAACATATCAGCCGTCTTGTAGACAATATCTTGGATGGGTGTCTGTGGCGCATTTCAATGTCGGTCATTTGTGGTAAAAAAATTAGATATCACTTTTTTGAGGCTTTGCTTGATTTGAAAAATCAAAATTAGATACGTGAGAATACTTTATAAAAATACTAAATAATTATAAAAATAATGGCGCTACCAGTGTTAAAACCAAAAGATTTCCAATCTGTGTTTTCCAAAAAAATTGGAGAATCTGTAACGGGTTATACAGAATCTATTTCATGAATTAATTTATCAAGTGGCTTTTTTTTTGTTATATGTTCATTAATTGATGAGGGATAGTAAGTTTATGATTTATGGGGATTGGAAGATGGAATGGTTTCGAAATGGAAATAGCTGAAAAATTGATTTGCGTAAATGCATTTGAAAATTCATGTTAATTTATCAACTTTAATGAATGTTTGTGAAATGAAGGTAGTCTTACAAAATCACTAAATGCTGTGCATGATAGGTCTAAATGTAATAAGACGACAGGTGGTGTAGCTGTGATTTGAAGGCAGTGTACTATTTCCACAAATATTGAAAATGATAATTTTGAGTAAGGTGCAATGACCCAAAGACCTTTTGCAATAAGCTCGGTCTGTGGAAATTGAAAAGAGGTAGAAACATCTGTTTTACAATATTATGTAAATTATCTTCCTTTGCCATAAATAGGGTTGTTACACAGTGAGTACTCAGATCGATGGGATAGATTTGGGATTTTAGATGACAGAACTTGTTTACCGGGTTCAAACAGGGTGAAAGTTCATTAACAATAATAAACATAAAACGGGTTCGTTTTACATTGTTAGCTATAGCATTAGCTTCAAGGTGATATTTAGCAACCAAATAACATGTATCACACTTGTCAGATGCAGTTGTATTCATAAAGATGGGTGAATTAAGTATGTGATGAACTTCTAGTTTATTAAAAGAGTCAAGTAAAGGTATGTTAATCAAAATAATGAAATGGTTTGGGTCAATAATAATTGAACATTGGAGAAACTGGTAATACTCCAATAAATTGGTAGAAGGACTTTGAGGGAGTGCCAGTGATTTTGGAAGATGAGCTTAAATGCCTGTCAGTGTTGAACGTAATAAAGAGGGTGTTATGATACTAGGTGTCTTAGAGAAAAAATGTTTATTTCTAATTTTAAGTTTTGAATATGGTTGGAAATTTCAGTTAAGAGATAGTGAACATCTGTTGTAAACATCGATAAGTGAGCATGTAATTTAGAAAAGATTGTTGTATGTGCAATGGTTTTTGTAAGGGCATCAAAATTGCCTATATATTTCGTGTATGTGCGAGAAATATCATTGAGTAGGGAATATATAATACAAATACCATTTAACTTATCTTTGTTTTCGCGCACTTGAAAACGAGTAGCGTTTAGGATTGTAAGGCTATCATGTACAACATGTCGTATTTGCTGTTGATTAGTAGCAATTATACAAATGTTTTTATAGATTTTTTTGTAAATCATCAGAAGATGGTGTCCGAAAAAGAAAACTAAAAGCATTGCCAATAAAATTAAAAAGACCACGTTTTTGGCAGTGTCATGTTTGAAAATCAGTAAGGATAGAAATAAGTTCGTTGTACTGAGTATCGTGTAAATAGTGTCTTTTGGGTAGATAGAGTGAGTTGGGGAGGTAAGTGAAAAGAATTTGTTAAGTTCTCTGCAATCCCAAGAAGGGAGTATGCTTGGTTTATGCCATTTTGTATTGTTTAATATTAATTTAAAATCATTAAAGTTAATAACATATGAAACGGTCCACTTTGAGCGAGTTGTACTTATCACGTTTGATTTTGAAAAAAATACATTTTCTGAGACCTTGGTTGAGGACGTAGTTGCATTTAAAATACACAAAACAAACATAACCTTCATAGTGATAGCACAAGGGTACTGGCGTGTGCCTGAAAGTAAAAAAAAACCATTTGGTCAATAGGGATGCTAGAAGATTATTTTGTTGTGTAATTATTGAAAGAAATGAATTTTTGATTGAAGATGTATCAGAAGAACGAGGTGGGGTTTTTGGTGTATGTGTAAATCGTGATGTTGGTAATAGAGATTTATTGTTATATGAGTAGCGAGAAAAAGGTTTGTTTTTGGTTTTGTGCCGGATGTAAGCGGGATTTATTATTAGAGTATGAACGACTGTTTGTGAGGAACATGAGTGTTTTGCAAACGTTGTGGGTGGTGTTCAGAGCGATGTTGTAGAGAAAAGAATTAAATGTATCGGCTAGATCTACTTCCATCGGCTCTTCAAAGGAATCAAGATTAGGTATAGGTTAGTGTTTTGACCATAAGGCAAATAAGTGTTGCAGATTTTGTTCATTGACATCACAACAGATGCTTGAAAATTAGTAAAATGATTACGCCTGACCTTTAGCCGAAGGGAACTGTTTTCTAACCCATCCTCACACGTTGTGCAAATAATTGCAATGGTTCCCCAGGATTTTGATAAACCTGTTTTAGAAGGGCGAAGGCATGAGATGGGTCTTGAATATCCCCAAAACTTTTCTGTAAGTTGGATTTTAAATTGTCCCAATTTACCGGGTCGTCGGAAGCAAGGTACCGCTTGATGTATTCGCTTACAGGGCCGGTACTTGACTGATAAGCTAATAAATGTTTGTGAGGGTTGCTTGTCAGTAGGGACTCTGTTTGTCAATATTGTGTATCCAGTCAGTGAAGTTTAAACGTGTGCCGTCAAATAGCTTGTCATAGCACCACGAATAATTTGACAAAAGTTGAATTTGCTGCTGGTTGCTTCTAAGTGTAATGTGAGTCTGTATATCTTAAAGTATTTGTGTCTATGTTTGAAAAGTTTCAGCCATTGATGAAAAATTTGGACAGCATTTGGTTCACCAATGTTGTACAAAAGAAAATTAAAAATTTAAAAAAAAACACTTAAGAATGAAGGAAATAAAAAAAGAAGTTTCCTAAGTTAACAAAAAAGACTTTAATGCAAGGTAAATACAAATAAGAAAAATAGAAAAAGAAGTTTCCAAAAATACTGTTACAAAAATAACTATTAAAAGACTAAAAAAATTGCGAAAAAGAAAAAAATAAATAACGCCTTATTTTAACATAAATTGTAGGAGACTAAAATGAAGGACAAAAAAGTGACAAAAGGAAAATGTGGAGGTAACAAAAATAGTGAAAATACCCTTCAAAAATATTTTTTTAAATATTAAATGTATTTAAACAGGTATATATTAACTGCTAGTAAATAAAATAAAATGGTTGTTTTCTTTATTTACTTATTTTTGTTTGTTAAGTATTTTTTGTTTGAAATTTATATATAATTATTGCTAACTATCGGGATATTTAGTAGAATACATGCCTTAAGTGATATTTCAAAAACAAATGTGCCTTCTTACAGTTTTGTGATGACTTTCGTACAAATGTGCCTACTTACAGTTAAGGGATTACTTTCGTCGGCGTCGTCGTCGTCGGCTGCGTCCGGATTTCCTTGTCCGGATCATAACATTGGTGTTGTACGTTCAAATGACTCCAAACTTGGTGTGCATGTTTCTGGCAATGACTCGAGGTGCAGTGCACAAGAACCGCAACTCTATCTTTTTCCGTTTTTGAATTATTTCCCTTTGATTGATTTTTATAGAGCGTTTCTTGTCCGGAGCATAACTTTGGTGTAGTATGTTCAAATGACTCCAGACTTGGTGTACATGTTTCTGTCAATGACTCGAAGTGCAGTGCACAAGAAACACAACCCTATCTTGTTATGTTTTTGAATTATTTCTCTTTGATTGAATTTATACAGTGTTAGGCAACACATCTGTTTCAAAGAAACATATCTGGTTATTATATCCTGGCCGTTTTGGTGTTTGCATATGCCCTTCTCAAAAAATAAAATTATTGGATAATAATAATTTGTTCCATACATTTTTGCCAAACATAATAATGATTTTTGAATTGGTAACAAGTATGATTAAGCAGCAGTGTTGTGAATAATGAATATGTGTGTATTTTTTTAACAATTAATATTATTATTCGTTGAAAAGTACAAAGGAAACTAGAGCTGAGAAAAAAAAGAAAAAAATTGACAGTTTTAACGTTCATATTTGCTTTTTTTTATACTTTCTGGAGTGTCCAAACGAATACAAAAAACACTTTGTCCAACGTCGCAGATTGATATAGTAAAAACGTTTGTTAACAAAATCATAAATAAGTTTATTTTTGTCCATAATTGGCGGTTTCAAAACAAAGGAATAATCAATATTAAAGGGTACCTGTAACAAAAAAAAATTATCACATTTTTTTAAAAATATTATTTAAATAACACAAAATTGGTGACAAAATAAAAAGTTATAGCGGTTGGAAATCCACAATTTTCAACTGTCCCTTTACCGCAAAGTGAAACACCTTGTTTTGAGTTATAAATGCATGACATTATTGCAGTATTAGAAGTTGTATCTAACATAATAGACAGTAATAACATTGATGATATATTGACGTGTGTAGATGAAATAAACGACTCTGATATGTACCTATTTATGTCATATAGTTCGCCATTATTTGGGGAAGCAGTATAGCCGTTATTTTTTATTTGAACTAGAATTAGACGAATCTGATGAACATAATGAGTCGAAAAAAAATACGTGACGAGTGTTAACTTGTCAATAACACGAAAATGCGTTATACTTACGTTTTTTAAGAAAATTTTATTAAGTCGGACTGGACAGACTACCGGGTAAATTTTTTGGAACTTCCTGTGGTGTCATATGTTGATTTTGAATTTCTTTTTAAAAAATGCATTCAAAATCAGTACATGACAACTTGTCATGTGCTGATTTTGAAAGCATTTTAAAAGAAATTCAAAATCAGCACATAACAGTGGCACCGGCTAAAAATCAATACATTAAAATTAAATCGCCTATGCTCTTTTATGCATTTTTATTGACATTAAAATTAAATGATCGTGATGTAGAAAACTTTTAAGTAATCTGGTGGTATTACATTTTCTTGATAATTGGAAGATGTTCACACAATTATAGTTTGTAAAATAGTTTTTTTTTCAACCGTCCGCCGGCTAATTAATGCTGAGATAATTAAAAAGGTAAAACAAGATATTTCATCTCAAATTATTTCACGCGAAATATATTACAATTGTTTAAAATGAAATGACACAGTTTTTAGAATGAGACCACATTTTAAAAAAAATGAGATAATAATAATAATTATTATAATTATTTGATGGATTTGTATAAATAGAATAAAGAATTTGAAAATATCACAGCTAAATGTATGTCCAAGGAAAAGTGAAAACTAAAATCTAATAAAATCAAATGCTGTAAGTAGATCAATAAACATGTTTTAAATGGACTATTCTGGCTGTCGATTTTTAATTTTGCCTTAAAAGTTATATTTTATTATTATTGTTATTGACATGAAAACACAGAAAAAATTTTCTTTTTCTTACTTTTTAAAATTTAATTTTTTCCGGAGTGAAGTCTTTATACTCTATATGACAAATAACGTTTACCAGATATAATTATTTAACTTTACTCAAACTATAAATGTATATATATATATAATGTGTCAAAACTAAAAAATCGTAACAGGTACCCTTAAAATCCAACAATGAAATAATATAACATGTACAAACTAATAATAAAGCATAGTAAAAACACTTTGTCCAACGTCGCAGATTGATATAGTAAAAACGTTTGTTAAAAAAAATGAAGAATAAGTTAATTTTTGTCAATTATTTACGGTATCAAAACAAATGAATAATCAATATAAAATCCAACGATAGAATAATATAACATGTATAAACTAATTATTGTCCGTAAAGAATAATCCAATGGTGTGTGAAGTATTTACACATTGACGTGTAAGACGTAAACTAAACTAGTCTATAAGTAACGAAGTAATTTTATATAAGATATGAACATATCCATGTATAACACATGAAAAAAAAAAACTATAACTTCCCATATGAATAATCAAATAGCGGAATTATATAAGTATATTGACACCTTTATGTATAAAAGATAAAAAACTATATTTGTGTCCATAAGAAAATGTATGATTTAATGTTATATTATAAAGTGAATCCCAAGACACGACACCTGGACTAAGTCGATAAACATATCAGCCGTCTTGTAGACAATATCTTGGATGGGTGTCTGTGGCGCACATCAATGTCGGTCATTTGTGGTAAAAAAAAAAAATAGATATTACTATATTGTTTAAAAAAAATTCTATATAATATATATATATATATATATATATGGAAACACTCGGAGATGAAAAAAAAGTAAAAGAATGTCAGAACACAATTGATATAAATACTATTAATACGCAATCTGCGGATATAGTGCTTTCTGTTTCCGTGGTTGAAAGAAGAGGCGTGGCGACAGTAAGTGGCTCTAATAAAACACTCCGTGGCGGCTTTGGCGATGTTGTAGGCGACGCTCTATGTACAGGTGCATTGATTAGCGATGTGTTTGGAAACAATGGTAGGCACTGCTGAATTTGGAATATCACTTTTTTGATACGTGAGAATACTTTATAAGAAATACTAAAAAATTATAAAAATAATGGTGCTACCAGTCTTAAAACCAAAAGATTTCCAATCCGTGTTTTCCAAAAAATTTGAAGAATCTGTAACGGGTTATACAGAATCTATTTCATGAATTAATTTATCAAGTGGCATTTGTTTTATGTTCATAAATTTATCAGGGATAGTAAGATTATGATTTATGGGGAATGCAAGATGGAATGGTTTCGAAATGGAAATAGCTGAAAAATTATTTGCGTAAATGCATTTGAAAATTCATGTTAATTTATCAACTTTAATGAATGTTTGTTGAATGAAGGTAGTGTTACAAAATCACTAAATGCTGTGCATGATAGGTCTAAATGTACTAAGGCGAGAGGTGCTGTAGCTGTGATGTGATTTGAAGGCAGTGTACTATTTCCACAAATATTGAAAATGATAATTTTCAGTAAGGTGCAATGACCCAAAGACCTTCTGCAATGCTCGGTCTGTGGAAGTTGAAAAGAGGTAGAAAAACTTGTTTTACAATATTTATGTATATTATCTTCCTTTGCTATAAATAGGGTAGTTACACAGTGAGTACTTAGATTGATGGGGTAGATTTGGGGTTTTAGATGACAGAACTTGTTTTCCGGGTTCAAACAGGGTGCAAGTTCATTAACAATAATAAACATATAACGGGTTCGTTCTACATTGTTAGCTATAGCATTAGCTTCAAGGTGATATTTACCAACCAAATAACATGTATCACACTTGTCAGATGCAGTTGTATTCATAAGGATGGGTGAATTAAGTATGTGATGAACTTCTAATTTATTAAAAGAGTCAAGTAAAGGCATGTTAATCAAAATAATGATATGGTTTGGGTCAATAATAATTGAACATTGGAGAAACTGGTAATACTTCCAGAAATTGGTAGATTGACTTTGAGGGAGTGCCAGTGATTTTGGAAGATGAGCTTGAATGCCTGTCAGTGTTGAACGTAATAAAGAAGGTGTTATGGTACTAGGTGTCTTTGAGAAAAAATGTTAAGTTCTAATTTTAAGTTTTGAATATGGTTGGAAACTTCAGTTAAGAGATAGTGAACATCTGTTGTAAACATCGATAAGTGAGCATGTAATTTAGAAAAGATTGTTGTATGTGCAATGGTTTTTGTAAGGGCATCAAAATTGCCTATATATTTCGTGTATGTGCGAGAAATATCATTGAGTATGGAATTTAGCTTACCTCTGTTTTCGCGCACTTGAAAACGAGTAGCGTTTAGGATTGTAAGGCTATTATGTACAACATGTCGTATTTGCTGTTGATTAGTAGCAATTATACAAATGTTTTGAAAGATTTTTTTGTAAATCATCAGATGATGGTGTCCAAAAAAGAAAACTAAAAGCATTGCCAATAAAATTAAAAAGACCACGTTTTTGGCAGTCACGTTTGAAAATCAGTAAGGATAGAAATAAGTTCGTTGTACTGGGTATTGTGTAAATAGTGTCTTTTGGCTAGAGAGAGTGAGATTGGGAGGTGAGTGAAAAGAATTTGTTAAGTTCTCTGCAATCCCAAGAAGGGAGTATGCTTGGTTTATGCCATTTTGTATTGTTTAATATTAATTTAAAATCATTAAAGTTAATAACATATGAAATGGTCCACTTTAAGCGAGTTGTACTTATTACGTTTGTTTTTGAAAAAAAATACATTTTCTGAGACATTGGTTGAGGACGTAATTGCATTTAAAATGCACAAAACAAACATAACCTTCATAGTGATAGCACAAGGGTGCTGGCGTGTGCCTGAAAGTCAAAAAACATTTGGTCAATAGGGATGCTAGAAGAATATTTTGTTGTGTAATTATTGAAAAAAATGAATTTTTGATTGAAGATGTATCAGAAGAATGAGGTGGGGTTTGTGGTGTATGTGTAAATCGTGGTGTTGGTAATAGAGATTTATTGTTATATGAGTAGCGAGAAAAAGTTTGTTGTTGGTTTTGTGCCGGATGTAAGCGGAAATTATTATTAGAGTATGATATGATGTTTGTGAGGAACATGAATGTTTTGCAAACGTTGTGGGTGGTGTTCAGAGCAATGTTGTAGAGAAAGAGAATTGAGGGTATCGGCTAGATCTACTTCCATCGGCTCTTCAAAGGAATCAAGATTAGATATAAGTTAGTGTTTTGACCATAGGGAAATTTGGTTTGGTAGATTTTGTTCATGGACAGTACAAACAATAGCTGCTTGAAAATCAGTAAAATTATTACGCATGACCTTTAGCTTAAGGGAACTGTTTTCAAACCCATCCTCTAAGAAGCCAGTTAATTGTTTTGATTTAATGGGGTCTGTGAGTGAATGCCCTACGTAGTATAACTCAGCCAAAGATAATGCACGTTGTGCAAATAATTGCAAATTGCTCTGGTTCACAAGGATTTTGATGAACCTGTTTTAGAAGGGCGAAGGCATGATATGGGTCTTGAATATCCCCAAAACATTTTTGTAAGTTGGTCTTGAATATCCCCAAAACATTTTTGTAAGTTGGATTTTAAATTGTCCCAATTTACCGGGTCATCGGAAGCAAGGTACCGCTTGATGTATTCGCTTACAGGGCCGGTACTTGACTGATAAGCTAATAAATGTTTGTGAGGGTTGCTTGTCAGTAGGGACTCTGTTTGTCAATATTGTGTATCCAGTCAGTGAAGTTTAAACGTGTGCCGTCAAATAGCTTGTCATAGCACCACGAATAATTTGACAAAAGTTGAATTTGCTGCTGGTTGTTTCTAAGTGTAATGTAAGTCTGTATATCTTTAAGTATTTGTGTTTGTGTTTGAAAAGTTTCGGCCATTGATGAAAAATTTGGACGGCATTTGGTTCACCAATGTTGTACAAAAGACAGTAAAACAAAAAAGTTAAAAATGAAGAAAATAAAAAAGAATTTCCTAAGTTAACAAAAAAAGACTTTAATGCAAGGTTTATACAAATAAATAAAATTATAGAAAAAAAGTTTCCAAAAACACTGTTACAAAAAATATTGTAAAAGGACTAAAAACTTGCGAAAAGGAAAAAACCAAGAATAACGCCTTATTTTAACATAAATATAAGGAGAGTAAAATAAAGGACAAAAAAGTGACAAAATAAAACAAAAAAAACACAAAATGTGGAGGTTACAAAATTAGTGAAAATACCCTGCTGCTGGTTGTTTCTAAGTGTAATGTAAGTCTGTATATCTTTAAGTATTTGTGTTTGAAAAGTTTCGGCCATTGATGAAAAATTTGGACGGCATTTGGTTCACCAATGTTGTACAAAAGACAATAAAACAAAAAAAAGTTAAGAATGAAAGAAATAAAAAAGAATTTTCCTAAGTTAACAAAAAAGACTTTAATGCAAGGTGAATACAAAGAAAAAAAAATTAGATAAAAAGTTTCCAAAAACACTGTTACAAAAATTATTATAAAAGGACTTAAAAATTGCGAAAAGAAAAAAAAAACAAGAATCACGCCTTATTTTAACATAAATATAAGGAGACTAAAATGAAGGACAAAAAAGTGACAAAATAAAACAACACAAAATGTGGAGGTAACAAAATAAGGGAAAATACCCTTCAAAAGATATTTTTTTAGATTTAAAATGTATGGTTTAAACAGGTATAAATTAACTGCTGGTAAATAAAATACAATGGTTGTTTTAATTATTTACTTATTTTTGTTTGTTTGTTAAGTATTTATTGTTTGAAATTTATATATAATTAATTGCTAACTATCGGGAAATTTAGTAGATTAAATGCCTTAAGTGATATTTCAAAAACAAAAGTGCCTTCTTACAGTTTTGTGTTGATCTTCTGGTGTTCTGTTGTGCTCTTCTAATGTTGTTTTGTGATCTTCTAATGTTGTGTTGTGCTCGTCTAGTGGCAGTTTTTTCGGTCCTGGCTGGTCACGTGCACCACTTTGTGTAATGAATTCGGAACAACTGTTGTAGTTTCAGGTGTTTTTATTATATCCTGGCCATCTTGATGTGTGCATATCTTTTGTTATATGAGTAGCGAGAAAAAGTTTGTTGTTGGTTTTGTGTGATGTAAGCGGGAATTATTATTTGAGTATGTACAACTGTCTTGCAAAGGCATTGGTCGTTGACGTGAGCGACCACGATTGTGAGGAACATGAGTGTTTTGCGAACGTTGTGGGTGGTGTTCAGAGCGATGAAGAGGAAGAGAATTAAATGTATCGGCTAGATCTACTTCCATCGGCTCTTCAAAGGAGTCAAGATTAGGTATAGGTAAGTGTTTTGTCCATAGGGCAAATTGTTGTTGTAGATTTTGTTCATTGACAGCACAATCAATAGCTGCTTGAAAATAAGTAAAATCATTATGCATGACCTTTAGTTTAAGGGAATTGTTTTCTAGCCCATCTTCAAAGAAGCCAATTAAATGTTTTGCTATAATGGGGTCTGTGAGTGAATGCACTACGTAGTATTGCTCAGCCAAAGAAAATGCATGTTGTGCAAATAATTGCACTGTTTCCCCAGGATTTTGATGAACCTGTTTTAGAAGGGCGAAGGCATGAGAAAGGGTATTGAATATCCCCAAAACATTTTTGTAAGTTAGATTTTAAATCGTCCCAATTTCCCGGGTCGTCGGAAGCAAGGTACCGCTTGATGTATTCGCTTACAGGGCCGGTACTTGACTGATAAGCTAATAAATGTTTATGAGGGTTGTTTGTCAGTAGGGACTGTTTGTCAATATTGTGTATCCAATCAGTGAAGTTAAAACATGTGCCGTCAAATAGCTTGTCATAGCACCACGAATAATTTGACAAAAGTTGCTGCTGGTTGTTTCTACGGGTAATGTTAGTCTGTTTGTGTTTGAAAAGTTTCAGCCATTGCTGAAAAAAATTGGACAGCATTTGGTTCACCAATGTTGTACAAAAGACAATAAATAAAAAAAAAAAGCTCAAGAATGAAGGAAATAAAAAAGAAGTTTCCTAAGTTAACAAAAAAAGACTTTAATGCAAGGTGAATACTACGGTGGCACAGAGGTGACATGAAATATATTATTCATATTACATGCGCACGTATTACTCTTACGTGCGCACGTATTAACATATTACGTGCGCACGTAAAAGGTAATACGTGCGCACGTAATATGAAAAATCTATTTCATGTCACCTCTGTGCCACCATAGAATACAAATAAAAAAATTTAAAAAAAAGATTCCAAAAACACTGTTACAAAAATAACTATAAAAGAACTAAAAAAAGTGCGAAAAGAAAAAAAGAATAATGCCTAATTTTAACATAAATCCAAGGAGACTTAAATGAAGGACAAAAAAAGTGACTAAACAAAATAAAAATGAAAAAAACAACACAAAATGTGGAGGTAACGAAAAAAGTGAAAATACCCTTCAAATTTTTGTTAAAAAAATATAAATAGTTGAAAAAGGTATAAATTAACTGCTAGTAAATAAATGAAAATGGTTGTTTTATTTATTTACTTATTTTTATTTTCTGGTTTTCTGTTGTGCTCTTCTTATGTTGTGTTGTGATCGTCTAGTGGTAGTTTTTTTACTTTGTGTAATGAAGTCGGAACAACTGTTGTAGTTTCAGGATTTTTTTTATATCCTGGCCGTCGTGGTGTGTGCGAATCTGTGTGTCTCTGTGAGTTGTGTGTTAGTACTGCTTAAACCAAGTATTTATACCTTGAGGTTAAATAATATGTAAGGAAGGTCGAAATGATCATATTTACTAAAAACATGTATGTATTTCATAAATAGGTCTAGACCAGAAAATGTACATGCCTTAGACCTGACAGACAACCTTAACA
This sequence comes from Tegillarca granosa, assembly GCA_029721355.1. Classification (NCBI taxonomy): domain Eukaryota; kingdom Metazoa; phylum Mollusca; class Bivalvia; order Arcoida; family Arcidae; genus Tegillarca; species Tegillarca granosa. The sequence continues at coordinate 18,437,495 of CM056606.1, read as the reverse complement.
AGTTCAAAGTATTGAATTAAAACAAACATACCAGTCCTTGTCCATATCACAATCCCAAAAACAAAGTAAAAACTTTGCAAACTGGCAAAATATGCTATACACGTGAACTTCCATCAAGTATGAACATATATACTATCCATATCTCCAGAGGTAACAATACTTAATGCTGTCTCATGTTGCTGTAGATCTGAGTGACAGTTAATCAGCCAGTCAACTTGAGCCATTTCAGCTTCACCTTTAGATTGTTTCATGGTATTTAAAGAACTTGTTCAACAAAACCATGTTCAGATGAAAATTTTGCACGAACAGGTGTGCAGTAATCTTTGGCATCAGATATGACACGCTCACAATCTATGTCCAGAATGACGTCATGTTGTATGTCTAGTTGGCTGACATTGCGAGCAAGGTAGTTGCTTATAAGACATTTGCCTTCTCTACTTTCAATTACTGCAGACTTTGAAAGTTTTTCTTCCCTCACTATCTCATTGCCATGTTTTAAGTGTGTTATGGAATATACTTCTCCTTTCTCTCTCTTAGTTCTGGTTGATGATTTCAAGTCATCGGGGGTAAATGAATATTTTTCTTCACTTATTACAAGTCTTCCTATAAAAGGGAATTTAGAGTGAGTGAGTGAGTGAGTTTTGGTTTAAAGCCGCATCAGCGTTATTGCAGCTATTCGCGGCTAGAAAATGTTAAAAATATAACAATATAAAAAAATAAAATTTATGTAAAACTAAATAGAATAGATTCTCAAGCAATTACTAAACTGATAAAAACCAGTAATATCACAGATAAGTTATCATAAAAGACTGGATAATAAATGATAAAAATTATATTTTATGGAACAAGTTTATTTCCCTTAGGAATTTTAAAATTTGATGCCCATTGACATTATTAAAAAGATCTTGCATCGATGATGCTGAATAAAAAGTATCCCTTGTATTTGCAAGGCAACACAATCCAGCAACATGTGCTGAACAGATTGTTGACTTTGACAAGGGATACATTGTGGAGGTTGTTCACCCTTTAAAATAAAAGAGTGTGTAAAATGACTATGGCCGATTCTACAGCGCCTAAGAACAATACTTTCGCGCCTACTGTACTGGGAATAAAGTTATAAATCCCAGACAGGGCTGTGCTGAATGAAGTTTATTGTGTTCTTGACTATTCCAATGACTTGATCATTGATTATTGATATAATTGTATATCAATGGCTTAAAATCAGAATGAGGAATTAAACAATTAGTCATTGGCTTGGATAATGCTGCTTTAGCAGCGGAATCGGCTTTACTGTTGCCTTTTATACCAACATGGCTAGACAACCAACAATAATTAATAATTTTGTTAAAATTTGAAAAAGCATATGATAAAGATGTATGCAGTTCCAGAATATCACGAATGAGGGGGTGATCTTTTTTTCTACTCTTTATTGCCCGAAGAACTGACAAAGAGTCGGAACAAATTAAAAAATTGTTATGAGGCAATTTTGAAATATATTGTAAAGCAAGTAAAATTGCTTTAGCCTCAGCTGTAAATATAGAACTTTCGTTTAATGTTTATTGTTTCATCTCCAACAATGGCAGCAGAAGCTACCCGATCACCATCTTTTGGTCCATCAGTATATATTAAAAGCCATTGACGAAGTTCCTGTCTAATAACAGCAGGAACCAACCGTGCATAGTTATCTTTAATCATAGCAAATTCCCGCTGGTAAATTTCATCGCTTGTTTCCGACTTTTTATATTTTGAAAGATCCAGATTCACCTCTGGTTTATCAAGAAGCCAAGGAGGATCCTCTGTAAATTTGTGTTTCTTAATAAGATCGAGGTTTAAACCACACTCCTCCAATTTAGGTTTTATACGAATACCTAATGGTGCTTTTGCTTTGCTTTCTACTGTAAAGGTCTTTATATGGAGGGTGAAAAACACAATCAAATGCCGGATTAGATGGATTTGCATATAATTTTGTAGCATACTGCAGAGATAGTTTATTGCGCCTTAAATGTAACGGAGGCTCATTAGCCTCAACATATTAACTATCAATTGGAGACGTTTTATAACCTTGGTGATGAATTGCGTCAAGGTCTTTTAAATGACTTGCGAGCAGATCCATTAAAAATGGATCCATAATCAAGTTTTGATCTAATAAGCAATCTGTATAAATGAAGTAATGTAGGTTGATCACCACCCCAATTTGTATCAGATAAAACTTCTAAAATATCTAATGCCTTCAGGCATTTAGCCTTAAGGCATTTTATATGAGGGATAAAAGTTAATTTTGAATCAAAAACGATTCCTAAAAACTTAGCTTCTTTTAAAACTTTGATAAGGCTGTGAACTTCCATCAAGTATGAACATATATACTATCTATATCTCCAGAGGTAACAATACTTAATGCTGTCTCATGTTGCTGTAGATCTGAGTGACAGTTAATCAGCCAGTCAACTTGAGCCATTTCAGCTTCACCTTTAGATTGTTTCATGTTATTTAAAGAACTTGTTCAACAAAACCATGTTCAGATGAAAATTTTGCACGAACAGGTGTGCAGTAATCTTTGGCATCAGATATGACACGCTCACAATCTATGTCCAGAATGACGTCATGCTGTATGTCTAGTTGGCTGACATTGCGAGCAAGGTAGTTGCTTATAAGACATTTGCCTTCTCTACTTTCAATAACTGCAGACTTTGAAAGTTTTTCTTCTCTCACTATCTCATTGCCATGTTTTAAGTGTGTTATGGAATATACTTCTCCTTTCTCTCTCTTAGATCTGGTTGATGATTTCAAGTCATCGGGGGTAAATGAATATTTTTCTTCACTTATTACAAGTCTTCTTATAAAAGGGAATTTAGAGTGTATAAGGGAGTTAATAATTGTATTAATATGTGATACATATTCTTGCCCGAAGCGGCTCTGCTTTTAAATTTTACTCCTGGAAATTCTAATGTAGCAATGAAAATTTTTTTTCAATTTGTCAGGTATTATTTATAGTCCTGTCACAATAAGACCCATGCTCTTTAATATTTCTTCTACAGATTTGTCAGGACTTTTTTCTTTGGGAAATCAAAATTATTGCCTTTTTAATGCCAAGAGATTTGGGTACTGTTGGTTTTGTACAATCTGGCTTAAGAAGAGCCTGACAGGTATTCATTTTGGAACTCATGCAGTCCTTAAATTTTCCCTTTTTGATATTTTCTTGTTTATCCTCTTCTTTTTGATATTCTGTTTTTGGTAACTTGCTCTTAATGGATGTTCGCCTAATAGTAGTTTCTTTCCTTGATTTAGTTTTTTGTTTTAATGGTTTGTCTCCTTCAATATTTGAAATATCTAAAATGTCATGTTTTGATAATCCAAACAATCCTGAACTGCAACAGTATTTGTGAATTAAATACTTCACGAATTTATAAGAATCTTTGTCAAGAATTCCTGGAGAAAGTGCAATTTTGTCCTGATGATAAACATTAAATGGAATTTCATTAGGTTCCAAACAAAGGTCCGACTCTTGAAGTACAATTTTTGTAATTGGCAATATGAATGCAAGTTCTGTTTCTACAAGATCATACTGTATCTCATTAGACTGGCATTACGTCAGACTTCGATTTTCTTGAGCTTTGTAAATGTGATGTAAGTATTTGTTCTCGGATATGTACTGCCTCAACTAGTCTGTTTACAATTGTTAGTCTTGGAACAACAGTATTTAATGTAGACCTCGGCTAAAAACCTTTGATGGCATCTCTATGGTCTATTTCTCTCTGTGTATCAAGAGCAAATTTTGTTGAACAGCCTTTGTGTGGAGTAGCAAACAACAAACTTTTCAAACATCGATAAAAATGGCCTGATGTGTATTGCAAATGTAAAAGCTATGAGCAGAAAGATGCATAAGACGTTGCTCCATTCAAAAATGAAAAAGGAATTGAAGATTTTACACAGCCAAGTAATACGTCATAACCTTGAAGTCCCACTAGGCGTTCCGCCATAAGGATTCCTCTATTTCATCCATGTGCTGCGTCATAAGGCATTGTGTTTAAGGCAAATGTTGCATTTCTGTCCTTGCCAGCTTCCAAAAATTCATTAAATTTTGGTCTCCATGCAAGGTTAATTATTTGAATACTTCAAAGGTCAAATTTGTCAATAAAACCACTTGCGTGTGGCTCGGGGAGGGTTTCCAAAAATTTAAGAATAAAAGCAAGATGAAGATCTATTGACAAACGTTTAATGTTGTTTGTAGCTGTGTTATTGTTCTGTAAACTAATAAATTGCATCCAATCTTTTTCCTGCTCATTATCTTTCATATATTTGAAGAGATGAAAAAGGCCTGCTTCTTTATATGCACAGAACAAATTAACAATTTTTGATTTCCGAAGGTGCAATAAAGGGAACTCTGGGAGGAACTGTTTGTATATGCCTCCTTCTTTTACAAATTCTATAAGGTTTTTAGATATTTTATAATCAGGGGCAAATACAATTTTCTCTGTACTTTTAAGATGGCTATATTTTCCAAGTTTTGTAAGGATGTCAACAAGTATCTTTCCAAGATTATTTCTGTCATCGTCTCTGCCAGTACTTGGAATTGGATGACGACACAACAATGGGCTTACCAGATAATCTTGAAAAAGATAAGATTTTTCTGTTTTATAAAGCGATACATGCTGTTCATCGTCATGTTAATTTTGAAATTTCTGCATGTAGATAGAATGGTCCATAGTCTTCTTAGTGGGACTATATTGTTTTAAGTCAAAAAGGTCTAATGAATCATCAAAAGATTGGCCAGTATGGTGTTTGTCTTGTTTCAAACCAATTCCTCTTCTAAACTCGACGTCATCTAAAATTTGGTCAATAGATGCCTCATCAGTTTGCAGTAATGAACCTTCATCAGTGCTTTTTTTTCAAAAGTATCATGCATATAAATAGATGCATAAGCAAATATTTCAAGAATATCTTTACCCTTGATATTACTTTTAAAAACATCATTTTCTTCCAATTCATTTTGAAGGAGAAAAGAATGTAGTGTCAATGAAATCATCAAGCTCCTTAGAAATATCGAGCATGTCATGTGGCAAATCTTTTGATATTGACATGTTCCTTAATTGTATCAACATTAACAATAGTACATATACCCCACATGGTTTGTGTAGAAAGTTTGTTAATGGCAATATCTTCAGCTGGGGTATTTTGAATTAACAAGTTAAATTCATCTTTATCTAGTTTTCTGTCTTGAGTGCATAAACACTCGCTTTCCATTTCACTTTGAATTTCTTGGTAACCCTTTCAATGTTATTGGTAGGGTGCATATTTGTGAGGTTCGTGTTTGTCCTTGAGATGGGTCTCTACGTAATGTTAGACGGACTAAGTTATCTAAATAAAGTATGATAAAACAATCGTTTATAGACACCAAATGTTCTTTTGCGTCTATTTCTCAAATTCTATCAAAAAAACAATGGATATTTTTTATGTAAGTTTCATAATATGATATTTCAGGCTCCGCAGTTTTTTGCAGCCACCTTTCAGCAGATTTCAAACTTCTTGACATGCCCCTTGTGATGTTATATTGAATACTGTCCCTATAAAATGATAATTTACCATAAGTTCTTCTGTGTTCATCTGCTGAAAAACGCAATTATGGTTCCTGTTTAAGTTGTTTAAACAAGCAACAAGGCATATATGAAGCCGTGCGAGTTTTTCCAACAACAGTTTCCTTGGTGACATCAGATCTCTTAATGCTCTCACTGTTAATGAACATTCGACCAAATAATATCTGAATAGGTAATTGGATCTCAAACAACCATTCCTCTACAAGCTAAAAATTTCTCCAGCTCAGGGGCTTTTCCATTTCTGACTCAATAGCACCAAAACAACACTAACTGTATCTTCTGCCATTTGCATGTAAAATATCTATAGCTGTACAAAGTTCAGAACTGTCTGATTAAGAAACTAATTTGACATTGTTGGCCAACTTACCTGTGTAAAAATCATCACGGAAATGGAACCTGTGTATTTTAAACTTACCTGTACACTGGCTACACCTATACAATTCAGTGATATCAGTATCTAAAAATCACCTCTGGGACACATAAACCATGGTTTTTCGTAACATTTGAACGAATAATACCAGACATATCATTGAACAAATCTTGACTGGCAGCAACAAATACATTAACATGAACTCCTCCTTCATGGTTACAAATTGTTTTGCAACAACCTGTACAAATAACACTGGCCTTAACATTAAAACTATTTTGAATTTCGGTTATTATGTCACTCTCTACTTTTTCAAAGAGGTGACATGTATCAGTCCTTGAGTCTATAAGCTAGGGTTTCTGAAGAAAGTCATGACAGTTTTGTCTCAACTTGCTGCCAGATGTCAAATTTAAACACAATTTGTTAAGTAACCCAGCTATTTCAGAATAATTTTGTTCAAAAATGTCCAATTTGATGCAAGTTCTTGTTCGTAATTAAGATTTTCTTCATGAACCGATGGAAATGTTTTCAAATAAACATATACATTTCCATTCTTCATTTGTAAAGTCGCCTTTAAAGGTTTGGTATAGAGATCCAGAATCAGGAAAGGTGTCAACATTACCCAATATTAGTTCATTGAATCCAGGATTAAAGTCAGTAGACCTGAAATATTTCACTATTTCTTTGTAAAGATTTTTCACACTCTCTTTTTTTCTGTCTGTCCACTTGCCGTTAAAAGACTGAAACTATACTTTTAAAGATTTACCCACAAACAGTGATGTTTTTAACATGATTAACTATGTAAGCCATCACAGATTCAATTGATATCAATTCCTTGTTGGATATATAAACAATGCTATCTGGTCGAAATTTCTTTATTTCAGCACGAATTTTGTCTGTCCTAATATGTATGTCAGAACCCTTTATTAATATTATATTAGTTTCGTCATTTAAAACTAGTCGGAGTGATTTAAAGCTTGCTGTATACTCTGATGAAAATGGAGACGAAAACGAAGCGTGATCGAGAAGATTCCTCTTCGCCGAGGAAAAAACAAAAGGTTGCAATTGTACAACACAATGTGAAGATTATTAAAAAATTCCGGACATTGTGAATCCTATAAGGAGGCGGCATATGCCCGTTGTGTATCGTGTTTTTTTTTTCAGCGGCTGGCGGCGACCCCCGGCTAATTTAAAATCATTACTTTTTCATTACTGTATGTTGGCAACATTACACTTTTCCATTACTTTATGTTGGCAGCTCTGAAAATATATATATATATATATAAAACAAACATACCAGTCCTTGTCCATATCAAAATCCCAAAAACAAAGTAAAAACTTTGCAAACTGGCAATATGTTATACACGTGAACTTCCATCAAGGAAGTGAGGCCGGGTGCTCCGGAAGGGTAAGCACCTCCTGTCTAGCTAGCTACACCCGTCAGGTGCAAGTCATTTTTGAGAATGAAAGGAATAAAGAACTATGGTAAGTCAAATATATCCAGTATAAGTTGGGATACAGTGACTACATACTTATTAACAATATTGTAATGACGGCCATAAATTTTTTTAAGGGCCCTGATTAGCCTAGGCTTGCAATATCCTTGTGTTAACAATTTAATTGTAAGTAATTTGCTTCGTTGCAGAAAGTTCCCATAGTGGGAACAAGCTCTACCGTACCGTATAAATATATATATATATATATATATATATATATATATATATATATATATATATATTTACATAATTTTGACCTTTAGATTGCAACAGTTAAAATTTATTTATAACATTTGAATTGAATCACCTTTTGCTTATTAGTCTTGCTAAGTTATGAACTACCAAGTTGGGATCATAAAGTATCCAATTTTTTTCAAAAGGTTTCCAAAGAAGTATATGGCTGATGAATTCCATGTGTTAGCAATGAGAACCATCAACTTCCAGTCAGATATAACTCGATATGGAGTTGAAGAAATTGGAACTCTTTGAGAATACTTTGGTAAGGAGCAGGTAAATGCCAGTGATTAAATTTAATAATAATAAAGAACATTGGCAAAAATTCAACAAGCTAACAAATCCAGATGGCAGAGCATATGATTTCACATTGCCTTCAGTTTCACATACCACATGACTTCAGTGTTCACAGCTGCTTTGGAGCACCTGATCTCACTTTCAGATGTCTGGGAGATCACATTTATTATAAAATTATTGCTAATATAAGTAACTCTTTACAAGACTTTCGAGAAATGCTCACTATTTTGTACATTTTGTCCCTTTATTTGATGATTTTAATAATTCTTGAATCAAAGAAGATTCTTATCAATCATGGCAAGTTTTTTTCAAGTTTTGGAATTTGTGTGTAAATTGTTTTCACTCAATGAACTATACAAAAATATGCTGTATGAAATTAAAAGTTTTGAGTACATTAATTCAGTTGATGCTATTTCTTAAAACATCAATTTTAAAGAAAGTTTAATAGATTTTGAATTTATATCTACAGGTCCAGAATTGGAAAAAATCACAGCCTATGCTGAAAAAGGAAGATTTCAAGTCTCAGTGGGAGACAGCAAAGACAATAGGCTGACCAGCAAAATACCCTGTTGACAACATGACTCATCTAGGAGAATTACTGACTACTCATCACAGTGACAGATTGTATGAATTTACAAAGCTTGCTTAAATAGGTCTTATTCTCCCTTTACACACTTCAGATTGTGAACAAGTTTTCAGTCAACAAAACCTTATTGTCACAAAGCAAAGGAGCAGATTATCTCCAATAATAGCACCGATCGGTAATGACTTCACACTTAATTTCTGAGATTCCCGCTAGTAGGCGCTGTTGTCATTTCGGACAAGATGGACAACGTTAAAGTGAAGGTTGATGAAAATGATATCCCCGGTGCAAAATTCGTATACAAGACTATCGATGAGCACACCAACACACAGCTAAAAAGATGGTTAAAATGTCGAGGCTTACCTACAACAGGGAAACGAATGAATTTAATTGAAAGGTCTGTATTTATCGCATCTTGATTTGACATGTTTGCAGTGTCATGTTGGCCTCAGCGACCAGACGCTTGATTTAAATTACAAAATAAATGGTGATTTGAATAAGGGATCGTTATTTTCAAATGATATTATTAAAACTGCTACTTTTTACTGCGTACATTTTCTATTTTTGTATTTTTTTCTGTATTTTGTAACGTTGAAGGATCTGAATATATGCACCCCCCCCCCAATTTCACGTTCAAGTTAATTCACGTTTAAAGAAAGTTGGTGTGGACTTCGTTTCTTCCCACACGACGAAATATCATCTTTAAGCTAGCTTAAAGGTGGCTTAAATATGGCTTCAAGCCACCTTTAAGCTGCTTAAAGATGTCTTTAAGCCATCTTTAAGCTTGGCTTAAAGATGGCTTAATGGCACTAAAATTTTAAGCCATCTTTAAGCACGGATAAATTATTATTGGTAAAAATGAATATTTATTGCTTAATTAATTAATTACTTTATTTATTTAAGAGGTATAAAAATATTTGTGTTTTATTTTTTTTAAAAAAATATTTTTTTATTTAAAAAAATTATACAAAATGATATTTTTAAAATATATTTTAAGATGTTTTATTTTCTTTCCTGTATATTTTCAATTTTTTTTTTTTTTTTTTTTTTTTTTTTTTTAAATGTTCATTATTTTTTATATTATTTTTTTATTATTTATTTATTGATTTATTTTTATATTTTGTCATCATTCTCTATACTAATTACATCATAACTTAATGTATTATGACATCTTACCTATAACACTTGTCTTGAGCGGGGCTGGAACTCGCTATCTTTCGATTGCCAGGCACTGCATCCTTATCCATTAGGCCACGGGGTAGGATGTATACACCGGGACAAATGATTTATATAAACCTAAGGAAATATGAACATGTGACCATTTCTTAAAAACCTCAAATTTTGAATAGAAAATATGCAAGTTTATGTAACTTTACTCCATTTTATTTATTATGATAATTTGTTTTTATTTTATAGTATAAATTAATCAATCTTTTATTCTAAAGAAAAATAAATCATTCATATATCAAAGGAAGGCAGGAATGTCAAACCCAACCTGTAATATACTTATTTATCTGACTGGCAAAATCAGTTAATTAGATTGCAAATTCAACAAATAGTTATTTTTAGACATATATAGGCATTTGTAGAATCTTATCTAAGCACACTTCTGTTGTTAAAATTGTTTTATTCATTTTTGATACAGAAAAAAGTTATTGAGACTTTTTTGTAAATTGAATTTGTTTATAATTGAAAATTCTAATTTAGTTTTTAATTGAAATAAATAATAATATTGGATACACAAATACTTTTTAAGACAAATAAAAATAGTAAACAAATTAGAAATAAATATATTGAATAACCAATCTCTAATAAGGAAGAAAAAAGCACGAATGAAGCAAAATAGACTCGATTTTTTATGAGAGCAAAGATTGTGAATTAATCAAGAATAGCTTTTACGTCGAGAGAGAGAATGAGAGAGGTGGGTTATGCCCTGTCAAATTATAAGTTTCTACGCTTCTCTCGGGGGGGTTGTTACGGGGATCGAAGAAACTGAAATGCCCATGAAAAACCACCGACATTTTTAATGTCGTCATATAATCTTTGTGATATTTCATTTACATAATTCATAAAGTTATAATATAACATCGATGCAATGGGATTTAAATCTTGTGCAGACAGAAAAAACTTGGCGTAGAGAGAGAGAGAGAGAGATCTGTATAATGGGATATCAAATTGGGATATCAAAATATAAAGATATAAAGAAACAGCAGTAAAATAATATTTATAAATAGCTTATAAGCTATAGATTGATATTTGTTTAAAAATGTGTCCTCGAATTATCATCAAATTTATATGTATAAGCGATTGTTAAACAATAACTTGAAGTAATAATTACTTAAAGTATTTTGTTTTCGAGAGAAACTGCAGATTTGTAAAAAGTTCTAGAATCAATCATCCATGAATAATACACTTAAAAGTGATCCCATCAAACAAATCACTTATTACCGACCTTTACAAGGTACACTACACCCATCATCTTCAGTCCTATATGTTAATTAATTAATACTTTAGTACTTCTGGCGCAGAATTAACAAATACTTTGGCTAGATAAATAACGTTTGATCATTCATTCATCCATCTATCATTCCATTATTTATGTCATTATTTATTTTTCCAACCATCCATTCAATTTATTTATTAAACCAACTATCTATTCCTTTCTTTCCTTCATTCTCTCCTTTTTTCTTTATTTTCTTTCTCTTTCTTTATTGATTTATCCATCCATCCATCGATTCACCGACTATCATTTATTTATTTATTTATTTATCCATCCATTCATGCATTTAACCATCCATCCATCCGTTATATATTTATTTAACAATTTATTCGCCTTTAATTTATTTAATTATATTATTTATTTATATATTTATTCAATCATCCATCCATTCTTTTCTTCTCTCCTTTTCTCCTCTCTTTCTTTATTTTTTTATTAATTCATCCATCCATCCATTCAACTATCCATCCTTTATTTATTTATTTTTTATCTGTCCATTAATCTATCCATGCATGCATTCAACCATCCTTCCCCCTTTAAATTTATTTAAGCATTTATTCATCTTTATTTATTTATTTATTTATTTTTATTTTTTTTAATCAACCCATTCTTTCTTTCTTTCTTTCTATATCGATTTGTCTATCCATCCACACATCCATTTATTTAAGTATCCATCATTTATTTATTTTGAAATTGAATTATGTATTATTGAATTCGTTTTTTTTAATTTTAATTTATTTCTAATTATTTATTGACTACAATAAATGTATATGATGTTTCCGAGTAAAATTGTATTTTGCCGAGTCGAACAAATCACTTGTAAACTATTTACTTGCAAATCAAACCAGATTCATTTTATTTTCCGTGATTAAAAAGAAACTAAGATATAAATAAATAAATAAATAAATTCGTTTGTTTCTTTTTTATTTCAACTTTATTTTTATCGTATATTTATTTATGTTTTTTCATTTTTAAAATGAAGTCTGCAAATAACTTCAGATTTCTGTTTTAAAAAGACCAGATTGAAATTCATTGATTTATTTTTAATATCATTTAATACCATCTTTAGGCCATCTTTAAGCCAAATGGTGTAACGGAGCTTAAAATTTCAGTGCCATTAAGCCGTCTTTAAGCTAGGCTTAAAGATGACAGTGCCTTTAAGCCATCTTTAAGCATCTTTAAGCTCGGCTTAAAGGTGCTTAAAGATGCAATTCCGTCTTGTGTCCCTTGTCATATATCTACATGCGTTTTGCCTCTAACTCGGTTTTGTCATTAAAGGGATGTTATTAAATAAATACAATACCATGTGGTAAATCATGTTAATCGTGGGTACAGGTGTCCTGCAGTTCAACATAAAATATACGGTTTACACCATAAATAATTCTTTCTGTTCATAAGAAATGACAATGAATTCATAATAAGTATTTTTCATGATATATAATTTTCACGACAGTCTTATTACCGTCGTTCAATCTTTCTTTAGAATAGTGCTAGATCTAACACTTAGCCCTGTTCATTCCATTATACATTTTTTCCTGAAAATTTATTTTTGTTTTGCTCTTTACTTCCAGATATCATAATTTTAATAATGTTCATGGACATCAAATTTTAACATTCCTACGGGAAATAAACTTGTTCAATAAAATATAGTTTTTATCATTTATTATCCAGTCTTTTATGTTAACTTATCTGTGATATTACTGGTTTTTATCAGTTTAGTAGTTGCTTTAAAATCTATTGTATTTAGTTTTACATAAATTGTAATTTAATATATTGTTATATTTTTAACATTCTCTAGCCGCGAATAGCTGCAATAATGCTGATGCGGCTTTAAACCAAAACTCACTCACTCACTCCAGATGTCATAATATGCATTGATGGGAAATGTTGACATTGACCCCAAGATTGATGGAGGAAAATGGCATGCCATGAAATCAACAAAAATACCATTACACACAGAAGCCCCCATTTTACCAGTGACCGGTTAGAAGAAGTTTCCATCTCGCCCTATTCATAAATATTTCAATCCTGGACACATTTACCATTATCTGGTTGACTCTATTTCCTCGGTAGAAAAGGCAACAGATGTAGGAAGTGATGATGATGATATTCACACAAGTAAACCACTGAGAAAGGGAAGGAATTTATTTAGAAGTGGACATGTTAAAAATATGCAAGATGCAAAACAAAAAGATTATTTATTCGTTCAAAGTCAGGTACAGGCCTCATATTCCCAGCAGACCTACAATTCCACTATCACAATGTCACAAAACAGTGATATGATTAAAGAAAGGACATGTACATGTTCGGCATCAGGGTTAGGGAGATGTGCTCATGTTGCAGCGATATTGTATGCAATTGAAGATTATGTAGAAACTTTTGGTAACGAAGTGCTAACTTGCACTCAGAAGCTCTGTGAGTGGAATAAAGGACGCAGGAAAAATAAAAAAAAGCATCTGCTTTGTTTGCCATTAAATATCCTTCTTTGAAGAAAGGTACGTCCAAAAGTCCTCAGATTTCGTTCTCGAATCAGATCCCAGGCCATCATTAAACAGAAGTGACAAGATTTCTCAAAGAGAAATCAATCCTTTTTTACAAAATTTGCAATCAGTTAAAGCTTTTGAGGAATGTTGATGGATAAACCTCCTTGCTTTCCATTCACAACAACTTTTCGCTAGAGGAATATGGTCATGATTTGTTAAAAGCACAATGTGATAACTTTTAGCAAAATTTAGATAACGTATGAAAGTGAGCCATTCTGCATTGAAAATACATCAAATCAAGCTGCAGACTCTCAGTGGCGTGCCAATAGATGGTGTAAATTAACTGGATCAAATGCCAAAACCATTTCAAGTTTAGAAGTTGGACATTGCAGTGTGCTAAATTCACTTCTGTGGTCACCAGATGAAAAAAATAGCAGCTTTGCAGTATGGAAAGGACAATAAATGCCATGCATTTGCATCATATTGTTACACTTAAAACAATTTCTGTGTTCAACTACAGGTCTGTGGATTAACCCGAAATATCCAGAATTGGGATGCAGTCCAGAGGACAATCACACAGGTGAATGTGGCTTAATTGAAAAAAGTGCCTGTATGTTCTCAAAAATTTCAGTCCAAAAGGATGCGAGGAAAATTTATCGGACAAACAGAGAAAATTTGTTTTTGTTCTTTCTCTGATGATGGTACTTCAATCTTAAAAATCACATTCATATTACTACCAAATACAAATGCAATTGGTAATTTGTGAAAATTTTTTGTCAAAGATTTTGTTGTTTGGTCACAGCATGGAATATCTGTGGAAAGGATTTTTCCCGACAGAACTATGTGGAAATTCTTGTACCCTAAACTTCAGAAATTTCACAAGGAATATCTGGTTCCAGAATTTTTTCTTCAGCGTGTCCCTCGTGAACTTTCACCAATTAAATTTGACAATTAGGGATTGTTTTGACATTGGTTTCTTGACAGAGTGTTTACATTGTATATATTAATATTTTTTTATTTGTATAAATTTAAAAATTTCATTGAAAGTAGTAATACTGGCTACTTCCATAACTAATTAGGATTGATATTTTAATGATTTAGAAATTAAATTCAGAAATTACACTCTGGTTTTGTTAATGACTTTATACACAATGACATGCAATACACATATAGGGTTATAGTGTTTAATGTCCACACAGGATTATTTCACTTAAGACTTTGAACAGACACTGCCTAATGGCAACTGGAATCTATTGATGTGGTCCATGTACTTGAGTATCCCACTTATTTTACAGTCAGTGATCTATAAACATAAGCTATAAATAATGAAGAAATATTTGTACATTGCCTTAAAAAAATTATTTTATTTCAACTACACTATGTCCATTCAAACAAATCATTTTACCATTGGCTTCTGAAAATTTACAAGACATGCTACGATAAACACTATCTGGGAAAATGTTTTTAATGAATTCAGTGTTACAGTTTTTTTTAAGATTTTAAACTTTTTCATTCTTTCAATTACACGTTCCACATGAATTCTCAATTTTGCTATAAGTCTGGTTTGTAATTCTTCTTCTCGAGTAAGACTTTGTCTATCCCCAAGAAATGGCAGAATTACTATGTCTGCACCTTTCTCGAGCAACAAGTCGCAAACATTAAAACCCCGGTCAACCATGACAAGGTCTCCTTTCTGAATTTTTTTCTAAAAGTTTGCTTTTAACAATCAAATCTTTGTCCGAAACTGACCCTTCATACACATCCGACACAAATGATATAGCACCAGATGGGGTAATTCCAATGAGAACTTTGCATGTGCAATGATTTTTTTAACTGTTTAGCTTATATTTTTTATGTATCAAACTTTTCGGTCTTAGTGTCACTGATGAGGAATGAATTTCAGAAATGTGCACATCTGGCACATCAAAATTTAACTGGTATTTTTTACATTATTTTAATTCTCAAAAATGTATATAAATTAAAAATATCATTTTCAGCAATTTTTTTCAGCTTTTTGCAGATAAATGCCAGTTTAGATTATTTTCAGGTCATTTCATTCAGTGCAGTGTGGTCAAATGTTTATTTTGTGTAAATCTGATTATTAATAGTTCTGTGACTTTTATTTTTTTTTTTATACAGGTTAAAGTTGGAAAAGAGACAGACCCAGATGAACCCAGTGAAGTTGAACCTTTTCTGCCAACACTTTTGTTCCACCAAATATGCAACATAGTGACAAACTGAAATCTTATGACAGTGATGCTGATTCTTAAAAAAAGAAAGTCTGCAATGTCTGTGTTTGTTACCAAGGAGGAACATGAAACTACTGGATCAATACTTGAGATTGCTGAAATAGAATCAACAAATACAAACAGGAGTCATTGACTGACCTTGACTCAAATCCACTTTAGTGGTGGAAAGAACATGAATTCACTTACCCATTTATACTTGCAAATCTGGCAAAGACATTTCTTTCTGTGCCAGCCACTTCAGTAGCCAGTGAAAGAGTATTTCCACTGCAGGAGATATAGTGACAACTCAAAGATCTTAACTTTCACCAGAAAATGTTGATGTTCTCTTTTCCTTACCAAAAATTTGCGAGTATAAACTTTGTCTATGTCAGTGACAGTTTGTCAGTGTCTCGCCAAAATGTTCTAGTCTGAAAGTTTTTAATTATTTTTTAATATTTTTTTCTTGAAACAAAAATTATTTCATTTAAGATGATTTGCCTTTAATTCAACTAGATTAAACCCTAATATTATGAATCAGAATAATTTTATCTCCTATTGTTTGAATGAAGAGGTCCATCTAGTCAGTTACTTTGCAAGGTATGTTTTGCTTAAAGATGACCATCTAATCAGTTGCTTTGGAATATCTGTATTGATTGAAGTAATGCGTCTACATCTAGACAGTCATTTTAAATTCTGCATCAAAATGAATAAGATAGTAAAAGAAAAAATCTGATTTTCCCTGTTTTTCAATAACAAAAGCTACAAATCGAATCGAATCGTAAGATGTCCGAATCGTCGCACTCCTACTACACTGTATCAGTACACTTTTGTAGTACATGACATCGGTATCATGTTTTACACTATTTTTAGTAATGTTCACTGTTGTGGTACATTGTCTGTTATGTAATTTTATAGGTACACTGTGATGGTACCTTAGTGTGGTTAATAACGTGACTTGTGGTACCTTTTTATTTGCATATGGTGCAGTACATGTGTTGCGATTTGCCATTATTAAGTTCACAAAACTTGGTAACATTTTATTCTTCGAAGGAAGTACATACTACCATTACTAATTTACGGTTTTATTTCTCGTTTCACATTTGGTTGGTTGATCCTCATTACAATATACATTTGTATAATTACAAAGGGCACCACAAAGTCTATTTCATTGTCTAATTTTCAACCATTTTCAGGTTACTTATTTAATTTGTTTTATTATTCCCGAAAAACAGGTTATGTCTTCTGCCAGGCAGCGGCGACGTACCCAAACTGCCTTTGCACAGCTCATTGCCTCAATCTCTACAGACCAGTACGGGTCCACAGATTATATTAATCTTACCTCTGAAATTATAAAGCAGCAAAATTTTTCAGCAGTTTCAACAGGCTGTGGAACTCCAGCATCCTATACATAATCTGGTCCTTCCATCAGCACTTCAATATCCATTGCTTCAGTTTCACAAGTCGAACCTGCTATAGCTCATGATTGTGGACATCCAGATGTACAGACAACAACTGCATTCCATTACCCGTATATTTTCAGGTGAGTCGTCTGCTGGTCAATCTACCCCTTCTGTACCCCTCCCATTTAGTTTGGGCGATGGGGTTCCCATTCGGGCCACAGTGTCCCAAAAAAAATAAGCAAAAAATATGGGATGATGAGTATTTAGATTTCCACTGTTTGCTTTCGTCCTATTCCGAGGATCCTCTGTCGATTGACATATCTCCAGGGAGAGTCGAGTTGAGTAATGATGTTTAACGTCCATCTCCAGGGATAATCAATGTTAAACAAAGTTCCAAGTTTAGGCATCCTCTCTACATAAATCAATGGACTACTTGCTTTCTCATATTTATGGCTATTTATATTAAGAAATATCTGGTTGAGGCACCACATCTGTTAAAGTATGCGAGAGCTGCATCAGAATTTTGGTGACACTGCCTGGAGGAGCTATGATTAACACTTTCGTAAGCTGCGTGAAAGCCTCAGGGTACCATGGCAACGTTATAATAACGACTTGGCCAAGCCCTCAAAATACATCCGGCCTGACATCAACGCATCCTTATTCAACAGGAAGCCGAAGCCCTTTTGGCTTCGGGTCTGCTTTGCCTACAAAAGAGGCGAGCAGTGCAAAAACACCCATGTGGATTTAAACATCTCTGCCAAGGCTGTCAAGGCAACCACCCAAAAATCAGATGCAACAATGCGTTTACGCAATTCTCAAGTACAGCTAAACACACCAGGCAGGTTAGACCTTCAGCAACTTTCAACAACAGTAAAAATTAACGTTCTCTCTTCTTTTCTTCGCGGCTATGACTCCACACTATCTTCCTTTTTAATCAATGGTTTCAAACACAGATTTTCCTTAGGCTGCATCAATAGGCCGCTTCCCCTACTTTCGAATAATCATTCTTCCGTTCGTCTACAACCTGATAAAATAAAAGGCAAGATAAAGAGGTGGCATAAAAAAATTATGCCGAATACAAAAACTATAAGACAACATACAAAAAAGGTGGCTTAAAAATTTTGCCATGCTAATAGTAAAACAAACTAACATAGGCATTGTATTGTATACACATAAATACCAGAATTTTAAAAACAGAATCACATAATCTTAATTATTCCCTTATAAAACTATGAATTGAAAAAATAAGGCAAGGTGACGGTGGAGACGGGTTAGCTTAAAATGTCAACTACACAACTTGTGTTGTTGTTTGTCCAAAGGTTATAAAATAAGGGGACATATAAGAGGTTGTTTCGTTCGAGGTAGACTAACCTCGACCCCAGTTTCCAACCTCGATCCCTATTTACATAAATATATAATACAAATACCAGTTAAATTTTGATTTTCCACATGTGCGCATTTCGGAAATTCATTCCTCATCAGTGACACTAAGACCGAAAAGTTTAATACATAAAAAATATAAGCCAAACAGTTGAAAATAACGAATCTAAAGTTTCAAATTTATATAATCCAAATCCAGCTAAGGAATGCTGTGCATCCTATTATTCAGAATAATATTTATTTGTGTAAAACAGCTTCGAAGAAAACCAAGGCAGCAAGGAAGCAAGTTTTTGATGAAATGTTAAAGTAATAACTATGACAATGTGGTATGATTCAAAATTGTCATTTATTAATGACGGTATAATAAAATACAATCTATAACATTTGCATGGTATAAACAAATACACCATGAATGCAGAAACATATACATCATGTAAAATTACATAACAGAAAAATAAGTAATAAAAATAACAATACTGAAAAAATACATGTCATTAAAAAGGTGGCGTAAAAAATTATGCCATAGACGAGCCAACCAAAGTATGCACTGCCAAAATTTCACGAATTAGGTGGTGATCTAAGTTTCTGTTCTTTATTGCCCGAAGGACTGAAAAAGAGTCTCAACACATTAAAAAAAATGTTATAAGGCGATTTTTAAATACCGTAAATCGGAAAAATTTGGAGGTTTTCTCTCAAAATGTGGTGGTTTAATTTTGGCACTTTAACGAATAAAGTGTTTTATTTTGGCACCTGACTGAGAAAGGTGTTTAATAGACAGTGACTCTTAGGCCAACGAATTAAGCGTAATGAATTTATTTATTTACTTAAAACTGCATTAAGTTTTCCAAAGAAAAAATTAAAACGGCGCTAATCTAATTAATGATGTTCCTAATAAACAATGTTATATTGGGTTCAACGATAAAGCTCGAATAAATACAGAAATTACAGTATTTACCCAGCGAGATGTAGCATTTGGAATCTAATATTAGAACATTGTTACGACATCAAAACCCGGATCATTTAAACACAACTTTCAAAACGGTGAAATACGATAAATTAAACACAGAACTTCGTTTAATTTGTCATTTGTGACTTTGTAAGGTATACATAACACCATTTCAAATACATCTAGATATTAATGAAGTACAATTAATGCAATCTGTCATGTTTTACCTTCGATTCATGGGTTTTTCCGTACATCTGTGCGCGTGCTCCAAGCTCATAATTACCATCGTAAAACACTGACCAACCGGTCAGAGGATTCCGTTTATTTACAGCTAAAAGAAATGAAATTTTAGAAAATGAATGTCACGGATCGTGGTTAGAAGATATCTAATTCAAAAAATATATATTTTTAGAAAATCAAATTTTTTTTTAGAAAATTGAAAAACTTAATGCAGCTTAAAAAAAACTATTAATGATGAAACATTATTTCCCTATATCGTCCAGACTATTGGAAATGTTATGTTTGTCAATAAGAGCTTTTGTATCGTTTAGAAATTTCGCCTTTTTTACATCCAAGTCCTTGATTTCTGGTTTTACGGTACTATTACCACGTCTCTTAACTAAATTCATGCGTTTCATAATAGACAGTGCCAAGTTTCTTTTGATATCGACCCCCCCCCCCCATTTTCGCACAAAAGGGTCCAGTCCTGTGATAAAACTACATCTCTGGTAAGAGCTTTTACGATTCTCGTAATTATGTTTCCTCTTTTATTTCTAAGTTCATTAATTAAGGTTTAAACCTTATTTTTTAGTTTATTCCCAAGCAAAAGCGGCCTACCACGTTTTAGCGGTTTCAATTCCAAAACTTCACAAACAATTAAAATCGTCGTCAAATAATTTTCATTTACGTGACACTTCACTAATATATTTTCTTTTAAAGTTTCTGACAGAAGTTTGTTTTAGTTAAAAACGATCTTTAAAATGTGCTGTTGTTTGTGGCGTGAAATGTTAAGAAGCATATCCCCCTATTTCAGCCTTTACAGAGTTTCCTCTTTAGCACTTTGACTCTGAGAATAAATTTTATCTAGCTCCGCATTACAAATTTCAACTGTGCGTTGATCAACGCTGGTAAAACTATCACCCACCTAACAACAACTGAGATAAAATGTTAAAACTGCTAACTTTTAAAATAATAATCCTTTATTATTAGAGTTGTAAGAATATGTAACAAAGATATAGCTACCGGTAGGTAAGGCTACGTCAATGGAAAGGTCCATTCTTGTTTTCTAGGGGAGGTTTAGACACTCCCGCAACCAATTCAAAACGAAGTGAAACACTGGAAGTTAAAACAGTTTTCTTCTTTATTTGTACTTTTTTGAGATAAAAATAAAAATAAAATCCTACCTCCCTACCCATAATTTTTATCCAACCTGTATAAGAATCTACTACTAGTTAAACTTGTATTAGACCCCTTCAGTTTAATACAAACTATGTTACTGGATATCGGTGTTCAGTTACGTGTTACTGCTTTAAATTGGCATTTCTTTTTTTGTCCCCGGCTGTCACCGAAAAAGGGGGGGGGGACATTAACATGTCCGTCCGTCTGTCTGTCTGTCCGTCATTCCGTCCGTCACATTTGGTTTCCGTGCAATAACTTCAGTTACAATTAAAGGTTTTTAATGAAACTTGGCACAGAGGTAACTGATGACAAGAGCTCGCTTTGGATTGATTTTCAGGTCACTAGGCCAAAGGTCAAAGTCACTGTGAGTAAAAATAAAAAAATTGTTTCCGGTCATTTAAAGGTTAACCATTCAAGATTTTAGTCCCCGCTTTCACCGAAAGAGACACAAACAAACAATATACATGTACCATAGTTCCAATTTTCCTGTTTGCATTTTATGCTAGGACTGTCCATATTACCCCTCATGCACCATTACAATTAAAGAAGTCTATTTCATTTGAAAGCGGGGGACATTAATTCTATAAATTTGCTTGTTAGGATATGTATCATTTTGGCGTGTTTAATTTTGGCACTTTTAAGTTTGGTTTGGCGTTCTCTGGCCGCGAATAGCTGCAATAATGCTGATGCGGCTTTAAACCAAAACTCACTCACTCACTCACTTTTAAGTTTGGTGTCACATAAGACAAAAATAAACTACAACCACAATTTCCCCGATTTACGGTATACCCTAAAGCAAGTAACATTGCTTTAGCCTCAGCTGTAAATATTGAACTCTCATTTGGAAGACGCATATTTATTGTTTAGTCTCCAGCAATGGCAGCAGTTATCCGACCACCATCTTTTGATCCATCAGTATTTATTAAAAAAAACATTCTCGAAGTCTGTGTCTAATAACAGCAGGTCTTTTCAAAGACCTTTTAGACAAAATTCATACTTAGCTTATATATATATATATATATATATATATATATATATATATATATATATATATTATCCATATAAATGGGCAGGTTGTGCAGTACACACCACAATATCAAGTTCATTTATGATTTTATATAACTAGCTTCCAGACTCTTTTTAAAGAGAAAATATCATTATGTTAACACCAATTAAATTACCACAGTGACAATCAAAATACTGGTGCATATCAATTTATTTAAATATGAAAACTGGATTTTTTTAGTCAATATAATTATGCAATTATCAATATAACAAGTGATTAACTTATTAAATAAAGTCAATCTTCTTACAATTTTCAAATCCAAATCATTGCCCCAACAAGGGGATATATCAATACTATGATTGCATATTTTGAAGAGTAAATTACAATTGTATATAATGAATTGTGCATTATTCACCAGTCAAATAGCAAATTATAATAATATATATTGTTAGTATTATCTGTTCTTTTTTAAACAAAATCTGGATATCAGCAACTTCGGCCTCAACACAAATTAATGATGCCAAAAATAACAAAGGAGCAAATACATGTTTACTTTTTGTATAAATTTGCAGGTATATATACTTTGATATTTGTCAATATTTTTCTTCTAATTTATGCAATAATTTTCATTATGCATTAAGTTTTTAACAAATCAAATCTTTATTAAATATGATTTATAGGATAATGTTTTTACATTTAAGAAAAAATATTATGCACCCAAAGAGCAAAAAATATATATATATATATATATATATATATATATATATATGTTATATTATAAACATATAATGATATAGTAAAACAAACATAAATCACCAAGGGTTAATAGAGAATCTACTTAAAAGATGACTTAAATATTAGCATATTTTATACAATATAGTAGATGTAGTTTGCATGAAAGTATGGAAGAAAGTAGCAAAAAAAGCTATTCTTAAATTTGAAAATTTGTTTAATGTTAAAACACATAAATCTGGTTTTTTAATTTGTAAATCTCTGCCATATCTTGGTGGATCACCAGATGCTGTAATTTGAAATACAGAAATTGTTGAGGTAAAATGTCCATACAGTGGACAAAATAAAAAGGTAACTCCTGGTAAACATTTCAGTTTTTAAATGTATGACAGTAATAGGCGGATTATTTTAAAACCATCCAGCAATTATTTTTTTTCAAGTTCAAGGTCAGTTAAAAAACTGTGTTATATTGTTGTTTACACATTATGCGATATTTTTGTACAGAAATTTCCTATTAATTATTTTTATTGCAGAAAATCACTTCTTCCCAAACTTCAGTCAATTTATGAAAATGTATATAGACCATATGTAGCATTTATGCTTTAGGTAATATTTACAATTCGAATTGATATTCCCTGGACGATACATTTTTCCCCTTACCGTGTTCAATTTTGCTTGCATACAGTGTATCATGACCCACATCATAATGTTAATTATAATTATGCTACAATGTCCTTATTTCTGTTCATAGCAATGTCATGATCCAAAGTTTGAGATGGGGCTCCCAATGTGGTTTGAATTTTACAAAAAGTGTTATTGTAAAAACTATAATGTCTGTCCGTTATGAATATTTTTTGGTATTGTAAATATAAGAAATAACATTCTACATGTATTTGAGTATATATATTCAGCACTATAAATGAGAGTCAGAAATAGAAAAGTTTACATGAACTGCTTCACATACAACTACAGTCACATTGATCTAACAGATATTTCATACTGGGACTTCCTTTTTGTATTGATAACAAAAATCCCATTTGGTAATCAACAATTTATAGCATGTAGACTTGTATTATATTGATTGATTAGTTGCTTTTTAGCTCAACTGGCTATAGCTGAGCTTATGGCATGGTTTTGCATGCGTGCGTGCGTAAACTCTAATCTTCACCTCTGAAACCACTGGGCCAATTTGGACCAAATTCGGTGTGGAAGGTCCCTAAATGGACTAGACTAAAGTTTGTCCCAGACGATCCCGCCCGCTTTTCCACCTTTGCCATCTTTGCCTCTCTATTGCATCATCAATGTCACTCTTGTCTTCCAACATTTGCCGCCTTTTTGCCACCATTGCCCCTCAAAGGCCACCCATGTCCATCCTTATTAATATATATATTTTTTTATTTTTCAGTGCAATGTTTGTGCAAAAAAAAAATTAAAGTCTGAGAGGTTTGCAACTCCACAAGAAATGGGAATCGAGGCAAAAAATCAAGAAAACTCCACCAACTAAGACACAAACACCATCAACAGCAGCAGAAAAAAGTAATGAACCACCAAATGATGAAATTGAATTTTTGGGGAGTGAAATAATAGAAGAAACAGAAGCAGAACAAGAACCTGAAAATAAGAACA
This sequence comes from Tegillarca granosa, assembly GCA_029721355.1. NCBI lineage: Eukaryota > Metazoa > Mollusca > Bivalvia > Arcoida > Arcidae > Tegillarca > Tegillarca granosa. The sequence goes on along the minus strand of CM056606.1, from coordinate 18,413,231 downwards.
ATAATTAAAACATTAATACTAGAGCATTAAGTAAACTTCTTCCAAAACTTTTGGTTGAAACAGAAGAAAAAGAAGAAATTAATTTATACCGCTTTGCCAATTGGCAAATGTCAATTCATTGCAGATGAATCAGAATGCTCAGAAAAAGAAGAAGAAACCGAGGAGACCGTCAATTCATAGATAATGATTCTCTGTCTGATTCAGAACGTACTTTTTGCAATAAAGTGGACAATCAGACGATTAAAAGTACACCTGCATTTGAAGTTGCTAACTCCTCAGAATCTGAATCTGAATCTTCCAACATAATACTTACCACTCCAATAAAAAAAAAACATTTTACTAAAACAAAGAACACACCAACTCTAGCGTTTAAGCTTAGAAAACTTGATGATAAAACAACTCCGAAGAAAAGAAAAATGGAACAACCAGAAGAAAAAGCATAAAAATAATAAATAGCAAAAACACATAAATAGCCATTGTTGAGTCATTTTAACTGTTTTTGTTCAAATTTGAAATGTAGAGAGTAGATAGCGGGGCATTCAACATATGTAACGGGTTTTTCTGAGAAATTTTTGTTGACCCGATTTTTACGAACTATGCAAATGAGGTGTTATATTTAATCAATTCTTTGAAAATCTTCTCCTCTGAAACCACTGGGCCAACTAGAACCATATTTGGTGTGGAGAATCCTTAGGTGGGGTAGACTTAAGTTTGTACCAGACGACCCCGCCCGACATCCAAGATGGTCGTTGTTACTATAAATAGCAAAAACACATAAATAGCCATTGTTGAGTCATTTTTAACCGTTTTTGTTCAAATTTGAAATGTAGAAAATAGATAGCGTGGCATTCAACATATGTAACGGGTTTTTCTGAGAAATTTTTTGTTGACCCGAATTTTACGAATTATGCAAATGAGGTGTAATATTTAATCAATTCTTTGCAAATCTTCTCCTCTAAAATCACTGGGCCAACTAGAACCATATTTGGTGTGGAGAATCCTTAGGTGGGGTAGACTTAAGTTTGTACCAGACAACCCCGCCCGACATCGAAGATGGCGGCAGTTACTATAAATAGAAAAAAAACACTAAAATGGCCATTGTGGATCCATTTTTTAAACCAGTTAAGCTCAAATTTGAAATATACAAAGAATATGGTGAGGGATTCAACGTATTTAACCAGTTTTTGTGGGAAATTTTTCGTTGAACTGATTTTCAAGAATTATGCATATTAGGTGTAATATTTAGCGAAATCTTTAAAAATCTTCTCCTCTGTGGGAATTAATTTTGTGTGGAAGGTCCCTACTTAGGGCTGACTAAAGGTTGTACCAGGCAACCCCGCCTGACATCCAAGATGGCTGTCATAACTAAAAAAGAAAAAAAAAGGCCATTGTAGATCCTTTTTCCACCAATTGAGCTCAAATTTTAAATATAGAAAGTATACTGTGTAGGATTCAAAATATATAATGTTATTTTTCTGAGAAAATTTTTATTGACCCAATTTTCAAGAAATATGCAAATTAGGTGCAACATTCAGTAAAAATCTTTTCCTCTAAAACCACTGGGCGAACTGGAACCGAATTCCTGGTGTAAGGTTCCCTCATCGGCCTGAAAAAAAGTTTGTACCAGACGACCCCGCCCGACATCCAAACAACGGCCGTTGTTACTATAATTAGCAAAAACACATAAATAGCCATTGTTAAGTCATTTTTTAACCGTTTTTTGTTCAAATTTGAAATGTAGAGAGTAGATAGCGTGGCATTCAACATATGTAACGGGTTTTTCTGAGAAATTTTTTGTTGACCCGATTTTTACGAATTATGCAAATGAGGTGTAATATTTAATCAATTCTTTGCAAATCTTCTCCTCTAAAATCACTGGGCCAACTAGAACCATATTTGGTGTGGAGAATCCTTAGGTGGGGTAGACTTAAGTTTGTACCAGACAACCCCGCCCGACATCGAAGATGGCGGCAGTTACTATAAATAGAAAAAAAAACACTAAAATGGCCATTGTGGATCCATTTTTTAACCAGTTAAGCTCAAATTTGAAATATACAAGGAATATGGTGAGGGATTCAACGTATTTAACCAGTTTTTGTGGGAAATTTTTCGTTGAACTGATTTTCAAGAATTATGCATATTAGGTGTAATATTTAGCGAAATCTTTAAAAATCTTCTTCTCTGAAACCACTGGACCAATGGGAATTAATTTTGTGTGGAAGGTCCCTACTTAGGGCTGACTTAAGGTTGTACCAGGCAACCCCGCCTGACATCCAAGATGACTGTCATAACTAAAAATAGAAAAAAAGGCCATTGTAGATCCTTTTTCCACCAATTGAGCTCAAATTTTAAATATAGAAAATATACTGTGTGGGATTCAAAATATATAATGTTATTTTTCTGAGAAAATTTTTATTGACCCAATTTTCAAGAAATATGCAAATTAGGTGCAACATTCAGTAAAAATCTTTTCCTCTAAAACCACTGGGCGAACTGGAACCAAATTCCTGGTGTAAGGTTCCCTCATCGGCCTGAAAAAAAGTTTGTACCAGTCTCAGATGCCTGTCGTTACTTGGTATATATATATATGTATAATATATATATATATAAAGCCATTGTGGATCCATTCTAAGCTCAACTGGCTAAACCCAGCTGAGTTTATGGCATAGCGAAGTGTGTTGCACATTGACGCAAAAATGGTCATAAGCTCAATTTATTTCCCATCTTTAGCTGATGAACCAATTATAGTAACCACATCACATTGCCTTACAGGGGCCACAGTGGTCTTAAGCATTCAATGTTACGGATCACAGCGCCTCTAACCCCTGACATTGCACATTAACGTCCCAGTGGCACTAGCACTTCAGCTGTGAAAGTTTGTCAGTTAACTTGCTGCTTGGGCATGTTTTTCTCCGATACTTCAGTGTCTTCCACCATTTCCAAAAATAACAGTCTCCGTATAAGTGAAATATTCTTGAGTTGAACGTTAAACAGCATTACAAACAAAAACAAACAGTGTCTTACATATGCAGCAAGTTAAGCATCACAGTCCCTATTGGGCCTCTTGTTTACATCATTTTGACAGTTTTTAAGTCATTTCACGATGTGAACATATTTTTATAGTTTCTTTTTTCTCACAAATTTTTTGGTGTGTGTGCATTGAGGGATGCATAAGGTTTCTGGACTGCATTTCCCAACGTGGACTAATGCCGAATTTTGGTTGCTATTACGCAGAGACAGTAGCCGCAGCCTGACTACTGTCCCCCTAGCCCATTTACCTGACACTAAGTAACACATTATTGTTCAGTGACAAGCAGGGCAGACGGAACTTCAAATATTTACGACTTAAGTATGTCACGACATGGTATTGAAACCAGGTCTACTGCAACAAGGAGCATACCCTCTACCAACTGAGCAAATTGGGGCGGTCACATCTAATGAGATCAAGTGGCTATTAAACCTGACTTCACAATTGGTGACATAGGTAAAAAACATATGGAATCTTGAATATTATAGATAGCATTTAACCCAGTGCCAAAAAAGTAATTAACATTGTACCCAATAATCATATTAAGAACAAATTTTAGAACAAAAAAGCTTGACATAATGTCTAGTCAGTAATCTTGGAAAAATCTTGATTAAAAACTTAAACACTGGACGTGATCTTGTTATAACATAAACATGACTTTTTTAAAATTCTCACAGGCGAGCTAAGATTTTAAATTTTCAAACTGATCAGGATGCTTAAGCTGTTTTGTCAACTACAGAACTCCTGAAGTTTGAAATAGCAAAACAGATAAAAACTATTCTAGAACCTAGATGAATCTTGCTTTGAGGAAGAAGGTTTTTGTAGAACTTTAAAACCTTTAGAAAGACCGATTATTCTTTCAACATGTATTCTTTTTGATGTCACTCTTCTATCTCGCACTACTTCCATTGGTTCCAGTTGAGACTTCCCTTGAAGCATTGTGGGGGTAGTAGCAAACAGGTCTAGTACCATTATCCCTCTGTCGGCCATAATTCTGCCACCTCCTCAAACATATTAAGTGAAGGATTGAGCAAATCAGATTTCTCAATTATCTGCCTGTCACTTGCAGATCCCCCATATGCCTTTGATACGTAAGACACTGCCCCCTTAGGTGTACAGCCTATCATGGTTTTTAATGTGTATTTACTTTTTTATGATGACCAGGTTATACCCTGGGCATTTACATCTGATGGTTTCTGGATAGATAATTCAGTAGCATCCATAATAACTCTTGTATAATAAAATTTCCTTGCAAAATCTGATGGCAAACGCTCCTGAATTACCTCTCTAGATGGCCATATGTTTATTTCCAGTAACTGAAAATATAGAAAATTGATCCATGTTAAAATAATACGTGGAATGGTTGACTGTAAAACACGGAACATAACGCTTAGTTTCAGATCTTCCTTATCTTGTCTTGGTTTCATGAATAACTTTTGGATCAAGCAGTGAACATTTAAAATCAAGTTCATAAACACTAGGACCACAACGAATTGAATATTTGATTGCCATTGGTAAATAACACTGGATAGGTTCATCTTGTACATTCGTTGGAACTTCATTAAATCTTGTTACCCCCAATTTTGGACTGCTGTCAGTGATTACGACTTCAACTTCATACTGAACATCATCGTTTATTTTTTTTCAATTTGAGTTGGTGCTAATGTTGTTTCTTCCCTTTTCTTTTTTCTTAAGGCTCTTGGGCTTGGAGTAGTAGTCTCTTGTCCAAATGAAAAAAACTGATGGCACTGCAGTTTTTTTTTCAGACTTTTCCTTTCACCTATATGTTTGGATAACAAATCAATTTTTTCAATTTGTTTATAGCAATTTAAAATGTTTAGATATTTGTATAAGTACTTTATTGAGTTAATCTATCAGTGTTTATATTTAAACATCATTATGTAGCTGTTAGACAAATGTGAACAAACTAATAAAAACTGTGATAATAACATATAATTAAATACATGTTTCCAATAAAACAGAATATCATAGTAATTTGCATCTTAACAAGGCTAGGTTTTAGGTAAGTATATAATTCACAGCTCAAATTTATGCACATATACATGTTTATCACATAACTGTTTGTTTCATTGGTTTAATAAAGCTTTAAATATTATTATTCTAAAATAGAAATACTAAATGAAACATTGTTTCTGCAACTTTTCATTTCATGTAGTCTAGCAGTATAAATTTGTACTTGGGTCCTAAAATGCCTAGATACATTGGTTACAAATACTATAGATGGTGATTATATTTATAGCCCAACTATTGAGTATACCTTCCAAATTACTAGATAAATAAAACACACCCACACCTTTATAATTTAATGTGCAAATAGTCATACCCTGCATCAAACATCTTAAGAAATCTTCTCCTGAAAAATAGAAGAAAGAAACCACAAAGCAACACGAACTTGAACATGCATTATAATGTGTTTACATTGCCTATAAAAGGCAACAAATCATAGTTTTTATATGAACCGAAACTGTACAAAATCCTGTAAGAAAACAATAGCAAAAAAAGTGTAAATGTGTTTGTAATTTCCAAAGGGTACCAAAATGTACAAATATAATATGCATTAGATGCAATTTTGTTGCTTATTATTTGTTTTCACGATCGGAGAATGACGATTATTGGTTCAAAATTTTAAAAAAAAATTGCACACACACAAAATATTTCATTTAAATAAATCATAGCATAAATAACAAGTAATAAGCAACAAAATTGCATCGAATGCATATTATACCGTACACTATGGTTATTAGAAACACCCAAAACAGACGCAAAATGAAAAACGGCATACCGGTATTAAAGAAAGATTTTTGCTCTTCAGCTCACTTACAAACAGCTGGAAAACACTATTTAAAAAAATCAATCCGTCCAATACTGAATTCAAAAATCCAGAAATTTAAATGTACCATTTAGCAAAATTTTCAGTCGTCTAAAATTTGGAATTAATTTAAAACTAAGGTTTGTTCCCTCATGCACAGCATTCCTTAGCTGGATTTGGATTTATATAATTTTGAAACTTTAGATTCATTATTTTCAATGTTTGGCTTATATATTTTTATCTATAAAACTTTTCGGTCTTAGTGTCACTGATGAGGAATAAATTGCCGAAATGTGCACATCTGGCTCATCGAAATTTAACTGGTATTTGTATTATATAAAAAATAATATTTTATTCGTTACTAACCTAATAGAGTCTCTTGATAATCATCTCCTGTAAAATAGGCATGGCAAACAACATCATCTGCTTTTGGCATCCATAACCTTTTAGTAATAGGGTTAATCCTCCTTATGGCCACCATCCATTTTAGTTTTATTGCTGTCTGACCTGGAAACTTATGCCCGTTGAAATTTTTACAGCCAGGTATTGCTGTCTGACCTGGGAACTTATGCCCGTTGAAATTTTTACAGCCAGGTACACAACAGTCCTTTATCTTAGTTTGGCGCAAGAAACAAGGAAGTAAGGGGAGATAACTCGATTATCCCCATAGTACACTAGCGACATCTGGAGACGAAAATTGAGTGGGTGAGCCCCATTAATGATGTTCCTAATGAACAATATTACATTTGGTTCAACGATAAAAACTCGAATAATTGCCCATAAATATATTGAGTCTGGATAAAATTTTAATTTTGAGTCAAACGGCAATAAAAGAAAATGTTTTTTTTAACACTGGGCAAAGAATGATCAACATAATTATGTAATGTGTATATAAAATGTATGATAATCTGGTTTTTCTAACTCATATTATTTTCTATTTCTTTGACCAATTTAATCAAGTTTAAAATCTATTTTCTATGATATTTAAGTAAAATTTTAATACATTTATTTTCAATAATCTTTAAATCCAATTTTAACCAATTTATTTTCAATGATATTTTAGTCCAAATTTTAATCAATCTTTTTTAATGATAAATTTAGTTTTATCCTTTATTGAGGTGTAACCCATAGAGTATATCTCACTTATGTTAGTTCATTATGTAGTTCAGAACGTTTTAAAAACAATTACGTTCATTTCACTCAAGCAGTGCGAAAATAATACGTTTTGGTTTTAAAAATAGCATAAAAATAATTTTCATTATGTGGCATTTTTAAAAGTAATTTATTATTATTTGATTTAAAAACGAAACGTTCCTGTAACCACCATCCAAAAATTTACCACGTTCGTTTTAACAGCTATTATACGTTTCTGATAGCTTTTTTATTACTTTGTCAGCTTGCGAGCTTTAGATTTATGCTAAAGAAACTTGTTGAAGTCAAGAGCTGAATTTCACGTTACAAATGCTTCAGTTATTTTATCGACATTTACGTATTTTGTCAATAGATAGTTTAATAGAATTCTAAAATGCACAAGATTCGGATTGGATCGGACCGGACCTTTTGTTTTTATAAAATTCTCTCAATACCGACCCATCTGAAAACCGCCAAATTACATGTTCCGACCCAAATCCGGTTTTCGAAAATTACACTGTGTATACAAAAAATTCAAATAATTACGTGAAAAGTCCATATTGTGAAGAGATCGTGGATGAAAATTTGCCATTTCACTTGGTACAAGAAACATATATATATAATTTTATTCATATAAAGTTGATTTATTTTCTAAACATTAATTTATGTCATAGTTTAATTCATAGATTTTTATTCATTATATTCTATTAAATTCTGATTGAAAATTTTATTTATTTTAGATTACTGTGAGGAGTTTACATCTTGTCCAGAATGTAATGGATATATATAGACTAGATATATAACTTTTCCATCACCAACATTTGAAGAGGAGGAAAGAACTTTTAATTTAGAAGGCGCGACATGGGAAATGTTTGGCTCTTTCATTCCACTACTGATGGCAACAAATTTTACTGGCCGTCTAGAGAAAGTGTCATCAAATGATGTTAGCCTTTTACTTGACGACACTTTCGAAGTGATTGGACACATACTCACTCATGCATTTGTGCTATCAAATTATTTACCTTCAACTCTGTCAGAGATTGCGTCTCCAAACTACAATACGGTGTAAACGAATCTGTCTGTAAATAAATAGTTTGTATATAAATGAAACAACAATAAGGACATTTTTAACTTCATAGCTTATTACCCCGAGGGTATCCATAACTCAGTAGGCAGTACTTTGTGCTGTCAGAAAATATACCATTTAGCAAAATTTTCAGTCGTCTTAATTTTTGAAATTTATTTAAAAACTAAGGTCTGTTCCCTCATGCAAAACATCACTTAGATGGATTTGGATTCACATAATTTTGGAACTTTAAATTCATTAATTTTCAACTCTTTGGCGTATGTTTTTTAATCTATCAAACTTTTCGGCTTCTAGTGTCACTGATGAGGAATGATTGTCCGAAATGTGCACATCTGGCACATCACAATTTAGCAGGTATTTGTTATATATTTACTACCCCTGAGCGGGAACCGCTGTTGGTGGAGTAAGTCTCCCCGATGGTATCCATAACTCAGTAGGCAGTGCTTTGTGCTGTCAGAAAATATACCATTTAGCAAAATTTTCAGTCGTCTTAATTTTTGAAATTTATTTAAAACTAAGGTCTGTTCCCTCATGCAAAACATTCCTTAGCTGGATTTGGATTCACATAATTTTGGAACTTTAGATTCAATAATTTTGACTCACATAATTTTGGAACTTTAGATTCATTAATTTTCAACTGTTTGGCGTATGGTTTTTAATCTATTAAACTTTTCGGCCCCTAGTGTCACTGATGAGAAATGATTTTCCGAATTGTGCACATCTGGCACATCACAATTTAGCAGGTATTTGTTATATATTATTTACCTGTTGACTACATGTTTAGTTATTTTATAAAGTTGTAATCATTTCAAAAAAGGGCATCATAGGAAGCAAATGGAATGCAAAAGAAGGAACAAAAGACAGCTGCAACTGCACATTAAATTTCATTTTTTTTATTCTTGGCCTGTCCACCATACGGACTAGATAAATGACTTCTCCATCAGTCACATTTAACGAGGAGGAAAAGCGTTGAATTTAGAAGGCGTGTCATGGGAAATGTTTAGGACTGTCATTCCGTTACCGATGAATACATACTTTACAGGCCATCTAGAGAAAGTGTCATCCAATGATGTTAGTCTTTTATTTGATGACACTTTAAAAGTGATTAGACACATATTGGCTCATGCCTTTGTGCTATCAATTTATTTACCTTTAACTCTCTTATCAGTTATTCTTTGATTGTTGGGTACTGGAGAGTGTTCAAATTCATTATTGCTTAGAAGCTAATCTGGTCGAAGATGCAATAAAAATGCCAAACTGTTGCCAAAAAGTTAGCTTTCAGCTTATTAAATTTTCAAGTTCAGATCTCACAGTCTTCATCACTAAGTTTCCAATTAACACGGTTTAATTGGTTGAAAATATATATTAAACCGGTTTATTTGAATAGCGTAGTATCAGAAAAAGGAAGTAACTGGTGTATGTATATAACGAAGTGAACATGTACAGTGTTGTCATTCTAAGATTTATTTATTTAATGATACAGTAAAAACCAATCTGTAAACATTTTCATTGTATATAAATCAAATATTTAATAATATTTTAGGGAATTTTTTATCTTCTTAGCTATGTACCTATTGATTAACTGTTAAGTTGTTTATAATGTTATAATTATGTGACCTAAAAAAGCTTTATAGAAAGCAAATGGAATACAAAAGAAGAAACAAAAGACATCTCCAACCAAACCAAAGGACGCCGGAGTAATTCGGTAGCGTAATTGTAATTATAATAATATTTATTTAGAAGATATTTGGGGAGGTTGATAGCGAATTGATGATAGTGATCAATGTCCTTTTACAGGACAAGTCAGTGCCATTTTACAAGACAACGTGTTAATACTTCAGCAATGCCTAACGTTGTTACGCCAGTTGGTTTGGTGTCAAAACATGCGTTTGAAGGAAGGACATTCCTACTATCCAATTTTTTTTTCAAAGAATGGTGGATGTTATTAAAATTTACAACAACAGTACCAGCCAACAACCAAAAAAAAAACATAGATCAAATCAATTATGTGTTTACAGAAGATGAACTTGTTCTAGACACAATGGAAGAAAGAGCGCCAAGGATTATTTAGAAAGATTTACTTCTAATTTGTCTAAGACTAAGCATGCTTAGTAAGGTTTTGGAACTCGACAGATACCATTTGCCTTAACAAACATAGTCATATTTAATGCTTTAGAAGGAATACAGCGAAGGCGATTGGCAAATACTTGCACAGCCACATTGCAAGCAAGTCGATAATTTATCAGCAGAAAAGCTTTCAAAAGAATTCTACGCCTTTATTATAGATCCTTCATCTAAAGTGTTTTAATATAAATCAATCCTGGACTTCAATACAGATTTAAATGTTTTAATACATTTTTATCTCTATTGGTCATTATTAATGCTTGTGATGACATTATTATTGTTTGTGACAATATGTTATTGGTTGAGTTTGCTATTTATTACCTCTGCTATTTTACACATTTGTAAACTTTTTTGTAGTAGATTTGTTAATGGTAATACGAAAGTAACATTAACAGTGTTTTCAGCTATGGCTATAAATATATGGTTTACCGAGCCACTCTGGCCAAAGTTCAATATGTGTTTGTGTGTTCATGTGTCATTACCACCTGTCTCCAAATTTTAAAAAGCTACAAATGTAGCTTTCTATAAAGTTCACATTTTAATTTTGATATGTTCTTGATATATCAATTAAATGCAAATGTCAAGACCAAGTTTTTAACATTGGTGCTTTTGCCTGCATAACAGCTATTTCCAGTATTACATTGCTGATTGTTATACCTAGTTTTTAGTAATATTTAGTCAATGTTCAAAATGAGGGGAACATTTTACCTTTTTGATTTGACATTGTTTACTGTTTGTGCAAGAATGTATGTAATACAAACTTATAAAAGAAGAAGATTTAATCCTTATGCAATGTTTTTGTGACTCAGTACTAGCATGTTACTTGTAAGACATGGAGTTCAATATTTAGCAATTGTATGCTATTTCCGGTTTGCCAAATCGTTTGTTCAATTTTCCACCATGATGATGTCTACAAGCGCAATAAATTATCTGTTTTCATCCGTCCCTACCCACTGACAAACTGAGCGGCTGATTAAACAGATGCATGTACGTACGTACAACCACCGTAGAAATTGATTGCGACTAACTTGGATCATCCAAAAGACAATGAGGCTTTTACCAACATCCCATACGCTTCAGCTTTTACCAAAGGCATCTTTTTATCAAACGCATATCAAGCAGATAAGGAACGTATTGAAAATCATAGCAGAGAGAACTCTACATTCATATAGGAATATAGAACATTGTAACTTTATTTGGCATTCAGGCATGAGAGTGGGTTTTGTTAAAAATATCTGAGCTGTTTCAAGATAGAGTCTATATCGTGAGGAACGCACGATCTGAGTGCCGAAGGCACGAAGGGGGTGATTACAAGAGGGGGGTCTGACCTTTCTCGTCAGTTGACTTCCCATGCGCAACGTTGTCTTTTCTTCTCATCGTATTTAGACTTTAAATACAGGTAAACATCGTACTTGATAACCTTTGTCCACACGTGTTTACCGTACGTGGATGAATGACTTTGAAACATACAGATGATCAAGATGTAAGCGCATTGTAAAATGCAAAGGATAGACGTATCGGACCTTAAAAACGGAAACCATGCATTGTGGTATCGTATAGAATTTTTTCCGGTTTTTTGTCCGTATACGTGACCAATTTTCATTTATCAAACATTTCAATCAATATCGCTTAAAAGCTTCAACTTTATACAGGAAACTTCAAATATTTACACGCAAAAAAATCGGAAAAAATTATTTCAGCTGGAATTTAAAATAATCGGAAAACATGAATAAAAATCGGATTTAAGTTATAAAAAATCGGATTTCCGCTATATAGCGGAAATTTCTCATGCCTGGGCATTACAAAAATTATAGGAGATAATGGGAGGTTATTCTGTTTTAAACAACGCCCAATCTGGTTCTTCAATTCCTTCAAAAACATAATCTGGTTTTTCAATTCCTTCAAAAACATAAGAGGTTAAAATTTTAGGTAAAGCATCCTCTGCACTTAGACCAAACACAATTAAAATATTGTTATAATACAGAAAATTGAAAGACTGTTTGTTATTTTTAAAAAGTTTAAATTTGAGGTAAAAGTAGCTTTAGCTTTCAAACACACCAATCACAACAAGTCGTTTTTCTAATAATGAGCAAAAAGGGATTATCAAGACATTGGGAGAATAAATGTGAGGTTAAATAACTTTGAAACGCACCAAACACAGAAATAAGAGGCTTTAATGTGTGCTTATGTATCGAACCACAATTAAAATACAAAAATTAAAAAAAACAGAGAAATGATCAGATACAATATAATTAAATAATTAAAAAGACTTGGTTGCAAACAAAGAAAACGTAACAAAAAACAATTTAAATTTGCGTTTGGGGTAATAAACAATAGCAAACAATTTAGCGTTTGGGGTAATGTGCAAATAGGCGCTCTTTGCATATTCCCTCTTTTAAACGATTTAAATAAGAAAAATGTGTAACAATCTTATATAAAGACATATTCAAAACAGCATAAATACATGTGACACGTATTCAAAATGGTCTGTCTAAATAATCTTTGCTATTGTTAATGTCTGTAATAGTATAGCACTTTGTAGCACAAATTGTTCAGGTGTTAATTTTATTAGGAACTGTTATAGTAGAGATATGAAATATATAGATATTCATTAAATATTTGAGTTAATTGGTATAAAATGGCTTTGCTTGGGATTATTGAATGTATCCATTACTTACATTATTTGGTTCTATTTGGTGAAACACCAGTTTGCTAAGTTATAATGAAGTAAAATCATATATATATATACTGGATATATTTGACTTACCATAGTTCTTTGTTCCTTTCATTCTCAAAATTGACTTGCACGTGACGGGTGTAGCTAGCTAAACAGGAGGTGCTTACCCTTCCGGAGCACCCGGCCTCACTTCCTTGATGGAAGTTCACGTGTATCACCAATTTTGCCAGTTTGCAAAGTTTTTACTTTGTTTTTGGGATTGTGATATGGACAAGGACTGGTATGTTTGTTTTATTTTAATTATATATATATAAGGTGGCCTGAGCGGGGCATCGTTTGCCCAGTGTTAGCTGCCTCAATGATGTTTTTAAAATCTTGCAGCAGGATGCCTTCTCGTTAGGTATTAGTGCGATACACGGACTGTGCTGTGGTACAGCAGAGGAGACAGCAGAAAGTATTTATTCCCGCGTACTTTATAAGGGAATTTTCTTTATGTAACGTTTAATTTGAATTTGACTTAATAGGTGGGAGAATTTTATTGGCCTCTGCTGAGTATAAATACTCAATGTGAGGAATTTACACTTCGACTACTGCTTGTATCAGGGACTTATCAGTCTTTTAAGAGTTGTAACGGGTCAGGATTATATTATTTGAAGGACTTTGTTTCGGTCGTCTTTTTAACAAACTATCATTTAACTTTATTTTATAAAGTTGTTTTAAACGTATGCATTACTCACCATTTTAGGACTTGACGCCCATATGGAACAAAGTCGGTCTTGATTAGTGGACAACTCTTATCTTACCTGAGCGTGGTATATCGAGGTATCGTTAATTATTATAATTATTAAGTTTTTACATTAACGTAAGCCAGACAATTTTGAAAAAAGCGTTAGAACAGGTGTTTTAGATGATTTATACGATGTAGATAGAATTATTTTTAGCAGAAGAAATCAAGGGATGAGTACAAAAAAATTTAACAAAATGATAAATTAACATTTTTTTCAATACTCGCTTTCCTTTTAAATGATACTGCGTACTGAAGCAAATAAGCAAAATCATAGATAATACGGAAAAGTTTTAAAAATATAGTCGGAATAAAGTTTTTTTAATCATTCTTATTTACCGATCTTTGAAATTTTTCAGATCTACGACACTTCGTCAAAAATATCTTTTGTCAAACTCCCAATTATGTCATTAAAATTGACTGAATAAGATGCAATAATCTCAATATTTCCATTGTAGATATATTTAAAATTATGTTAATCCGATCCATTCAACAAATAGCTTTTTAACGAAATTATTTAGGAACCAACGTCTTTCATATGAAACTTCCGACGAAAAACATATCAAATTTGAATATTTTCTATTTCTACCTGTGTTTAAAGCTTGGTCCTATTCTATTAGTCTTTTATCATAATTAACTTTCGGATTCGGACTTTTTCTTGCAAACAAGCAAACGAACAAACCAATGAACAAAAAAACGGTCCTACCGAACATCAGATGTTACATGTAACAACAAAAAGAAATGATAGAGGTAGACTAAATAAATAATAGATAACGGATAAGGGAATAAATAAAATGTCAGCTGGAATAAATAAATGGAAGAATAGCTTTAGAGCCAGACAGAACTTAATAACGGAAAAGTTCAACAGCTGACGCACGAAAAAATTAATTAATGAAATTTTGTTGTTCGGGTATTTTAAAATGTAAAAATATAAAATTGTTAGAAACGTGCGAAAAAATATAGCATTTAAAAACATTTCAGTGTCGTATGCTTATGAAATTTACGTTGATTGTTTTTCCAGTGTATCAAAAAGCAAAAAATAAATAAACCCGTAATGGACCATAAGCACGAGAAAGGTTAAAAAAAATACAGAAACAAACATATAAACTAATTATTTCTCTGAATCTGTTACAAGTCGGGTTAGAAACCTTGGATTTAAATTAAACAGAAGAATCTTCCAGATGGTTTTTTAAGGAATGCCCAGAAAATATTTGTTACTGCAAAGTACAGAAGATATTAATCGGATGTTTCATATCGAAAGGCTTCCAGGAAACTTTCTTGGTGCCTTTTTCAGTTTAACTTCAGATTTAGAGAAAATGATCAAGGCTGAAATGAAAAAGTCTGAATGCTCTAAAGAGTTTATGTCAAGTTTTTGGGTGATGGAGCTATAGTTTCAAGAATTTCAAATTTTCTTATTTTTTCGTTGTCATTATTGTCTAATGAGCAGAAATTGTCGTACAATAATTTACATACAATTGCTGTAGTTAAAATAGAAGAAAAGTATGAAAATTAAGAACGTACCTGTAAGTTTTTTTTTAACGAACTGGGCAAAATAATGGAAAGTACGAAACTTATTGTTGATGAAAAGAAGCTGGTTTTAAATTTTTTTGTGGGCGGCGATATGAAATTCATTTAGCTTCTACTTGGTTTGAATGGTTCAATTACAGTGTATTGCTGTCCTTGGTGTAAAACCCATCAGGGCAACAGGTATGACACATCAAAAGAATGAAATTCTTACCATTCCGGTAAAAATAGTTAAAACATTTGCTAAAATATCATGGAGTCAAACACAAACCATTATTGTTTATACCAATATATCATTATATACCAGATGAATTGCATCTAATGATGTGTATTTTTAATGTTCTGTTAAGAAATATTATTTATGATGCTAAAAATCACGATGATGTGTTGAAGATTCCTTGTAAGCAAAAACAAACAAAATTATTTGGGCTCGTGGAATTAGTTAGGCTATGGTATACATTTTTGTATATAGAGACCAAAGGGTTCCATCGAAATAGACTGGACTTCACCCTCTGGATCCGGAGTGGCCTATTCAGTTCCACTGAGATACTGAGAGCAAACAACATAAAGACAAAGCTTGACATAGAAAACTTCTTAAAAGTGTCAGGTAAGATTCGCACGTTTTCTATATTGGTAGCACGAGTGGGGTGAACTTTTGGTATTTGCGGGCAATGTTAGACGCCATTACTCATGTGTCTCTGTACTAGAAATATTGTTTTTTTCGAGATATTAACATACGTTTGCATATTATACATTATTTTTTGAATGAATTTTATATACATGTGATTAATAAAAACTATATTTATTGTTAAGAAAGTCGTTGTTTAATATTGTATTGTTGTTTTCGTTCGTAAATATGGTCACGTGACATTTGTTTTGATATAAAAATTCAAGTATTAGCTTTCCAAAAATATCTTTACTTAATTCTTTCATAATTCTCAGTTTCTTATAACGAATTATAACAAGTTAAATTTGTTGTGATAAATTTATGTAACAATAATAATAATAATTAAATTTACAGGACATGGAACATCGCCAAAAATCTGCACCTGGACAGCAAGACGTAAGCTTGACAGTCATGGGAAATCTAAATATTAAAAAACATCTATGTCATCAACAACAACAACAGCACCAAACTGATCAATTTTGGCTTCAACATCAAAATTATAAAGAAAAGTTCAATCAAACTTCTAAATCAACCATCGAAAAATTCCATCTTGACAATAAGGACGTTTATTTAAAAAAATTTGGAAATTACAATTACTTGAGGAACAACCTGTTGATAACAACAAATTAAGTAAAACTGGACATTTGAAATCAGCCTGTCCCATTTGTCCTATTAAGACTCGTAAAATGAAGAGACACGCCTTCCTACACCATGTACCAGGAATATTGCAGGAGCTTACACCGACGGAGGTTTCGGATCCAGGAAACCAACTGTCAAAACTGTGTTTGTTGGCACCTACTAGCTGACATTATCTTTGGTCCTGGTGCAACAATCACAAACCTGTTTGAGTTCGTCAAAATAATGTCATTCATGGAAGCAGAGAAATTCCACCGAAGATGATTCCTGAATTGAAAGCCGTGTAGGACTGCAGGATGGGATGTTCCAGAATTTCTCGCCCTGCATCCTATGAATTCACAAGCATGCCTTGTATTTTGGAGGGTATATCTGTTTTGCTGCACAAGTCTTACGCTTGAGGAACAAGCAGAATTAAAACAATCATTTCCATCTCTCAGACCGTCTGCTTCAGCCACCTTTACACCGGAGTCCCAGGACAATGATGACATGGGCATTCAAATCGGGGGAGAGAAAATTGTAGAGACAGTGGTGGATGACAACGTGGTTTCTGAAGCTGTTGAAGAAACACCTGAGAAATCATTGGCTCCATCTTCAGTTACCTCTCTCCCATCCACGCACTCAACATTGGAAGAAGCTTGTGATAGTCATTTCCATCTTGACAGGACAGAGCAAAAGCTTTTTGGAGAAATCTGCGGGGCTAGGTCGGAGGCTTTGATGGCGCACTCACAGCCCACATATCCAGTTAAGGTTGTTGGAAGAGTTCCAATTTATAGTGAACCATCTAATTACCGATAGCCTTGGCTGGAGGATCCAAAATGGAAGTATGCTGTGGGAGCTCATCCAAAACGCCTTTAGGAATTAACTCCGGAGAAATTGGCATAACTCCAGAGACTCGTACAATCTTCTCGTGTTTCTGACCTAGGAGACATTGCGCTTGACAGATCGATATCGCAATCCTTTTGGGCTAAGCAGGATGAAACCTTTAAACGACTCCTGAATTTAGCCATCCCCTATAACCCCCTTATTTTACATCTTCGAGGACCATCAGGGGACGATGGTGGACTGGATGTAACGGTAAAGGCTTTCAGTATGATCAAGGAAATCTGTCATGCTCAACAAAGAATACATCTTCATTGCTTCTCTAGGGACCCTGAAATCAAACGGATGTGGAGTAATTATTTCCCAAATGTTTATTTCGGATTCACCGCCATGGTTGAGCGTTTTAACTCCCTGCAAATCCAGGCATTGGGGGAAATTGATCCCACCAGGCTGCTCCTGGAAACTGACTCACCATATTTCCCCCAAGAAGGATGGTTAGAGTCAACACTCCAGTGTAAATTGGAGCAGTTGCAGTTCTGGTGATCTACAAACGAGGGGATCCTCTGTTTCCACCAGCTTGTTGTACTCAGTGGACAATGACGGAGATTGTACCAGTAAGCATATAAAATCCTTGCGTCCACCTTTTCCAAGGGGCCCGGGATTATTATATGTCTGGAATGAACCAAGGAATACGGACACCCACATTTCACGGTGGAGTTATTCTTTGGAATGGACCAAGGAATATGGACACCCACCTTTCACGGGGGAGTTAGATTCTTTGGACGATTAAAATGAAACACTGACATCCACTTTTTATGGGGAAGTTAGATTTTAGTATTTTATACAAATAGTCAAATATTTCGTTCTTAATTCAACAAATTAATTTAATATTAATGTTTGTTCAATATTCATTTGGATTTCGATATCAACAGGAAAGTAAACTGTTTTGTTTTAAAAGTTTACAATCCATAAATAGAAACTTTTTATCTAGAAGACATCATTTTTAAAATGGGGAAGAGTGTAGTATAATTCAGTTCTGTTTTCCATACTCTTCATCATCCATAACCGTCTATCAATTATCTGCAATTTCATTGCTCAGCGGAAGTCACTCAGCGTTAGAAATTATGAGATGGATCACTCTCTCTCTCTACTACTGAATCTCTCATCGACTGGACCTACTACTTTGTAAAATATATGTTACTGTATATGTTTTGTGTTATGTCCGTGTTCGTTTGTCAGTTTGTGTTTTATCATTTGTACTTTTCAGCTGACCATGACCTTGATCTTGGATATTGGTAGAGGTCGTGGTGCTACACCAAAACAGTATGATTAAGAGCAGATTTTAAGGTTGTTGGTTTAGAAACCAGACAAAAAGATATAGTTAACTATGAGGCTTCGTTTATATAACACGTCAGCAGATGACCAATATACAAGTCCATCTTATTAATGTTCTTCTTGCCGTCATATATTTTTAAACTCTATCATTCATGATCAGCTCTACAATGTAAGCTAAAGCGTACTTCAAAATATACTTTAGAATTATTTAAGTCTGTGACTTTTATTATATGCAAATTTGTATTTTTATTAAGTGACAATGTAACAGGGTCATAGATATAGATGGTTAATCTTCTCCAGAAGTCCATATTTAAGTTGTAGCGGGACTGAGCATGTCGTGGTGCTTGTGTATATATTTGGTATAATTAAGTGATTTACTGCCAGCCTATCTGGTCCGGATCTTTTAGCCTCGTGGTAGAGCGCTCGCTTATCACCCGGAAGGGCCGGCTTCGATCCTCAGCCGGGGCACTCGCTGTGGATGTGTTTTGTTTTTTTTTCAGGTTTTTCCTTTCTTCTGTTACAAAGTGAAAAAACTTGACAGTAAATTGTACGTTAAATACTAGTAGATTATTAAAAATGTGTCACTTGAACTAACACATATAATATTACATTATAGGTTTTTTTCGTTTTAAAGTTAGAACTGTATTAATACGTAACGGGAAAGGGAAGAAATGTAGCAGCCAAACCTGTGTAATATAATGATAAACATTATATGTATGCAAGACCGTTCGAGTTGTCTCCCCTTGTATGTCTTTATGCTAAAGCGTCTTAGTCTCTTAGTTGCTTATATCACATGTATGTTTTGTTAAGCGTTCAATTGACACTGATTAAAAAAACAATAAACAGTCATCCATGAAATCAGCGTTGTGTCTGTTATAAGTAGATCTTACATGGTGTCAGAAATCTATCTGAATCCAGTCCATCATGGCCCTACAGCAGTTTGAACATCCAAAATTTGATTGGGATACATCTGATAAATACCAAGAATTTCTCAGATTTAAACAGCACGTAGATTTCGTCTTCAAAGGACCACTTTGTGACGAGAACGTGACCGAAAAAGCCAAAGCAGCATGGCTTGGTCTCTGGATAGGGCAACAGGGAAGAGAAGTGTATAAAACCTTCCAATGGGATGGAGATGAACAGGACAAGCCTGAAACTGTTCTAAACAAACTCGAGCAGTATGTTCGCCCGACTAAAAACGTCAGAGCTTCGAGATATCGTCTGTTTCAAAGAAAGCAGTCAGACACAGAGACATTTGATAATTTTGTCAAAGATTTGCGCTTAATAGTCATGGATTGTGGTTATACTAACCCCGATGACATTCTTGTTGACGTTATTATAGCTGGAGTTCGCCATTCAAAGGTACAGGAGAGAATGCTCGACAAGGGAGATAAACTGACACTAGTTAATGCAATAGAACTTGGACGCCAGTATGAAATCTCCCAACAGCAACTCAAAATGATTCGTGGAGAAGAAGCGGTTAGTGCAATTTCGCAGAATCCTGGTAGTAAACAATTCACGAAAGGGAAATCCAAGCAACGTCATAAACAAGACTCTGAAAATAGAAATGGTGGAAAACAACCCAATTCTAATAGTGTTATTAAAAAGTGTACAAGGTGTGGACTATCCAAAGACCACAAGAAGTGTCCAGCCAAAGGAACCAGATGTAAATTCTGTAACAAGTTTGACCATTGGAAATCTGTGTGTCATAAAAGACTTAGTTCATTAAATGTTAACAGTCTTAGTAATCATGACTTTACTCCACAAAGTGTACAAAGTGTTGTCTACCCTGACCAAGTTGATAGTGATAGTGATAGTGATCTCTTGCAAATCTCCGCGACCAATTACGCGAACAAGTCAGGAATTCTGTCTCAAGATGACAAGTGGTTAGTTAAGTTGTCTGTCGCGTCAGTACCTCTGTCATTTCGTATTGATACGGGAGCTAGATGCTGTATTATGGTCAAATCGGAATTTGACAAACTTAAATTCGATTCTAGTCAAGTCAAGAGTACATCTAAAACACTAAAATCTTACTCTAACCACACAATAACGCCATTGTGTTCTGTAAGTGTTCCGGTCCGTAACCAGAATACCATACGCGACGTACATTTTGAGGTTGTTGACATTGTTCAGGAAAATGTCATTAGCGGTCGAGTAGCCGAGGAACTTGGTCTCATAGAACGTATTAACTCTATTGCACATAAGCTTAGCGAATTCCCAGACTTGGTTAACACCACTGGTACATTACCTGGGGAATACCGAATCCGCATTGACCCCAATGCCACCCCTGTAATTCACCCAACACGTCGTCAACCCGCTTCATTGAAACCCCGCATAATAGCTAAACTCAAAGAGATGGAGAGTGATGGCTATATTGCTAAAGTTGACAAGCCTACTGACTGGGTTAGTTCAATGGTTGTATCATTCCGAAAAGATAAGATCCGTATATGCATTGACCCCAAAGATCTCAATAAAGCTGTACTGAGAGAGCATCACCCCATGAAAACTGTCGAGGAAGTAGTTGCCGAGATACCTGGCTGTAAGGTATTTTCTGTTCTCGATGCCCAGAGTGGATTTTTGCAAGTAAAACTTGACAAAGCCTCCTCTTACCTAACAACTTTCAATGACCCCATAGGTGGCTATCGTTGGCTTCGTTTACCATTTGGTATCAAAAGCAGCCCTGAGATCTACCAGAAGATCATGGATCAAATGTTAGATGGCATTTCACATGCCGCAGCAATAATTGACGATATTCTAATTGCTGGTCGTACTGTTGAAGAACACGACAAAGTTCTTAAGCAAGTTGTAGAAAGAGCAACTAGCTATAACTTAAAGTTAAACTTTGACAAATGCAGAATTCGTAAATCGGAAGTCCCATATGTAGGTCATATTGTCACATCTGAAGGGCTCAAGCCAGACCCAGATAAGGTCCGTGCCATAACCTCTATGTCCCCGCCTACAGATAAAGAAGGTGTTAGACGGTTCTTGGGTATCATCCAGTATCTCTCAAAATTCATACCCAATATGATCAGATTGACGCCCCTTTAAGGTCATTGCTCAAGTCAGATGTTGAGTTTTCATGGCAACATGAACATCAAGCCAGTTTTGATAAACTTATTGTAGCTTGTAGTTCTACACCAGTATTGGCCTATTATGATGTTAATCGTCCAGTTGTCATTCAGTGTGATAGCTCCAAAGATGGGTTAGGTGCAGTACTTTTGCAAGGCGACCACCCGATCGCCTACACTTCTAGAGCACTTACTGACTCGGAAAAGAGATATGCCCAGATTGAGAAAGAACTTCTGAGTGTAGTCCATGCTTGTAGAAAATTTCATTGCTACATTATAGGCAAACCAGTTATTGTTTATAATGATCATAAGCCCCTTGAGCAGATCTTTAAAAAGCCACTCTTGTCAGCCCCTCTACGCTTACAACGCATGTTTTTGCGCTTACAGTGCTATGACTTGGATATAAAGTTTATGCCCGGGAAAGAGTTATTAGTGGCAGATGCTTTAAGTAGAGCCTACTTACCTGAGGCCGAAATTGAACTTGACCTAGATATTAAGTCACTTGATCTGTTGTCTGTAAGTCGTGACAAGTTTATTGAGATAGCTAGTCATACTAATCAGGAACTCTCGGTGTTGTATGATGTAATTGTTAAAGGATGGCCAGACACGAGAAGTGAAGTCCCTGTTGAAATTAGACAATTTTGGGACTCTAGGGACCAATTATCAGTCATGGATGGTGTGATTTTTAAAGGCTTAAGAATAGTCATACCTCCAAGTTTGAGAAGTCAGATGTTAAAGTTAATTCATACTTCTCACTTAGGCATGATTAAGTGCAAACAGCGAGCCAGAGAGGTTCTATATTGGCCCTGCATGAATGATGATATTGAAAGAATTATTCGAGATTGCAGTGTGTGTGCTGAATATCAGAACATGCAAACGGCCGAACCTTTGAAACCCACAAGGTTCCCAAAACTCCCATATGCTGAAGTTGGTTGCGATCTTTTTGATTTTCAGTCCAATCAATACTTGATTGTCGTTGATTATTACTCTAGATACATAGATGTAGCTAGACTGCACAGGTGTACTACAAAGGACACCATTAGTGCCTTGACCCAGGTTTTTGCAACACATGGTATACCACAGATTTTAAGATCCGATAATGGACCGCAGTTTAATTCGAAAGAGTTTCGAGAATATTGTAACGGATTAGGTATAGAACATGTCACATCGAGTCCGAATTTTCAAAGCAGTAATGGTCTAAGTGAGCGCGCAGTTCAAACAGTTAAACGGTTATGGAAAAAAGCAGCAGATCCATATCTTGCTCTACTAGATTACCGCACAACTCCAATTGAAGGCTTAGGTCTTTCGCCATCGCAATTACTTATGGGCAGACGACCTAGAAATACCTTGCCTACCGCTTGCGAAATATTGAAGCCTACAGCATACAATACTGCGGAAGTAAAACGCTTTTATAATAGTGAGAGAGAAAAACAGAAACACTATTATGACTCGCGACGTGGTGCTAAAGAGTTACCTCCCTTGAATAATGACTCCGAAGTAAGAATTGCGCTCCAACCCGGGAAAGAGTGGTCTCCCGCCTTAGTTGAAAGTAAAGCAGGTCCTAGGTCGTACAATGTCGTTTCAGGTAACAGAAAGTATCGCAGAAACCGGAAGCATATAAGACAGTCTACAAGACTCGCGAATACTCAAATCGGTTCAGGTTCAAGCTCAGGTTCACACGTGCCAGAACTCACTCCTTTCGAAGTTCACGACGAACTACTCGAAACGCTCAAGTCGCCTGTTGTTAAATCGCAGTCTAGTACACCTGAAATTACTCAAAGCTTTACGCCTCATAAAGTCGGAGAAAGTTCTGAGATCACTACAAGGTCTGGTAGAACAGTAAAAGTTCCACAAAAATTAAATTTGTAACGCATGCAGTAAGTGTTTTTTCTTTTAACTTTGATTCATAGTTACAAACAGTTAAAAATAAAAAAAAAAAAAAAAATTGGATGGTTATATACAGTGACCTCTTAAGACTGAAATTTTGAAAAGACTTTGTGACACTTAATTCTTTGAATTTGTTTTGTTAAAGAAAGGGGGATGTAATATAATGATAAACATTATATGTATGCAAGACAGTTCGAGTTGTCTCCCCTTGTATGTCTTTATGCTAAAGCGTCTTAGTCTCTTAGTTGCTTATATCACATGTATGTTTTGTTAAGCGTTCAATTGACACTGATTAAAAAAACAATAAACAGTCATCCATGAAATCAGCGTTGTGTCTGTTATAAGTAGATCTTACACTGGAGTCGAACCTGGGACCTTCCATACTAGCCGGACGCTCTACCGACTAAATTACTCCGCCTTCTTAAATCCCAGTCCAAAACATTTCTCCCCTTCTTTTTTTATAATTCAACTACTTCGAATTGGACGAGCCCCCAAATGTAACAGGAAAGGGAAAATGGAGCGGCTAAACCGGAACTCGAATCCGGCGAACTATCAAGCCCGATCCGCTACATATATCAAAATATCAGTTTGTCATAGTTTGAAAAATTGGCTGATTCAGGCATATTTCTTACTTGGTCAAGCGGTTGGATCCACCTGTGACATTATTTTTAATCCTTCCGGAGGACCTGGTCCTGTACGGCATTTTAATGGGCCAACAAGTTAGAACCAAAAAGCTCACGTCAATATATTATACCGTTTACACGTTCATAGCCATTTAGCAAAGTTAATAGGACCAGAAACCAGAATGAAAAATAGGAATTTGAGTCATATTTTGGCCTAACTTGGATAAGCTAGAAAGAACTACATATTCTTTTGAATGAATATAAATACCTAAGAGGATAAGCTAGAAAAAACTACATATTCTTTTGAATGAATATAAATACCTAAGGGGATAAGCTAGAAAGAATTATATATTCTTTTGAATGAATATAAATGCCTAAGGTCATCATAATTTGACCGACTGGTGGGCGGTGGTCTTAGTGCAGTCTAAGGGTGTGGTTGTAACAGTTTTCAATTCGTCCATATTGAAGTTTCGTTGTCAATTCGTCCCTGTTTTAATCGAATTATGCAAAGTTATTGTCGAATGTATTGTGCAGTAGTTATTTTTGGCATTTGAGTAAGAGAAAAATTACAGATAAACTGTTGGATATAAAGGTTGAACAAGTGAAAAAGTTTGCGTGATATCTGATAGATAGTGAGAGAGAGTGCTTGTACATAATGTGGCCGATGTGTATTGGGGGAGTGGAAGATGATAGTGATGGAGAGAATGTGTTCGGGAAGATGTTGATGCTGCTAAGAGAAGCATGTTGGTTGTATCAAGAGTTGGTGTTTTCGAGTCGAGTTAAGTAAAGAGAACTGACATGTGTAAGTGTTATGGTTTGCTAGAGTACCACCCCCCCCATATTTTTTTTATTGCGTTACTATGGGAGAATTTCTTGGTGATGTTTCGGTTTGATTTTGACGGTTTGAAACTACTTTGAAACCGGTTTTCTTGGTTTGCATTTTTCCATGATATGAGTAGTTTTAAAATTCAACATGGTAGGCGTTATGCTCTTTGTGGACAATTTTCTTGAGTCGAATGATCTTCATTTGACAACAGATCTCTTAATTTCTAAAAGGAGGCGATATATTCATATTTTGTCCACTGTTGCAAAAAGAAATCGAAGGAAAAAGATAAGAATAACGAACTACATAGAGACCGTTATGCCACTTTACATGGTGGATGATTTTAGAGTTCGTTTTCGAATGGATAGGGACACTTTTGACGTTATATTTGAACAATTAACACCCAGGTTATTGATTGGGGATAGAAATTGCCCTGTTTAACCTTTTCACTGCCACGGTTTTCGAGAAGCCAAAATGACGTTTTGTTTGTGACGTAGCCAATTTCTGGACTAAACGATGACGTTGCCAATTTCCGAGATGATCTGAAACGTAATTCGACGTCGTCATTTAATGCAATTTTAGCCAGAATGATATTGCCCTTGACGGATAGTATTGTTTTCTTCCCGTTTTCATAATACGTAATATAAAAGTTCTTTTTTTCTGTTTGATTTCGGCATTCGCTATTGTGATTTATTGTAAATTAATCATTTTTAAAAATTCATTTCAAGGTGCATTTTTGCGCCGTTTGTTTTTTTCTTTGTATCAATGAGTTTACTTGGTGTATTGTTTATATCGAGACGTTAATGTCTATAGATGCAGTTGCAGATTTTTACCTGTGCTTTTTATTGTCAACATATAGATATAGTAAGGGTTTTTTATCGTGTCATTCCTGTACTGTGACAAAAGACCTCGGAATTATTTACTTATGTTGCAAAGGTAACGTGACATTGCGTTGGATGTATGCCGTGCCCAAAATTTTACAAAATTTTAATTTCCAAAACTGCAATATAAGCAGCGTGTTGAATACTCCCTTTTACACTCGCACTGTTGAAAACCTTGAAGCGTATTCATTTGTAACGTTTCTTCGAGTGTGTATCATGTGTTAATAGTACTTTTAACATATTATGGAATAATACTAACAAAAGTAGCACATGTCAAGCTGTCAAATGTCGGAAAGATCTGACTTACTTTTACATTCCAAAATTTTCTCGTGTTTTCACTACATAATTTACATTATAACTACATTGTATTTATTCTTAGACAATTAAAATATTTTCTTCATTTTTCTTTTTTATATATGTAAATATTCTGGAAAACACTGTTTACATTATATACTTAATGGTATTATTACATGTATATACGGTATTCCAATAAAGTTATTGAATTGAATTGATAACAAATTATTAACATTACTATTTTTTATTCGGAAAATTGCGAAAGATGTCAAATGAACGACAAATAAAAGAATGGTAATAAAACAGGCAAGCTGTAAGGAAACCAATCTGATAAATACATGTAGTTCGTTTAATATTCGTGACAATTATAATGAAACTGAATGCAACATCTATGTAATCCTTTGCCGCAAAATGAACAGGCTGTTCTGCTTCGACGCCTACCACCTGCTTGTGATCTTCTTGAACAAACACAACAGTCTTTCTCCTTCCTACCAGATAACAGTTTTACTCCTACATGGATATTCCTTCTCTGATCATGTGGTCTAGCTCTAGCCGGTATTACGTTTATGGTCACGGTATCAGATAACGATTCCACAACATCCTGGATGAATCTTACTCTTGATTTTATTGGAGTATCTGCTGTGTTTTTCGTGTATAATATATATGCATTATGGAGTATTCTGTGGTATAAATGCAGAAGGACTTTTTTCCACGTTTTCCTGTTTTTTCTCTGACCACTGTATGCCTTCATAACCGAATCAGTTGTGTCCACACCCCCCCATATTCTTGTTGTAAACATGAACAATTTTTGGTTTCCATGATCTTAGTTCCTGTGCCGGTAAATATGTGCTTAACATCCTAACTGGTCTTTTTCCATCAGCGTCTCTGTAAGCCATACATAAAACCTTTCCCTTTCGCATGTATACAGCATTATTAGGTGCGGGGTCCGCAGATTTTATTACATTAGGCATTGGTCTATTTTTACGCAGAGTTCCTGCAAAATAAAAAGATACCGTGATGATGTAGTGAACGTTAGTATTTAATTGACTGTTCCGTACTGTATGTGCGCGTTTGTAAATTTATACGGCAGCTTTTGGGAGAAGCGGGCATCATTGATTTACCACCATCGGATGTCCGAGCTGTAAGTTTGCGACCTAAACTAGTTTTGAATCAATTCTAACAAAGACATGCATGTTATACAACTGTAACAGTGTTCGTATATAAACATTATGCGAACTACACTTGATGATATTTAATTGCATAATATGATAACCTTGTTATTTTTTTTTGCCATTAAAACTTACAATTATCAGTACTTTTGTTATTATCACCTTCAAGATAAACAAAAAATTAAAAAACCTGGGAACTGAGACCGGGTGCTCCGGAAGGGTAAGCACCTCCGGTTTAGCTAGTTACATCCGGCTCGTGTGTAATACATGTGCGTATATGACTTTTAATTACTCATTTGTGATCATATACTATAGTAATAATTACATATAATTAATAATATCTAACGGTAAAAGAAATAGAAAGACTGGAAGAACGTACCTGTAACAAATGTATTGCTCTGAAGGAGTCGTGTTGCCAAGTTAAGAGAGCAGAAAAAACTGTCACAAAATACGTGGTAACATTTGTTTAATAGGTTTGCGCTTGAAAGAAGACTTGTCACAACTTGTGTTCCTTGAAGTTCGCCACTGGGTACAGGATCGAAATTTCGTCCCCTGTATACTGTCATTAGAAGAATATAGCCGGTAGCAGACTCACATAGCATCCAGAATTTTATTCCAAACCTTCCAGCTTTCGACGGAATATATTGTCTCATAATGTTATGTCCTTTACTTGCACAAGAGTTTCATCGACACAAATTTTTTTTCCGGGACTAAAAACCTACCAAACTGTCTGTTCATAAAATTGAGAAGGGGTCGAAATCTGGAAGCAGGGTCATAACCGGGATGCTACAAAAAATTAAAAGACCTTTGACAAATGATGTTTAAGTTAACATAAATTTAATGCCTTATATTATACACGATTTTATTTCTGCCGTGATTAATATGCATTTTTCTGGGAGCTATTGCCCTTTCAAAAACACAAAAGTACCTCCTGTCGGGGATCCTTCACTGAATTTGCTTATTATTATTATTATTATTATTATATTAGATCTTTTTTAACTTAACATGGACAATTATTAGACATTCGTAACGAGATGAATTTAATTATCTTTTTTGAATACAAGTTCACGTAGTGGTAAATGCATGTTTGGGTTCTACTTTATACTACGGTAGTAGGCGCTGACGGCCAATGTTAGAGTGCTAGCTTATCTCACTGTATTAACATTATTCTCTGGCATACTCGATCACATCATACTGACTCCATAGCTGACCAGTCATAACCAACAGTAAAGAAAATCCTCTTTGCCATGTGGTTAGACCAAGGATTTATCCTATAAAATAAAAGACCTTAAATGTTACACCAACATGTGAAACACTCAGTCACCACGGCCAAGTACATGTCAACCGTGAATAAACAAGCAAACCACACAGAGGAATCACACTAAAAATATTTTATTTAACTGAAAGTTTTAGTGTCGTACCTCTCTCGGAAAGTTCTTAGAATGATCCGATACATAAAGAAATCTAAGTATGTTTTTGAATCTGTTTCTTGACATTGTTCGTTTAAACCAGTTGGAGGCCTGACTTGCCATTGTAGAATTCCAATATTCTTCAATTGATGACTTGCGGATAAGGCCCATGTTAAACACAATGGATAAAAACAATTTCAGCTCCCGTATGGTCAACGGTTTCCATAAGGTAACTCTGGAATGACGCTTTGTAACTGCTCTGGTAGATCTTATTATATGTTTAGCATAGCTGTTGGAGTGAAATAAAAACACATTTATTTTATTTCCATTTTCTAACAAACCTAAATTTATTTGAATGTATTATTTCCTTAAAATTTGAAAAGAGGTATACTGAGGATGGATTGGAAATTTACTTCAGCACACACACACACACACACACACACACACACACACACACACACACGCGTAGCAATAACAAGGAACCAAAGATGGGGTTTGAGCTGATATATATGAATATATATATGCAAGACAACATTTACGGTTAAGTGTCAAAATTGACCAATTTGCGTATGTATCTATTTTCAACAAGTATGCAATCATATTGAATGTGCAATTAGTCGTAGTTTCATCGTTTGTTTTTCGACTAAATAGGATCTTAATTCGCATTTAATGTAAGTAAGGAATTGCGCTATTTTAGAAATAATAATGCCTTATAAAGCTTATTTTAATAACAGAAACGCTTCGTTAGTTTGCAAAGTCAATTACAAGTAAATATATATGGGTTCGTATTCACTAAACGTTTAATATAGCGTACATCATGTATTGCTTTATAGCTTATATATGTACTTTGTGCAGGTAAAAAGGTGTTAATACTATCTGTGGTGTACTATACGGGCTGGGTTCGATTCAATTAGCAACTTATGTGACAAAGACCGATATATTGGAAAATGAGAATAAAGCATTTTTTAAAAAAATCCATGCCACATCGGCCCGAGTTTCCAATGTCAGAGGGTTTTTGCTTTTTTATGCTTTACAATTTTATCATACATTTGAATTTGGGTTGTGATATTAGGGGTGCGATAATGATTTGTAGTATGCATTGGTCAGTATCATATATTTAAAAACTAAACATTTTAGTAAAAATATATTATGGATAATATTTACCTGTTTGTCCTTCTTACAATCTCCCGCATTAAATCCAAAGTAAAAAGCATATGGAAATATACTATTGGCGCTGAATTGCCATTAGGCATATTTTTCAATCCCGAGTTTTCACGAAAGTCTGGACGCCTTTCAGGTTCGGGTGGAAACGACCGCACCCACATTTTTTCTTACCAAAATGTCACCTATATTAATATGACGTCAATGTCGCCGTGAAAGCTCTGACGTCACACAAAAAAAAACAGGTGACGTCGTCTACATGTCTAATGACGTAATGAGTAATTCTTTATTAAAATTTATTCATTAATTTCATATTAACCCATTTGCAACTTAAATCGGCCCAATCGGCCCGCTGGCAGTTAACGACAACAAAAATCGGCCCAATCGGCCCGCTGGCAGTGAACGGTACAGCAAATCGGCCAAATCGGCCCGCTGGCAGTTAACAACAACAAAAGTCGGCCCAATCGGCCCGCTGGCAGTATAAGGGTTAAATATCGGCAGAGAAACAACTTTTGATCTACATCAAGTACGTAGCCACACAAATGACTATACAAACTCTTTCTGATCTATTTGGTGTTTGTGAAGCTACCATTTTTAGACTGATAAGGAAGATTTCGGGTATTATTTGCAAAGATGTTATGCCAGATGTGATTAAATGGCCATCGGGTCAGAAAATCCACGAGACTCTACGTGAATTTGAAAATCTTAAAGGTTTTCCTGGCGTAATAGGGGCAATTGATGGGAGCCATATTCCCATAAGAACACCTAAACAAAACCCAGAGAATTATATTAACCGTAAATGCTTTCCTTCAGTTGTACTACAAGCTGTATGCGATGCAAATATGCACATTTTAGACTTGCATTGTGGTTGATCTGGTTCAGTGCACGATTCCAGAGTACTGAAAAATTCCCCTTTATTTTCACACGCACAAGAATGGTTTCCGGGTAATACACACCTTCTGGGAGACTCTGCCTACCCACTTCAGACCTGGCTTCTAACACCATTCAAAGACTATGGAAATCTGAATCCTTATCAAAAAAAAATACTATTGCTTGCATAGCTCAACAAGAATGGCAATTGAACGCCATTTGGCTCGCTTAAAGGTCGTTTTAGGCGCCTAAAATATGTTGACATGCTTGACATTGAAGAAATTGTGAAACTTGTTCTTAGCATTTGTACTTTACATGAATTGTGTTTGTTGCAGCATGATGTTTATTCTAAGATGAGATTGAAGATGAAGTGAATGATTTTCAATACATTTTACGTGAAAGTAGAACGGCAGAGTTGAAAAGGAATGAAATTATGCAACAGCTAAATTCCCAATAAAAATGCAACAAATTATTTTGGTCAATTTTCCTCAAACATGCGAATTCTATGAAACTGAAATGTTTGCAGAAAACAAGAGAAAACCCAGCAATTTTCTACAAATAACTGACAAACTTTCTCGCATTAGGTTGGTTGAATATTGTTTTACAACCCAGTCGAGATTATTTTGCTATATCGAAGTTGGCAGTTGTTTTTAATTCTGTGTAACAACGTCACATCAGTGATTTTTTTCTGCTATTCGGGACGAGAACAACTTTATTCATCTCCAAGGACAATTCCGTTACGTATATGTGTGTGAGTGTTTTATGACCTTCCTTGTATTGGCACACACTCTGGGTAACTTTAAGGTGTTAGCTCACCAAGTCAGTACGCCACAGACAAGCATATCACTCCTCAAATCATATTATACTGTCACAAGGAGGAGAGGGGGAGTCGATACTCTATCCCCTTAATGTGGTTTGACAGTAAAAACCTTTTGATGTGACTCAATTTATACCTATAAATGCAAGATCATGACTAAAAATGAGGAAAAATGTTTATTAATTTTATTACATTTTAAGCAAACTATTAAAACAAAATAACACAACAATATGTAGGTTTTCAACCATAAACTTAATGCATTAGTAAGTGGAGACTGGGATGATACTTTACTGGTTGTGATATAATAAGTGAGGTAATCCATTAACAATATACTTCTGCTAGTGATCATGTTGAAAACTGAAAGTTGAATCAAAGTTATGATTAACCATTTGAACATTAACAATAGCATATCACTTGTAGATGCTATATATATAAAACTTTAAAGCATCTTGAGATTTTCATTCACAAGAAGAAAGTGCTTTCCTATGTGAAATAACTGCAACCATGAATAAAGATAAAGGTCAACTGACTACACTTCAAAGCATTTGTTCCAAAGACACTTCCTTCCAAATTTGGTTGCAATGTGTCTACTAGTTACAGAAGTTTGGAATGTAAAAGTGATAATGATATATAAATGATATACATGTATCATATAAATCTCAAACTGACAAAGTGTTGTATAATATAAATTCCAAAAATTGAAAAAAGAGTTATTTTATTTGGAATGTTTAAACAATATACGAAGTCATGCTTAAAGAAAAGCCATTTTTTTAATAAAGAAAAAAAAAACATTAAAATTTAATATGTTACCCCAATCTGTAGGTTTTTTTTAAAATATGTATCAAACATATTAAACAAAAAACATTTACTAAATAATATTGGCCATCCCTGCCAGAAGTTAATGTACAAATTTCAACATACAATTTAATATGGGCATGTCCAATATAAACATATTCAATATTAACAGAACCATTATAAAATTATATAATACAAATATTGACAATTCCTGTTGTTGAATCAATATAAAAAATTCCAATGAAAAGTCTAACCATGCAGAATTGCTCACTAAATATTTAAAGAATTGCCATCAGTCATCTGGAAACTTGTCAAGAGAATTGACATCACAAAGTTGACATCAGTTAGTCCTAATTATTGATGTACTGTCCAATTCTGTGCTGTTAGACTTTGTTTTGGATTTTTAAATTTTGATTTATGTAGAATTGGTACATCATTTCTAAACTTTTAATTTACCCATTAACAAAAAAGGCAAGTACTTTCTGCCATTAACAGCAAAATTATTTTATCAAACATGTTTGCATTTTTCAACTTTCCTTATTGGAACAGTCTGAGCTGTTTAATTCAACTTATCAATCAATTTCGACATCAAATTCAGTTTTTTTTTTCATTCTGCATACGCTCCTGATGTTGCTTGTTTAAATGTTCTAAAATATCTTTCTGATCTTGTTGTATGTCGCTATGAATGTCTCTCAAGAGGTCTACTATCTCATCTCATCTGATGATCTTTTAGCCTTACTAACTTTTTTAGGTTTTCCAGAATGCGAGCTTTTGGACATTGCTGGTTTTGTTGCTATATCAGTTGAAGAGGTACTTCCACATGCACTTTCGTTTGAACTGTTCGCATCATTATTAGTGGCTGAAGACATAAGGAAAGAGGGCTTGACATTAGGCCTGTAGCCATAAGCCTCCTGCAACTCTGAGAAAAAATTACATTCTTTTCTATCATTACCTGATTTAGTATTATGATCTACTGTATCACGATATGTTTTAGTAATATTTTTCCATTTCTGTTCACATTGATTACCTGTAAATATATATCCAATACTCTGTATCTCTTTTGAAATTTTTTCCCAAACCGTTTTCTTTTTAACTCCTACTTTTGTTAATATATGTTCATACTTTGTGTGAAGTTCAATCAGTTTCAGAACTGCCTCTCTGTTCCACTGTGTCACTATGCTTGGTGTCTCATTCTTTTCCTCTTCTTTGTTTCTGTTCCTCTGTGTCACTATGCTTGGTGTCTTATCCTTTTTCTCTTCTTCATTGTTATTCATGTTGTATATATCTTCTGAAGCTGAATAAGAAGAAAAATCTATTGGAACTAAAATGATAAATTACCACAACTCTGTAGCACAACAAATTTCAAGCAACAATTCCAGTATACATGTGTGTGTTTCAATAATGTTTTATTTCAAATCCACAAGTTACATTACTAGAGCTCAGGTTCATGTAGGTGAATGTTTTTAAATTTATTTTTGTGTCTACTTTGTTCTTGCTAGGTCAGTGATCTCTTTTAAAGTTCAGCTCACTTGGACTACATGTCAGATTAACATGTTCCACATTCCTGAATAATTTGGTCTTTGTTTATTTTAATAGAACACCACTTTTTAGTCCCAAGTTTGAATCAGCCAGGGTTAAAACCTAGACCTTCTGCTATCAAAAGTGCACACACTTACAAAAAAGCAGGGTAACCATATACATATTTTTTGGTACTGTTTAAGAGAGAGAGAGAGAGAGATTATAAAATGCAATTGGAATTGTCATGGAATAACTGTGATAATGGAAACAGTCTGAACTACAAAATAAGATCATGCAGATAAATGTGTGAGTATAAGTCAACCTGACTAACCAAATATATATATAAAAGTAGCATGAGAAGTTAACTTATTACTAACAAATGAAATTAAATGACTGACAAAAATTTGGCATTGCCATCTGACAAAATATCTTATAGTGTGTTTATATCCAACATTATTTCACTATAGTTTAGTTACACATGTATATTGCATTACAAATAATTTTTATACAATGCTGTCTGAATAGAATTACTATGAACATTTAAATATAAGTACATGCAAACCTTTAGGACAGGTGCAAATAACTGTATCAAAATTCGCCCAATCAACTAACGTGTTGATAATCCAGGGATGGATTTTTTCTACAGCCTGTCTTCCTGTTTCAGTCAAGTTTTCAGATATATATTTATAAACTTCTTCAGTGTATGGTTTTGTGATGACATGGATATCAGCAACACCAATTTTTTTGTGTTACTTTTTGAGCACTTTCCTCATCTTCCACAAGCCAAGATTTCAAAACATCCTTTGGTATGTGGATGTGAAAAGTCTGAGGAACTAATGCACATATTGGTCCTACTGGAACCTTTAAATTCCCTAAAATAAAAATTGAAATGTCTGCATTATCTTGTTCAAAATTAAACTCTATAAATTGTAATTTTACATATTTAAACTGAATAATTATGAGACAAAAATGAAATTACCAAACAAGATTCAAAAACAGAAAATTCCAAAATGAAGTAAATACTAATGAGCCAACAAAACCAGAGAGGGAGAGAGAGAGAGAGAAACATTGAAATGCCAGTATCATCTGATAGTACTGTGTGTGTGTGTGTGTGTGTGTGTGTGTGTTCATTTGAAATCATTTAAAAAGAAATAGATTTTTCGAACTTGATATGAAAAATGAAACAATCCCAATCATGTTAAAAACATTATCCCAATGTGTGTGTGTGTGTGTGTGTGTGTGTGTGTGAGAAAGAGAGAGAAAAAGAGAGAGAGTTTTAGATCATTTATTCCAGGTGCTTTGTATTGAGTACAAAGAACTATGTTTAACCAGTGTATTTCTACATTTGTTAAATATTTTCTTTAACTCATTAACCAGTCTGTATGAGCATTTTTTCTGTGTACATACTTGTTCACTTTATAAAGAGCAGAGTCCGGGGAAGCAGAGACTTGTATTAAATATATGTCTCTGGGGGAAGGGCACGGGCATATTTTGACCTCATGATTTTAGAAATATTGGGAAAATCTCTCTCTCTCTCTCTCTGGATATTTCAGAGGGTAAAATGGGGACAATACACCAAAACCTGGGATCTGGGGACACCTATTTCTAGGCCACCTAGAAACATCTCTCTTCTTTTAAATCAATCAGACCAGTGTATCTTTACCCATGGTCACTTATTTATTTAAATATCAACATAATTTTTTTGCTGTGAGATATTACTATTGGGACAGGATATGCCAAATAATAGGGACATGTCCCTATATAATATGACATATCAGTACATAAACTGTTGTGTCCTAATAAAGTTTGAGAGAAAAGATGAGAATAAAAAAACCATGGACAAGGATATAATTCATTTAGAAGCTGTATTCTTTCTAAAACAGTTTTGACCATTAAGTAACTTGTGCTTTTATCTGAATCTGATAATTATCACAGAAGTTACCTACAAACAATCGAGCATCAGATTGCAGTGTCTTCATTATTGATAAACATTTTTTGTCACAGATCGAACTTGACCAAGGTTTTTTGGTAATAAGTATATTGAACACGGTTAATGAAATCATACCAATACTACAAAAGTTATCATCTGTAAACTTACTCCTACCCAGACAACAAAAAATATATACTGCACGCCCTACAGTAGTAGTTCAGTTTGAAGAAATATGTCAGGCTGACATGGTGCCCCCGCACTGTTTTTGTCACTGTAGTAACTTACTTCAGTAATGTACACTACATGTAAAAGGTTGTGCATTGTTTTTATGAATCTGGGTAACTGATGTATTAAAATATACACAAGAACTAAATTCTGAATTTTGAAAGGATATTGGATCTTCACCTGTAATGTGGGACAGATGTGAGATAACCGGCGACTTGAAATGTTCACATGCATGAAAATAACCTTTGACCTTGGGTCACAAACCCCATACTGGCATGTAACAAGCCACCCCATGCTGTTACACATCTATGCAAAGTTTGAAATTAATACATGCATTGGTTCAGGAAATATGTCCCAGACAAGCATTTTTTGTGACATGACCTACATTTTTGACCTTTGATCTTGAAGTGACAAACCCCATTTTTGCACGCGACACACCGCCCAATGCTGTTACACATACAAACCAAGTTTGAACTCAATATATGCAACTGTTCAGGAAATATGACCCAGACGATCATTTTTCCGAGACATGACCTACATTTTGACCTTTGACCTTGAGGTGAGTAACCCCATTTTAGCAAATGACACTCTGCCTAATGTTGCTACACATCCAAGCCTAGTTTGAAATCAATAAATCTTACAATTTAAGAAATATGTCCTGGACAAGACTTTTTCCTACATTTTGAACTTGAAGTGACATACCCAATCATGGCTTGTGATACATCCAAGTAAAATTTGAACTCAGTACATGCAACAGTTCAGGAAATATGTCCCGGACAAGCACTTTTTCGAGACATGACCTTAATTTTGACCTAAAGGTGACAAACCCATTTTCGCAGGCAACACGCCACCCAATACTGTTACACATCCAAGCCAAGTTTGAACTCAACACATGCAATGGTTGAGGAAAAATGTCCCCGACAAGACATTTGTGATGTACGGACGGACATACAGACAAGGGCAACTCTTAATGCTCCACCCAACTCGGCTATTAATATGGAGTTGCAAGCGGGTGTTGAGATTCTCGATATTTAACTTATATTTGGTATGCGAGTCTACCTCCATCAGTTACAGATAGAGTTTGAGTTTCTTTCAGGTTCACTGATTTTTAACGAAATTATGGGCTTTGGACTTTAAAATTTCATAAAAATAGCTGTTTTCCAGACCTTTTTCTAAATGCCTGTAGATATTGAATATGCATTTAGTAATAAAAAGTTGAGTAATGGGGTTAAACGTCCCAGTCAAAAATATTTCATATATCGTGACGTCGCCAGCTAAAGGCAAAGGTGCAGAAATTATGCCTATGTGTTGCGATTATGGCATTATACATCAGGCTTCTTTATCGTGCCAACGCCTAAAGTGACATGGGACCCTGTTTTTTTATTGGTTCCCATACGAAAGAACCGTGACTTTCATTTCATAATGCCGAGTGTTTGGCGAAAGCAGTCACTACCCAATTTCAAGTCTTGGGTCAGACCCGGTCGAGGATGGTACAACAACCTTCCACTTACAGAGCCAACAAACTACCCACTGAACTACGGCACTGGTATATAGTAATTAATTTTATTTGCAACAAGAGAAATTAAGCACAATAAATCATGTTAATTGTTTTATTAATTCCAATAATTGTATATTGTATGCTTAAAATTACCTACTTTATTTATTACTTCAAAAGAAAAATTTCAGTAGCTACTTGGCAGATTTACTTTTGAAAAATATTACAAATAACAAGATTTTTTTTCTCTCCTTTTGAGAGTACATGTAAACTATTAAATGACAATATAGGCGTTTAAAACATGAACAAGGTCAAATGTTACCATATGGCTCACCTTGAGTATCTTTGTATATTGCACAATGTACCACAGAAAAATCTATTGCATATGTAAAGGCTCCAAATCTAATCCTGATTATCAAAATTTGATTTGGTATATTCATAAACCAGTAATGAAATTGGCTATTTATAAACAAGAGGTCCATGGGTTTTAATGCTCACCTGTTCCTATCTGCAGCAGATAATAGGCTTTATCACTACCTGTAATATTCTTATATATATTCTAATGTTTTCCAAATAATTAAACCTTTATATATTCCTGTGTATCTATATATGTGCCGTAACAATTAGTTTTTAGTTCCAGATAATTTATCATTTCAGAAATTTTATGCATCAATGACTTTGACCTTTGAATACAATGACCTTAATTTATATAGCAAAATATTTAGATCTATACCTACAATATCCTCATATATATGAGAAAATCAAATCAGTATTCTTATGAATATGTGACCTTGACCTTAGAACCAACAAAATGATCATTATATTAATATTTGATATGAATGCACTAAGGTTAATGTTACAATGTTACAAATAATTTACAATTTCAGTATTTTTAAGCATTGGTGAACATTGACCATTAACCCATGTCCCTTATCTACATACCAAAATGATCGTTTAATCAATACCTACAATATTCAAATATAATTGCCTATATAAGTTTTAGTTTTCTAAATGGTAAACATTTTTATAATCTTTTTCATCTGTGACCTTGACCCTTGACTTAAAACTCAAATATCAAAGTGACTGATATCAATTCCTACTATATTCTTCAGTCACAAGTAAAAAAAAAGAGCCATATCAAACTGTAAAAACATAACAAGTATACTTTCTCTAAAATCAAGTTTCTATCATTTCTACATCACTCTTATTGGAGGTGGCTGAATAGAGCTAAAAATACATCTTGTATTTGTGCATTTGTATAAATGTATCGTAAGCAAAAGAAAAGCATTAACTAGCAGGGAAATATATGTCTATCACACAATCTGTCATTAAAACAAGAAGTATGAAAAAAGAAATCCAAGACCAATCTGACAAATGGTACTACTTTAAATGCAAGAAAGGTAAAATTCACAGAAACTATGACTTTGACCTAATAACCTGATTTGCAATCTTATGCAATATTTCATGCAACAAATAATTCAACCAAGTTTGAGATCAAACAGACAAACTTTGTCTTTAAATGCATGCAAACAATTTTTTTAACGGTAACTGTGACCTTGACCTTTGGTCTTATTTGTGATCCATACAATCGATCCATTTTGTCACAAGGAATATGGTGACCAAGTCAATGATTAATCTGACAAACAGACAATGTACCAAAACCAAATAGTTAACAGATAGCCGGATGAATGCCTGCCCAGATAGACAGTGCTGAAACATAATACATCCATCCTGTCAATATTGACATGTTTAATAAAACTTAAACAAGAAAAGTCTCTAAAACCTTCTTTTAACATACTTAAACAGTTGAGATTATCCAATTTTTCTAAGTCAACAACATAAAGTGAAAGGTAGAGACTTTCAATGAGACCAACAGTCTACAGCTTCTACATCACACTTCTTTGGGCCTATACTTTGACACAAGTATAGGGCTAAAATGTATTGCATAAATGAATTGGGAACAAAAGAAGTACAACAAAAAGCCTTTATAAATATAAAATGCAAAATACACATTATGTATTTAAATCTTAAAATAGTTAAAATTATTTTCTGGGTAAGTAAAGAAAAAAATATTTCCAACAATAAACATTACAAGCAAACACTTTATAAAACCAACTTTCTAGAACTTTTACATCACTCCTTTTTGGGGAGGTTGACCTGTATTTTGAGAGAAATGCACAATTTCTGTATTGCATAAATGTAATGCAGTACAAAGAAGAGGCACATAAGCCTTAACGATCACCTGAGTATATGTTCAATAATGTTTGCTAAGAACTAAATTACATAACTTTCTATAGTTTCTCCAATAGAACTGTCATAATACTTAATCAGATGATTAGCCATTTCAATATTTTTATGGTTCAGTAACCTTGACCTTTACCATCTTACCAAGCTTAATTAAAATCTGTCCTGGAGTTTAAGAGAAGTCGAAAATGTAAAAGTTTAGACACGATGTATGTGCCATCACAATAGCTCACCATGAGCTTTTGGCTCAGGTGAGCTAAAGAGTAAAGAAAGGAATATTTCCTATAACAAGAAGCCCAAGAGGGCCTGTATCATTCACCTTGACCAAAATGTTGTAGTTAAGCAAATAACCTTTTATTTTAATACAAATATTGAAACTCGATAGTCCAAGAAACAAATTGGTACATGAACAAGCTTTAATGGCCATTTATATGTTTTTGCTATTTATAGTAACAACAGCCATCTTGGATTACAGATTCATTCCTCGGACACAATTCTTCATCCTTACCACCAAAAGACTTTCCATAACAATTTGCTTTTAAATTGGTCATGTACGTACTTTAAGAGAAGATTTTCAAAGATTAGGGCTAAAAATAAATATTATTTGCATATTGCATATATACAAGCTAAATACATTGTATAGTACAGAAAAACCTGTTACATATGTTAAATGCCCCAAGATGTAGTTTCTTTCTTTAAATGTCCATTTATATTTTTTCACTTTTTATAGTAACTAGCCTTGATCTTGGATATGGGGCAGGTATGCCGGACACAATTTTTACTCTTTAGCACCTAGGGATCATGCACGCCAAATTTGGTTCAAATTGGCTCAACAGTTTCAGAGGAAAAGATTAAAGTGTATGGGCGCACACACTAAGGCACACTTTTCCATGCCATAAGCACCCCCCCCCTTGCCAGGCGAGCTAAAAAAAATCAGCAAACTCTTTCAAAACCAACTTTCTACAGCTTCTAGGTCACATTATTTGGGCCCATACCTGCATCTGAAAAATTTTTATTGAAATCTTTTCAGTAGTTTGAGAGGAGAAGTCGAGAATGTAAAGGTTTACAGACACGTTATGAAGAAGACAGACATACCATCAAAATAGCTCATCATCATGCTTTTGGCTCAGGTGAGCTCAAAAGTAAAGAAAGGAATATTTTCTAAAAAAAAAAAAACCAAAAAAAAAAAAAAAAAACAAAAACCAGCAAACTCTTTCAAAACGAACTTTCTACAGCTTCTAGGTCACATTTTTTTGGGCCTATACTTTAAGACAGGTATAGGGCTAAAATACACTTAATCTGTGTATTGCATCAATGTATTGTGAACAAAAATTACAACAAGAAAAGCTATAAAAACAAAATTCAAAATGAAATACATACATTGTGTATTTAAATCTTAAAATAATTTGAATTTTCCAGATTTTTGATTCAATAATATAAAACTAACGATCTTAAATCAGTCAGAAAAAGCACACCTTTTTTTTTTGGCCTTTGGTATTCACTATGAAAAAAAAAAACAAAGTCTAATGTCTGATAAAATTGGAAAAATTCACCAACCAAGTTCAAAATGTCACATGCACATCTTCAATATTGGTGTATATTACAGATGTGTCAAGGTGATTACTATGTCTCCTGTATTAGTTGATGTTGAGACTTAATGAAAGACAAAGATAGAAATATTTTCTATGCGGCTAATGCTTATCTCAGTTAGCATTTAGCAACCTTTTAGCTTCTTTATTTTTTGTTGGGCCAATGCCCATGCCTGGTGCTTGATATTCAACCATGGAATGTTTTTAAGTATGCCATATTCTTTTTTCACTTTTTCTATGTCACCCTTTTTGGGGGTTTTTTTTTCAATTACAGCTCTATTAATTAGTTGCTTTAGGCATTTCTTCTCCTCTTCTGACCACTTTTTTTTTGTAGTCACTGCAACAGAAAATAAAAAACTATGTTATAGAAGTAAATGCAATCAGGTATCTCTCAACTACAAAATATTCCTTCAAAATGGTTGCATTATAAATTTGGAAGACTGGGTAAATCAAATTAAAACCAGAAAATTCAATTCTCATTCTTTCCATAATAAGGAATAATATAATATATATCTTTATTTTTAGAAATTTTCATATTACAATCTTAAAAAAAATTAACAAGGACACCAGCAATTAGGGACAATACACCACTTTTACTTTCTCACATACGAGAGCAAAAAGTAAGGATTTCCAAAATCAATATGACAAATGTGACTTAAGATGATGAATTTCTACATATAGTAACTGTGATCTTGACCTTTGACATAATGACCTTATTTCCAATCCCATGCAATGTTTCATCAGAGGAAACAAGTTGACCTTCATTAATGTGAAAATCAATCTGACAACCTTTAAATGCAAAGAAACCAAATTTCCCTTTGTATTAATTGTGACATTGACCATTGACCAATGCCCTAGTAACCTGATTTGCCATTTGTTTTGTTACAGGCAATATGTTGACAAAGATCAAATGAACAAACCATTTGTTTGTAAATGCACAGAAACCAAATTTTGAAAAGACCATTCAAACAGACAGCACCATAAAATAATAAGTCCCATCAATACTGACGAGTGATGAGCAAATTATAAAAAAAAAACCCAAAATTTATTTTTAAAAAGTGCAATACAAGATACTTGTAGCAAAAGCCACCTTTCAGGAGGATGTGTCTCCTAGCAGTGATCTGCTGTAAAAGTTATCATGTGGACAATGCTGATCAATCAGATTACTACATACTTGGCAATAAGTGTTTCAAATGCCAAATATTTTTAACATCAAACTTAACTCAAGTGCTTTAAGATAATAAGTATACCAACATAAAACCTGATCAATGGTACAGGAGTTTACAATCTGGAAACCATCAACTGATCAGATTACAATATCCATAATAATTATTCACAGATTTTGTTACCACTTATCAAACCTGACTGAGGTATCTTGATAATGAAAATTTCTTGAAATTCTGATCAACATTACAGGAGTTATTTTA
The DNA here is from genome assembly GCA_029721355.1 of Tegillarca granosa. Classification (NCBI taxonomy): domain Eukaryota; kingdom Metazoa; phylum Mollusca; class Bivalvia; order Arcoida; family Arcidae; genus Tegillarca; species Tegillarca granosa. The sequence goes on along the minus strand of CM056606.1, from coordinate 18,370,364 downwards.
AAACTAACTTTGCCAGTGCCACCACATTAGTCTTCAGTAACGCAGTAATCCTTTATGTCCCCTGCAAATGTTGCAGACAAAAAAGTGGCCAGGATTATAAATTGACTATGTTATGGCCATCAAGACATATGCTATGCAAATTTAACAAGGCGAGAGAATCACATTCTATATATGATAGAAAAACTTCAAAATACAATTTTTGGTCTTATAAATGGTAAACATAAATTTATTTACCTTTAAATTTCTTTTTAGGCGGCATATCATTCTCATCTGTGTCACTGCTATCAACTGTATGTTCTTAAAAGATAAAATGAAAAATCAGTCTATTTTATGAACACTAAGAGACTACTGTAAATATTGTTCATTCCTGGAAATCTTAGAGAACTACACTATGATTGTAAATAACATATTTCAATTCTCTACAACGATTGTCTTCAGCAAAAGTAGCATCATTAGTTAAACAGTACATCTTACCCTTGCAGGTCTGATTAATAGTTGTTAGATTTTCTTTTTCTGGTTTTATAGAACATGCATCAGGTTCCAATCTCTTTGTTCAGTGGTTTCAGTGAGGATTAAAGTGTGGAAGGAAGTGTGCACAATTTACACCTTTTTTCTTGCAATAGGATCAGCTGACTATAGTCAGAGTCAGGGGAATTGTTTTCTGTACAGATTTTACAATATTTCTAAATATCTTACAATTGCTGTTTGATATTTACAGGTACTTCAGCAATATTTCAGGCTCTATGTAACATCTGCATTTACTTTTTTTGTGTATGTGTGTGTGAACAGATAATAATAATAATGATAATAAAGCTATTGGTATATCCCCTTCTTTAATTGCAATGTGAATGCATATCAAAATTCTGTTACCTACTGTCATGATTGGGGAATGGTGTAAATTTCTAGCTTTGAATTGGCCAACAAAACTTAATATAAAGTTAGTTATAGACAAATAGGTAGTATTAATGCCACAATGACCAATGATAGAATGTTAAAGCATTCTAGATTTATAATTTATTTGTTATCGTACACTTAGAAGCAGGTCTTCTTGATTTTTCAGTCATAAACAACTATTAGAACCATCTGTGTACTACTATAAAACTACATGACACATATAAATCAGATACAGTTGAATCCTGTTATCTCCAACTCGGATATCTCAAATTTCCAGATAAGTCAAACTTTTTTTAAAAGTCCAGAATGAGCTTCATTTTTATTTAACTAAAATAACTCTAACTTTCAGATAAGTCTAATATTCCCCTGGATGAAAGTTCAACAAAAATAACTCGAACTAATATTTTCAGTCAAATCTAACTTAAATTCTTAAGTCCTATTTTTTCATAAAGTAACAAAAAATGTGTATTGATAAATTTTACTTTTAACTAATGTCTGGAGCTTGGTACATTCTTGTCCTAAATATCATGACTTTTTACCTCAAACTGACCTCATGGCTTCAAATAATTAATAACCTTGCAAAAACAAAACAATTAAACAGATTGAAGAACTGATTGTTAATTACAGCCAAGTTAATCATGACTCCCGACGGTTGAATCCATATGCAATTACTACTCATTCTCAACAAGAGTATGCATAGCAGTACATAATGTGCCAGCGACAGGCATACATGACTAACGAGCAAGCTAAAATATGTTTGGCATGTTTTACATGCAAAGGAAACCAGAGAAATATACTATCCTGTTCAAGCGATGTGTGCAAATAATATGCGCATCTTCAGGTCATTCATTACCTGTCTACCTACTAACTTTCATCAAAACTGTTTGACTAGTTTTGGTCACAAAGTTACATGTACAGACAGACAAACAGACATTGTGATAACATAAGATGCTCTGCTTTTTCCAAAAGTGGGCATATAAAAAATTAAAAACCAGAAGTGTGGAGGAGATTATATCCCCCAAAAGCGTAACCAGACTATAAAAGATATGGACAAGATGGGATAACTTATTTTGTCTGCAAAATAGAAAAATATGAAACTAGCAGATCTTAATATAATATAGAAAATGACACATAAAACAGTCGATGTTAGAAGATGATTAACATTGGAATGGATAGGCTTGAACTTCCGGTTGACAAAAGTAAAACCCCCAAAACTTTGGACTTCCGTTCGTAACTTAATATATCTGGCACTTCAGATAAGTCAAACTATTTTCATTTCCCCGTGGAGTTGAGATAATAAGAGTCAACTGTATATACCATTTATTGTATTTAGAATTGATGTTGTAACAATTCAGGAGTAAACTTACCAGGTTTGAAATCTGGATCATTATCCGAATCACTGTATTCAAACTCAGTCCGACCGTCTATTGCTGATACATCTAAATTAATAAAAATGTATTTTAAAAAAAAATTATAGCACACCAAAACAAGTTATACATGGTTTTGTGTTGGACATAAAAAAACTTTGTGTGTATCAAAAACCTTTGCAAGATATAATATGTAGAATTAGTGGAGTGGAGAATGACTCCAAGAGGTCACTCTTAGGTATCAAACATATTTTTTTCATAATGTAAACGAATATGTGCTCTTGCAGCAGACAGCAAAATATATCCCAAATTATAGTTTCTGACACTCTTACATCACACAGCTGGTGACAAAGAATGTGTGTCTGCTGACTTATTCAAACAATATTCCTTAAATAGCTTCCTTTAAGTGAAGTATATCATCCAAAATATATTTTGTAAAAATATTATTATAACAATATGTCTATTTATGTGGATAGCATATATATGTGAGGGCTGTTGGTTCATAATATATGACTGTTCGTTATTTATTTTAAGGTATATTTTATGGACCACTAGTTATTACAAGAGGCCCATGGGCTTGATATGCTCACCTGATAACTAATGACTAGCTGTTAGATTTCCAGAAAACATTAATACACAAACCCTTATGACTTTTTCTTGTCATCATTATGACCACTGTATAAATACCTACTACAGTCTAATATTCATGCCCATACAAAAAGTAAATTTCAAAATATTTAACCATTTTGGTATTGTTTTGCATGTAACCTTGACCTTTGAACTCATGGCTTTTTTCTATACATCAAAATGACCGTTATATCAATACCTACAACATTTCTATGATACATGCCTGTATAAAAAGTTAATAGTTTTTGAGATATTTAATCATTTAGGTATTGTTTTGCATCTGTGACATTGATCTTTGAACCCATGACCATTTTTCTATACATCAAAATGACCGTTGTATCAATACCTACAACATTCTAATATACATGCCTATACAAAAAGATAATAGTTTTCAAGATAATTATTAAAATCAGAGACTAAATAAAAATATGTCATCACTTTCACAATTGACCTTGACCTCATTTTGAAGGTAATTACAAGAAAATGTCAAAATTGAAAACCTCATGCCATTACCTGGTCAAATAGTCAAGCTATTACAATTTGGAAATATTTTATGATTTTTATAAATTATATCGCAAAAACGCATTTTTTACCGAATTTTACGAAATGAACAAACTACAGGTTTAAAACCCTAGAGACACCAAATATCACATCAGATTTTTTCTCCCATCATAGATTTCAGAGAAAAAGATTTTTCAATAATTTTGCACCACTAGGTCACTGTGACCTAGTTTTGGTAGCCATGGTATCGACATGAACAAATCTAAATTGCACTGACCCAAACATGCTTCTGACAAAGTCTCATTGAAATCTGCCAAGTACTTTCACAGGAGAAGTAGAAAATGCATGTTAACAAGGCACGCACACACGCACACACGCTGCACCATACCATAAGCTCACATGACCTCTTGTCAAATGAGCTGAAAATAAAGTAGGATAGTAGAAGGCTCTCAATTAACTATAACCATTACACTGGACATTAATTCCAGTGTTGGTCCACAGTTGAGATTTTTACGATCAATGGTCATGACACGTATTTGGTCTTTCTCGTCTTAATTAGCTTTTTAGGTTGTTTTGTATGTGTTGCACCATGTTTCTGGTTGTGTAGGCTGCTGCAAAGAACATGTTTTTAAATTGCAAATTTAACTTTTTTCTACTGCAAGTGTGCTAGAATGCCGCCACTGGTGGTGAACCCTGCATACTTCCTTGCTGCATATTTATGGCAAATAGTTTATTTTTATCTATATGCAATATTAGGATTTTCAAATCACCAAACAGTTGATGCATATGTAAAAAGCTTAGCAAATGATATTAAAACAATGAAATGATATAATAGGACAATACATATAAATATTTTTCAGGTTTTGACAAGGACCCCGAGCACCTGTCAAGTTAAACTGAATTTGACTCCCTAGTTGCTCAGTCATTATATAGATATGGTTTATTAGATATTTATAACAACCTTACAACAGGTTTTGGAAGCATATTAAAAAGGATTATTTATAATGTCTATATGCCAATCTTCATAATATTGGCCATTTACAACTTTTGGCTATTTATAAAAATGGTGTCATCTTGAATTAGGCTTAAAGTAGATTTGTGCAAAAACAAATCTGCTGCATAAAAGGGACTCTACACCAAATTTATTAAAACTGCCTCTGAAGGTTTTTTATAAGATTTTGAATCATATAAGTAAAACACCTTATTTGCTTAATTGCTTAATAAAATTGCATGCCAATAAAAATGTTTATGAAAAGATCGATGTAGACTCGGCATGTTAAAAATAAATACAGCTCTGATCTTTATATCAAATTTGAAACATATAGGTTGATAAATATGGACAGTGAAACCTTGTTATAATGTCACTTAAACAACAGTAAACAGAGTTTTATTTTAGACTAGTTCGTACCTTGTCTGGGTTTCCTCAATTGACATCTGGAATGAGACACATCTGCCAATTTTGGCTCTTCTCTCAGTAGGGCTATATTTAAAAATTAAAACATACAAATTACAGCATAACAAAAAATGTTAATTATCAGAAAGTAAGAACAAAATCTATGAATATTAAATACTACCCTATCTATTCATACACATGTATATGGTCAAAATTTTCATACCTGTTATTCTTTGAAAATGTCTACAAAATTAAAGAAACCTTAAGATTTGATTTCAACAAAGTGCAAAGTTTATTCAAAATATCTCATCACCAAGAGATCAATTCTAATCAGTACACAAGAGAGATACAAAAGAAATTCCTATAATGCTCATTTTGGGTGTCCTTAACAAACTTTCTCACAAAAGCTTTTCAATGACAGTAATAAGTCTATGTAAGTATTTTTCATTAAACTGCTGAGCAGCAAAACTTTAACATATATATAATTTATGTTTATACTGCATACTGTAAACCAACTTTTATTCATGGCTATTAACTTACATGATTCTCTTACCAAAACTATTTCTTGACTATTAACTTTCGCTATATGGATTATAGCTGGAAATAAGAAATAAACTATTAACTTTTGCGATACTGACTATAACTGACCTCCATAGACAAAGTATTGGGTTAACATATAATCACACGCAAAACTATGTGTAGTGCGCGTAGCTAGTATCAATACTTAAGAATTTAACAAATGTTTTACAAAAAAGATGGTATAGGCAGTACTGTTAACTGTATGTATGGGTCTTGTAAAGACTTTGAAATTAAATAATAAAAAGCTCAAATACATTACCATGTATTTATTAATATAACATGATTATTGTCTTTTCAAGAATAAATCAAATTGTTACTGATAGTACTAGTATACCATTTTCTATTGTCTTCACTGATGATTGTCACTTACGTTTTTCATTTCCGATAATTGCGACTATTAAGTTTTGCGATTATCTTGCCCTCTCGAAATATGCAAAAGTTAACAGCACATGAATAAAAGTTGGTTTACAGTGTAATAACATTTTTTCCCAATCATTTTTCTGTTTATTAATTTGCTTACCAGAAGTTTCTGTTATGTCCAATTTCTCAGAATGCTCTTCAGTATGAAGTTTTGTATCATTTGTACCTATCAAAACAAGCAATTTTACTAAAGTTTATATTGTCTATACTTGTTACTAGAACATCATTTTTTTTATTCGCCAAAAACTTGATTGTAAGTTGAACTTGACTTTATGCATGGAATAGCAAGTTGAGATTTAGGCTGGAACTTTGATGGTACTGTAGAAATAAAATAATTTGGCACATCTGGGCATAATCACAAATGTAAATTATCATTGCAGCTCAGATAGTAAATTTTATGTTTGTCCAAAACCAACCTGTGAATACAATGGAATGGAAAAACAGTCTATAAAATGTGGCCAGCTATCATGTCCCCACTGGGGCAGTGGGTTTGATATTAGATTCTGTTTGTTCATGTATACTGCATTTCTTTTTGTGTGTTCAATAATATTTTCTTCTTTTTAAAAAAAAATTTCATTCTCTACAATATATTTTAATTTTATGATTTTCAATTTTCGGTTTGATAGGGTAAGCAGCCATGATTTTAAATCATTGCACATATAACAAACAAGCACCAGTCTATGAAAAAAAATTGTACAAGTAATTGAAATTTAAGTATTTGAAACAATTGACAGGTAACGAGGTAATTTTTATTTATATTTATTAAAATATTTAGTGTGGAAAAAATTTTTGAAACAGGCATTGCTTGTTCTTGAACTGGCACTTTTGTACAGCAATATGCTATTATCTTTTATTATTATCAAAATACAGTTTTCACACTGAGCTATTAGTGATTGTTACTAGTTAGCAGCAAAGAAAAGTTTTATTGGTAAGTTGCTCCGACCAAAAATTGTGTTAAATGTATTCATTTCAGAAGCAAATGCAACAAAACTTAGAAAATAAAATAAACTAAAAAACCACTTGTATCCATTCATAGTAATATTAATATATGCATTTAAAGGTGCTTTGTTCAGTCAGATTTGCCAAAATTGTCTAGTTTGTGTAGGTTTTGTGGGTCCATGTTACTATGTTTATTTACAAATTAAAAAAAAAAACAGATGTGCAAATTTACCATGCCAGGTTTGTTTTTTCTTCAAAATATGTGAAACTCAAGACAAATATTTTTTCCCTAAAATTCTCTACATGAAAACAAATTTAAAACTGGTATTTGAAAATGATTTCAGAGATTCAGATTGGCGACCGATTGAAACCACTGTTAATAAACAATTTGCCATTTAATTAAACATCTACAGTCAAACTTTGTAATTTAGATCAGATGAACATCTACAACTTGGTATAAAATTTCGATTTCGAGACTAGATAACACAGGCGCTTGTTTCTATCCAGAATGAAGAAGGGTATATTGGTACTAAATAAGAAAAGGTAGCTAACTTCAGCTTGGGACGAAATCAGACCTACATCGCTTTAATCGTCATTTTCCCTAATATTTTCTGATCAAATTTTACACACTATACTCAAGTCGACTCGGAACATATTTCGTAGATAACTATTTACATATTAACCTGTCATTGGTCCTTTTCCTGTATTATTGTCTATTTACAATCGTCCGTCAGCGGAGAAGGTTGACCTACTCCAATCTTTGGAATACTACCTCCAGTAAACACCTTGGTGAATTTGGGGCTTTCAACTTATTACCGGTAAAGTGATAATGCTTCCTTTTCTTATTTAGTACCAATATACCAATCTTCATTCTTGATAGAAACAAGAGCCTGTGCTAGATGAACCTCTTATTAAATCAATTGAAGTTGCTAATTTGGCATTTGAGACTATGATGCAAACATCTTAAATTAAAAAACTATTGCAAAACATTTTCTTTTCACTGAGACTAAATGACTATAAATGACTTAAAATTAACAATGGTAGGTGAACAATTTGCTATTTTATTACTAATAATGAAATGAAAAAAATCAAGTTCATCTAAAGTGTCTAAATTAATCCTTAAAATGGTCTAAAAAAGCATCCAAGACCCTTCTTTTTTTTAAAAAAAAAAATTTCACACACTCCTGTGCTCTCCTTACTCAGATTCTTTTTTTCACTCCTACGACAAAATGGACTTGTATCTTAGGTCACCTGTCTTAAAAGAGGTGCTTCAAATCTGAATCTATAACACTATGTTATAGAAAATTACAAAATGATTGCATGTAGTATACCTGTAAAGGATGATTCTGTCATCATGACCAATTGTTCAGAATCCTCTGTAGTAGGGCCCTTTGCATCATTCATGTCTATTAAAATAGTATCCATAAAGAACTATAATTATAATGCATTCAAGTGATGCTGATAATATCATAATAATCAAATTGCTCTATCAAAAAAAAAGATGATTTAGCATCAACAAATACTTAAGATATAAGATGATTGATGTATAAAAGGAAATAATCTGAAGCTTATTTTCATATCTAAAAAAAGAATTTAGCGGAAGTGAACAAGTCAAAAACATTTCACTTGTACTCAGGTTAAGTTCTAATATAGTAAAGAAAACAACCAACAAGCAAGCCAAAATATATTTGCTTTATATGGTCAGAACATCAATAAAAACCTCAGACTGAGACACACTAGTGCTGGACCCTTAACTCAGATTCAATATGTAATATAAGGTTTAAATTAATGTATAATGTTTACTTGAAGTTTCTGGACACATCAAAATCCTGTGGCTGTGTTTCAAAATCATCAGGAAAATCAATATCTGCAAGTACAAAAATATAAAATATTCATTTTAAGAGTTCTAAAATGTGGACAAGCTTGAAGAAGCCAACATCTCATTAGATTTCTTCTCCATAGTGGATTTTGGATTTTTGCATCCCTAGATCACTTTCACCTTGCACTGGTAGTCATGATTTGGCAAGGCCACAAACAAATCTGAATTGTACCTGCATTGAAATCTGTCCAGTAGTTTTTAGGAGAAGTCAAAAACGACACAATAACACATCCTGTGGAATCAACTGCCGTGCACAACCATTGCTGCACCATGTCTTGAAAGCTTCAAGACAGCAGCCTACACAGCCTAGCATCTAACCAAACAAATTGTAAATAATTGTACAGTGTATATATGGTTTTTATCTGGCACTATCAATAACTCCACACTGTACACATGTACATATATAGTATTCCTTGACGTGGTGTCTGACTTTGGATGTTGTCAAGTACATAAGTTGAGAACAATTTTTCAACTAATCTTGCTTTAGTGACTTATGAATTTTTACATACTCATGCCATGATAATTGCAATAAGCAGAATTTAACCTTGGTTCTGTAACCTTAAATCTAACAAATTTTATTTGTGAAATACATTACTTTTAAAAGTTGGTAGAAGTAAATGTTATTTTGATTTTTACTGATTAAATTTTGACCTCTATAAGTAACATGTACATATATAATATTATTTACATGTTAAATGTGTGTGAAGGTATATGAAAACTCCCCCTGTATTCATAATTTGAATTGAGCAACATTTTGTCTTTGACAGTGTGAAATTTGTGACAGGCCCATTCTTGATCAAATATAATACTGTCTCTTCACATGTTCAGATGCCAATTTCCATTTGAGATATTTTAAGATAATATAGATCTTGACTATCATCTGTCATGCTTTAAATGGTATATACAAACTCTATCATACGATGTATATGCCAGGTAAGTTAGACATCAAATTTATACATTCAGAGTGAATCAATATAACAGTGTTTGTGACCATATTAAAATGTGACTTGACTTATTCCTCTTGATTCCCTGGGGAACAAAGGGCCGCAACATATTAAAATGTATTGAAGCTTATATGCATCTAAGTTTTAAAAATTACCTCATTCTATCACATTTCATGATGTTCATAATAAATTCAAATAAACATGTGTAAAATATAAATCTTACCCTCAAGGTCCAAGTCATCCAAAGATATTCCTGAATATTTATGTGCCTTTCCTCTCTCAACTGCCAAAAGAAGTTTTGATATTTTTGCCAATTCAATGACATCGTCTTGCAGTCTATAAAATTTGCAATGAACAGACAGTTCATGTCCCATATGCCTTGCAACTTCTGCAACATCAGTTTCTTTCATTCCAAACACCTGTAAGAATAAAGAACAAACCATGTACAGGTCCTGTGTTTATATTTTTCAATGATGATGTCTCTCTGCAAATTTTAAGTTTATTTCAGGTTTTATTGTTGAACCAAACATAAGACTGTTCACTATAGATTGTTCATTCGTATAAATTTAAAAAAATTAAACCATTTTATTCCTCAGGAATATTATACAACCAAGGATCTTCAGTTCTATTGGTCTTAGAATTTATTTTTTTTGGAAACACAGCAAAACTTTCTATTGATTTTAACAAATATATAGAGGGAAGAAAGTTAAAAGATTTATAAATGCTCCAGGAGTTTTTATGTGTTATGCTACAAACAAAACTATCAATGGACATAAAAATTCTCTGGAGAATAAAATAACATGTACCTGCACAACAGTAGCTAAATATTTTCTCATTGTAGGAAATTTTAAAGACTCTGGTTGCTCCAATTCAGGCACCTGTTCCAACACGTATTTTAAAGCTTCATGTCCTTGTATGAACTTGTCTTTGCCCTTTAAAATTACAATAAAATTTATCCATGAAACTGAACTTTCAACAAAAGGCTACAGCAATAATTATCTTTACAAATACAACTGTACTTCAAAATATTTACAAATTTACATTTGTATTCAACACTGATTTTTTTATCCGATATTTTCATTCAATATAGCAAATATTCTTGATTTAATGTATCAGATAGATTGATCAATATATAAAATATATACATGCAACTGATGCAAGTTGTATTTACATTGTGCAACTTTTCGCAAGATTATGAATTCGATAGCGTTTTACCACTATTGTAGCTCAGTTGTTAGAGTATGTGCTAGCTCTGTATGTTGGAGGTCAAGGGTTTTATTCCTGGCCAGGTCAGGTAAAAGACTTAAAAAGATGCCAGGTTCATCTTAATTTTTCTAAAAAAAAAAAGCGATATATAATGGGTATTTTTTTAAATGTCACATTAATCAGGCCCCTGTGGTAGTGACTGTTCTTTAGCTATGCACTCAGCATTTTAGAAATGAAAGTCATGGATCTTCTGGAAGAGCTCTTAAAACACCAATGTTCAGTGTCACAGTAGGCCTGGCAGGCTATTTAAGATTCCTCACTGCCCTAAGCAGACTACAAAAGGTATAAATTTCTGCCATTTCACCTATAGATGGTGGCATCTCGATACAATAAAAAATAATCTTAACTGGGACATAAAACTCCATTTAATCAATCAAATCAATCAGTTCGTCTAATATGTCATGTCATATCATGTTTGAGTAAAATGTCCAAATAAATAACCTTAGCAAAAACATAAGGATTTTCTTGATATACTTCTGTTGCATGCCTGAACTTATTAAGCTGGATTAAACCTGCTTTAGTTGCCGGTGTTAGCAGTACTGGAACTTTCTTGTTTTGCTCTCCCATTACTTCAACCAAGTCCATCCTAACAACAAAACAAAGATTTAATAAAAAAAGCACAAGTTGCCAATTCCACTTTTTTGTGACATATACAATTACAGGTGGCTCAAAACGGCAAGGTAATAAAAAGTAATTTTTACTACTCTTTATATATACTTTTTGAAAATTGTAGGACAGGGTTAATTATCAATTTTATAATTATTAATTTTAGGGCATGGTTAATTATTAATTTCAACAACCTGAACTGAAGCCTTTTTACCTGTCAAATTAGGGTATTTGTCTGAATTAGCATATACAGTAGAAATTCGATGGCTCGAAGTCCATGGGACTTTGATCAAGTATTCTAGCCATCGAGCGACCGAATATCGAGGGCGATTTTCTTTAGATTTAGGTTTCAGGCTCCAGTTTTTACTAACATGCATAAAATCGCGAAAATTGACAAACTCCATAGAAAAGTAAATGTCCCTTTAAAAATATTAAATTTACAATAATATCTAGAAGTTTTCAAACTTCATTAGTGATCAAAGTATTGAACTTCGAAGTGAAAATCTCTCGATATCGACAGTTCAGTTGAAGGAAATAGATTTGGTTGACATTAAATAACAACAGCTGATGATATAAAATTAACTTACTTTTTTATCGTTATAATACAGAGGACACGATTACACCGGAACTACCGATATTTCAAATTCCCATGCGCATTCCAAAGAAATGTAAATAACAGAATCTGAAATTCTTTGATGAGGTAAAAAGACTATCACTATCATCTGGCGTGGACACAGGTGTTTTACCGATCAAGCACCCGCGAGTCGCAATTGGATTAAGAGATTACTGAACTAATCCCGGTTAATTACTAAATATGAGTAAAACTTTATGTTCAAAACGAGTTATTTTGTTTCGCTATATTACTTACGGTGAAATCTGTATCATGGCTTCAGCTTGTGTTTTGTTTACAATGATTGACCACGTGTCATTCAAATAAAATTGTATTCGAGCGAAAGAAGTTGAATTTTTACCAAATTTACGTCTTTGAGAAAAATTTATTATTCGAGCGAACGGGGGTAATCTAGCTATCAAAGTTCGAGCCATTGAAGTTTATTTACATATGATGTAATAGGGATTTGTTCGGGACTGGCAGGTGACTTCGAGTTATCCAGGGTATTCGAGGCACCGAAGTTCGAGCGATCGAAGTTCTACTGTAATTGCTACCAAATATTTATCCTACTTTTTCAAAAACACTAAAGCGGAATTGCTGTCAGACATGTTTACCAATATAAAATCACAAATTCCATACCTTTTAGCTAATGCCTGTTCAAAGTTGCTGAGAGATTGATATATTTCTTCATTGCTTCCCCTCCAGTCACCTCTCTCATTAAATTTTGTAATTTGCATCGCAGCAACTTCATTTCCTCTCCTAAAGTTGAACAATGTTAACTTTGTTAACAAGATATATGACAATATTCTCCAGTTTTCTTTTGTAGGGCATTTTTCTACTAGTTCACACTGTGTAGGCATTTCATTGTCCAAATAGTTCTGAAGTTTAGACAAATCTTTTGTCAATGGCAACATTTCTTTTTTATTAAATTTGTCCTCAACTGATGTCTGGTGAGCTAAACTTCCAATTTTACCTGACCAGTTCTTCGTATACATAAACATAAAGTCAGAAATTTCCTGTCTTTTTTCTCTGTCCCTTTTAACAACAGATTGTCCTTCACACATTTCTGCGAATTTTCGTATAATTTGACCTGTTTTCTTTGCAAGTTGAGGCTTTCCAAACATAACAACACCATTCAAACTTTTCTCCTTGCGTATCCCAACAAGAACCTTTACTGTTTCAACAAAGAATTCAAACCTATCAGGAGCTAGCAGTGACATTAAATTGGATGTTGTGACAGACTTGTCAAGAGAAAGCACAATATCCTTTATTCTTTGTAGTAGCCTCATTCTATACCTAACCTCATTGGCTCGCCTCCTTCCTAGTCTCTCAAACTCACTTTTACCAAACATGATTATTCCTTCATCATTTTTCAATTTGTGGCCAATGTCATCATTCTGGATTGAACCTAAAACATGATAATAGAATTCCTCTTTGTCATTACTTGTTGTCACATGCTTAAGATTAACACCTGCTCCCTTCAAGATATTAATGCTATCCTTAATAAATTTTCTGCTTTCTTTTTCTTCTAGATCTGCAGGATAATTGTTTGTTAGCTCAAGTAAAGGTGCTGGCATAAACTTGCATTTTTTTGCATGTCTCCAAAGTTCACTTTTTAGATATAATTTCAAACAGTACTTGCATGGCAAATAATCATTAAATTCATGTTCACCTGCAACTGGTCTTTTGGCTACTATGAGTCCTTCTCCATCTTTGTGTCGATTTTGCAATAGATCTATATTGTAGAGGAAATCGCCTTCATTTCGGAGAGAATCTAGAACATGCTCTCGTTCCAGCTGTGCTTTTTTACTTTGATTTGAAGGGGGTAGCTGTGCTATAGCTTTTTCATTTCCGTGTTTTATTACAAAGGTGTCTACTTATTTTCAGATCAAGTTTTCCACAGTAAAGGCAAGCATGTTTCTTACTATAATCCACTTTACTGTTTCTTTCTTCTTTATTGTTGACAGTCATAACTTTAAATTTTCTTTTACCTAGAAAACAAAAATATCATGTGGATTTAACACAAAAAGTAAATTCAGTGAATTAATATTATTATTATTATGTGATTTCCATCCAAATAACTGCTGTATGCAATGTAATTTAAAAAAACCTCTGATGTTAATATTTTTATTGTGGGATCATGCTGAAATTAAATTTAGTAAACAAAATGCAAATTAAATCTTATACTGTTTCGCTCAAGTGGCACTTTCATGCTTTATTTGCATTTAAATTTCAAACAAGATGTGTTTGTGAAATGCAAATGTCACAATTATTAAAATACAGTCAAACCTCACTTAAATGAATATTGGATAATTATAAATTATTACATGAGTGTTTTCATATTGCACCCTATATCAGCCCTCAACCTATATCAGGCCCTTGGGCCAGAGAGGACCGAGGGCCTAATACAGGTTGAGGGCTGATATAGGGTGCGATATAAAAACACTCATATCATAATCTTTTTATCACATATTTCATTCCCTACCATATTAAAAAAATAATAATAATAAATTCTGTTAATATGTTTTATTCATCATAATATAAAGCATTTATCACATATTGATGGTTGATAAAGGTCTTTTTGTATATGTGATAAAGTCTGGTTTAAGACACCTGTATCACAGGGGTGTAATAACCTATCAATATCAAGCCCCTATCGACATCAAGTTCACTTCAGGTTATATCAGGCCCATCGTTTTTGTTGTTTATCCGCTTCGAGTTTTAGAATAGAATGACTGATTGACTATGAAATTGCTAAATGATAAAGGACTTCTTGGAAGAAGTATTTACTGTAACTTAATAACGTAAGTTATGTATTCTATTGAAAAATACCCATAAAATTGTATAATTGTATAGCCAAAAGGGTGCATCTCCACTTAATTGCATAGGACCCCCCCTAAAAAAATTGTTATTAAGTTGGTAGATTAGATAAGCTGTTGGAACCTCCCATGCTTAGAGGTAGCAGACCTTAGTCATAGGGCAGGGTGTTGAATGTTTTTCACTAAGAACCTGCTCATTTAAACTTGTTAATAGATAGTACTTTGAAATATGACCAAGATGAGAGCTTCTCAGGTTGCACAAAATGCAACCTGCATTGGTTGACCATTGCACTATATTTCAGGGGAAAAAACTTCTAATAATACAATGCACTTCCTATGCCAAGAACCCATCATGAGTGTAAACATTGCCATGTGCTTTAAGAATGGTTGACACATTTCTCAAATTTATGGAGAGAATGAGACAACAAGACCTTGGCTTTTCTTAAAGAAAAAAGGGAATTATATTCCAGGATTCTGAAAGAATATGTACCATCTTACATAGTTCCGGGTTTGTTGACAATCTGTTTCTGTGAAAAGGTTCTATTTTGAAAATTAAATTTTACAATTTTGTGTGTGGTTCTCATAGTAACAAAATGTTTGCCAAAATTGTAAGAATTTGCATTTGGGTCATAAATGCAGTGTAGAAATTTTGTTTTAGTTCTGGATTAAAATAGTATCAACATTCGTGTTTATCTGGAAAATGTCTGCAATATGGGTGCATTTAAAAGGTGTTATGGTAAATGTTGAGTAATTTTAGGGGACAATTCAATACCAAGGTCTGTAACCTAGAAGTTTTTTTTGGGGTAACTTCAGAAAAATGGATATGTAATTGACCCCCCCCCCCCACTTGACCAGAAGTCATGATGACATTCATAAAAGCTGTTTATTGGTTAATAGCATTTATCAGTTAATCGCATGTAATTTTAAAGCACAGGGGTTAAGCTTTCAACCAAGTTTGACCTATAGTAATTAGGGCCATTTTGGATGTTTGCATCCAACATCTAACAATAAACATATTTAGTTACTTATACCTTCTAGTTTATCTCCTGTGGTGGAATCAGCTGGTCTTATCTTTAACATACAACCATACCCCTGAAGTAAAAGGTGTTAAAAATTGATTAAAATGATGGCAGTAACTAACTGTTAATTATGCAAATTTTGCAAGGATAGAGTTTAAAAACTTTGCAACCATCAAATGATTGTACAAATACAAAATAATTGGTCTATTGATGTTTTACACATACATATTTTTTATAGATTCGATATTCAAACATTAACTCAAGTGCATTGACATAGAAAAGAAGAAAATAAAAACTAAACAAATATCAAGAATGTGTTTGGTTTGTAAATATAAGAATTTATGTATTCAAGATGTTCATGTTTTAGTTGAATAAATATATACATTTGGCTTTATGTTCGAATTTATGATTGTAAAGTCTGCAAGATGCAGCAAAATTAACCAGATCAAAATTTGGATATTATAAGGAATATCATAGACCAACAAGCCTGAAATATGCTTAATCATTGTTTGTAAATCATATTACACTCATTATTGACTAATGCTATCTACTACATTTATTTAGAAACATGCCAAGATTCTTCAAAAATTGTTTTTAAAAGTAAAAAATATAAAAATTTTCAACAATTACATGTAGGTATATTTATCTTCATTTGATTTTCAAATTTCATTCACCAATAGGCATAATCATGCAATGAAATTAGATATATATACAAGCATTAAAACTTACTCCTATTGGAATCACATCAGAATTATCAGAATCTGAATCTTGTACCATATCTAATATTGGAGGCTCCAGCACATTTGGCTCTACCATTGGTGAATCCTGCATGGACACAGATGCTTTTTGAAAAATAAAAATGCATTTTGATAATAACCAGAGACAAAACTGTACACTGAAAACAAATACAAAAAGAAATTCATAATCTATCATAGAAACTCTGTATAAATACAATCATGCATCTGTTGATATACTATATTATGAAATTAAAATATCTACAAAGTTTTAATAAACAAAAACTGAAGCTAACAAACAGACTGCCAGACAGGTATTAATTTGTTGATGATATCTGAATTTAATTATGTAATATCCTGGTTAAGGTCATTCAATTTGGGAAAAAGCAATTATGGATTGTAAAAGAGCTGAATATAGTAATAAATGACAATAACTATAAAATCCAATATGGCTGACAGCAGCCATTGATTTTCAATCTGAAAAATAACTCCAAAACTACCTCAAGTCACAAGTAACATACCTGTAATGATTAAAAACATTTGCACAAAAATGTAAAAGAAGTTTAATGCATAAGCAAACAGACGGGCAAAGAGACAGGTAACATATCCGTAAAATTTTGCTATTAATCTCAAGTAAAGGCAGCAATACATCAAAGGATTCTCAATTTCCTTGTCAAGTTGCAATTTCTAATCTGCATCATCTAATAATATCCCTCATCAAATTAATTGTTAAATCTGAACCAAGTTTCAGGAGAGACGATTTTCAAAAAATTGGCTAATAATACCTCATTTGCATAATCTTGAAATTAGGTAAACAGAAAATTTCTTGGAAAAGTCCTATATTAATCATAAAGCTTTTGTATAAAGTCACAGTGACCATATTGGATTTGGATGGCAATGCTGGACCTAGTTTTTAATCCGTGTCATCCAAATATCATTAATTAAATGTATACTCTTGCAGCAACTTCTTTAAGATTATTGAGATTTTAAATAACTTAATATATAAAATAAATTACTAACCCTCAGATACAACTGTTAAACTATTACTGTAATCCATCATTGTATTAGTTGATATCTTGGGAAATGTGTCAGTGTTAGTAGTTGGCACCATAGGGTTCATGTCTACATTAGCCGTTGTTATAATGCAAGGATTTAGTCCAGATTCAGCCGTTGACTCAAATTGGTTCATGCTAACAAGATAAGCAACTGATAAGATGGAAGTCATGTCTGTGTTTGAAGCAAACCCTGTGGGATTTATGTCCATGTCAGTAGGTGACTCTATAATAATTACATCACTGCTAGAATTCATCTTGATGGCATCTATATCCAAGTTAGCAGGTATCTCAATGGAATCAATGTCCATGTAAGCAGCTGTCTCCATATGGTCCATGCATGTGTTAGCAGTTGTCTCTTTGTGGTCCATATTAATTTTAACAGTTGTCTTTGTTGGATCCATGTTGTTTTGAGTAATTTTCATTACATGATGTATCTTTGTGTTAGCGCATGTCTCTATGGCTTCCAGGCCTGAAATAGCAGTTAATATTTTGGGATCCACATCTTTTGCAACAGTTACTTGCATCTTTTCTTGATTAATATCGATTATGTAAGCAGTTGTATCTCTTGAATCCATATTCAGAGTGTTTTCAATGAAATCTATATTTGTTTTAGAAGTTAACTCTTTTGGATCCTTATCCATCATGTTTGCAGTTGTCTCTTTATGACCCAAATCCACTGTGTTATCATTTGTCATTTTGGGATCTATATCTGTGACAGCAGTTGTCTCTTTATGATCCAAATCCATTTTGTTATCATTTGTCATTTTGGGATCTATATCTGTGACAGTAGTTTCCTCTTTATGATCCAAATCCATTTTGTTATCATTTGTCATTTTGGGATCTATATCTGTGACAGCAGTTGTCTCTTTATGATCCAAATCCACTGTGTTATCATTTGTCATTTTGGGATCTATTTCCGCCATAGCAGTTGTCACTTTATGATCCAAATCCATTGTGTTATCATTTTTCATTTTGGGATCTATATCTGTGACAGCAGTTGTCTCGTTATGATAAATATCCAATGTGTGATCATTTGTCATTTTGGGATCTACATCCACCAAAGAAGTTGTCTCCTTATGATCCATATCCATTGTGTTATCATTTGTCATTTTTGGATCTATATCTGTGACAGCAGTTGTCTCTTTATGATCCAAATTGATTGTGTTATCATTTGTCATTTTGGGATCTATATCTGTGATCATCATAACAGTTGTCTCTTTGGGATCCATATCCAATGCATTATCATTTGTCATTTGGGGATCTATATCCGCCATAGAAGTTATCTCTTTAAGATTCAAATCCATTGCATTATCATTTGTCATTTTGGGATCTATATCCACCATAGCAGTTGTCTCTTTATGATCCAAATCCAATGTGTTAGCATTTATCATTTTGGGATCTATATCAGTGACAGCAGTTGTCTCTTTATGATCCAAATCCAATGTGTTAGCATTTGTCATTTTGGGATCTATATCTGTGACAGCAGTTGTCTCTTTATGATCCAAATCCATTGTGTTATCATTTGTCATTTTGGGATATATATCCGCCATAGCAGTTGTCTCTTTATGATCCAAATCCATTGTGTTATCATTTGTCATTTTGGGATCTATATCTGTGACAGCAGTTGTCTCTTTATGATCCAAATCCATTTTGTTATCATTTGTCATTTTGGGATCTATATCTGTGACAGCAGTTGTCTCTTTATGATCCATATCCACTGTGTTAGCATTTGTCATTTTGCGATCTATATCTGCCATAGCAGTTGTCTCTTTATGATCCAAATTCATTGTATTATCATATGTCATTTTGGGATCTATATCTGCTATGGCAGTTGATTCTTTATGATCCAAATCCACTGTTATCATTTGTCATTTTGGGATTTTTCCCTGAAATATAGTTTAGAAAATTTGAATATGTTCAAATTTAATCTGAAGCAAGCTTGTATACCTGGTTTTTAAACTTTTATGATATCAAACAAGGTTAAAAAACTACACTTCAAAACATAAAGCATTAAGCAAACCATATATTTCGGAATGCCAAATGTCCTTTTAAGAATTTTTCAATATAAGGCATATAGATGTCATACAATATGTTCTAACCTGGTATAGGAATTTAAGTGAAATTTCATGACCTTGATAAACCAGTTTTGTATTAATGTCTCTGATAAAAAAAGTGTTCAGACATCATATTTATGAACACTGAATTAAAATCTATAATTCTGAAATTTGTAGAAATCTGTATGTCTTTGCAATACCCATATCTAAAAAAAAACACTAGAAACACTAGCCAAATCTCCCAACCCAAACATTTGCAAACTAGGCAGTTTCAAACTCAACATGCACCCTCAGTGAACTTAACTGCTCAGATATGACCTTAACTCAAGTTCAAGACATCCTTGGGCCATGGATATCATTTGTCCTTTAAATCAGATTTGACTAAAATATAGCCCTGAAACAATTTTCAATTATACACTATCTATTACCTATAACTTTCATACAACCTTACATTATACATGAGATCAGTAAAGTGTCAAAAAATTCTTAAGCAGCTGTGAGTTATGCCTGGACATGTCTCTCAAAAAAGCAGTCCCTTTGATCTTGACTTTTCAGATATGACATTGAGTAAATGTCATGAAATACCCTTGGACAACAGGAAACATTTGTGTAAATGTTTTAAGAAATTCCTGCAAAGCACCACCCAGTAATTGTCTGATTTTTTATTTTTATGCCTTGGTGACTTTGACTTTAAACTTATAACCTAAAACCATTTATCAAAATGATTGTTACATCAATGCAAGCAAAATTTTAATAACCATGCTTAAATACAAGAAGTTGACAATGGGATAAGCTGTTAATGCGATCCTCCATATCTGTGGCATAGACCTTTGAATTCATGACCTCAATCCATGTATCAAATTTATTGTCACTAATACAAACAATTTTCAATTATACATACCTATACAAAAAGTTGACAGTGAAATAATCCACTATTTACGTGATCTTTCATATTCAAGATCTTGACTTTTGAACCCACGTCCTCAATCCATATCAAAATCATTGTAATATCAATACAAACCATTTTCTATTACAAAAAGTTGATAGATTGTGAGATAATTGGCAATTTATGTTTTTTATGTATCTATGACCTTAACCTTTGAACCTATGACCTCAATTCATATAACAATTTGATTGTTATATAAGATACAAACAATTTCCCAATATACATGACCATATAACAAGTTGATAGCTTTTGAGATATATTAACATATGCTAAAATTTGTAAATTCCTGATTAAGTATCTCACCATGTCCCCATTTGGAGCCTCACAGTCACATGTCTTAAGTAAAATTTATACATCTACATGAACCACTAAGCCCCCCCTCCCCTTTTTTTTCTTTTTTTTTTTTTGTGGGACCCCAAGGGAAGATAACCATTTCATTTGTATAAATCTGAAAGACTCTTACATGTACATCATTACTGCCAAATATCATAAATTTTAGCCAAGTAGTTCTGGAGGAGAAGATTGAAATGTAAATTTATACAAGATGGATGGCAGACAATGCATGAAAAACAGAGATCAGACTAGCTCCTCTGAACCTTTGGCTGTGGTGAGCTAATAATCTAATTATTTTGGCAACAAACTCAACCCAAATAAATCATAATTGTAACAACTTAAACTCATTAATATTAATTTACACTCAGTGTCTCCAGTAGGCTTAAGGCAATGTGGAGGGATTGTTCTTTAGTGTGCCATGCCTGCCATGACATTGGTTTTTAAATTGTCATCTGAATGACCTGGACGGGGTTTGGACCCGTCCTCCCACTTAGGAATAAAACACTCTACCAACCGAGCTTTCATAATGGAGTGGTAAATTAAGAGAAGTATGAGATATAGAATTGTTACAAAAACAAAAACATATTAGGAATACACAACCATTTTGGATATACAATAAAAACATACAGAAAATATATAAACAGATTAGGCCATCAATAATTCATGCCATAAGATTCCTTATAAATACAACAACAAAGTTATGGCAACCTGGCCCTGGTTTCACAATCCCACTCAAATCTGAGTGTAAACTCAACTCAGATTCATAAAATTTGCTCATGGATTAATGGATTAAATCTTGAAAAAACAAAAATACAAATACATTGTAGACAGATATTTATTGTATGAATTGATTATATAGATATAACCAAATACTAAAATTTATTTCAAATTTCAATCTGTTCCCTGAAATCACCAATTTTAAATCATGGAATTTCGAGTTGAGTGTACACTCAACTTTGAATGTGATTTGAAACCTGAGCCAGACTTGCATGTATAAATCAGCGTAGTAAATATCTAGAGTTATGAACCTTTCATATTCACTAGGTGTTCATACATCTATCATCTTGGTGTATCAAGTTTCAATTTGAAAGAAAGCTATACTCTTGCAAATAAAAACTGCACATTTCATGATGTTCATAATAAATTCAAATAAACATGTGTAAAATATAAATCTTACCCTCAAGGTCCAAGTCATCCAAAGATATTCCTGAATATTTATGTGCCTTTCCTCTCTCAACTGCCAAAAGAAGTTTTGATATTTTTGCCAATTCAATGACATCGTCTTGCAGTCTATAAAATTTGCAATGAACAGACAGTTCATGTCCCATATGCCTTGCAACTTCTGCAACATCAGTTTCTTTCATTCCAAACACCTGTAAGAATAAGAACAAACCATGTACAGGTCCTGTGTTTATATAACCCAAATTTTTCAATGATGATGTCTCTGCAAATTTTAAGTTTATTTCAGGTTTTATTGTTGAACCAAACATAAGACTGTTCACTATAGATTGTTCATTCGTATAAATTTAAAAAAATTAAACCATTTTATTCCTCAGGAATATTATACAACCAAGGATCTTCAGTTCTATTGGTCTTAGAAATTATTTTTTTAGAAACACAGCAAAACTTTCTATTGATTTTAACAAATATATAGAGGGAAGAAAGTTAAAAGATTTATAAATGCTCCAGGAGTTTTTATGTGTTATGCTACAAACAAAACTATCAATGGACATAAAAATTCTCTGGAGAATAAAATAACATGTACATGCACAACAGTAGCTAAATATTTTCTCATTGTAGGAAATTTTAAAGACTCTGGTTGCTCCAATTCAGGCACCTGTTCCAACACGTATTTTAAAGCTTCATGTCCTTGTATGAACTTGTCTTTGCCCTTTAAAATTACAATAAAATTTATCCATGAAACTGAACTTTCAACAAAAGGCTACAGCAATAATTATCTTTACAAATACAACTGTACTTCAAAATATTTACAAATTTACATTTGTATTCAACACTGATTTTTTTATCCGATATTTTCATTCAATATAGCAAATATTCTTGATTTAATGTATCAGATAGATTGATCAATATATAAAATATATACATGCAACTGATGCAAGTTGTATTTACATTGTGCAACTTTTCGCAAGATTATGAATTCGATAGCGTTTTACCACTATTGTAGCTCAGTTGTTAGAGTATGTGCTAGCTCTGTATGTTGGAGGTCAAGGGTTTTATTCCTGGCCAGGTCAGGTAAAAGACTTAAAAAGATGCCAGGTTCATCTTAATTTTTATTAAAAAAAAAAGCGATATATAATGGGTATTTTTTTTAAATGTCACATTAATCAGGCCCCTGTGGTAGTGACTGTTCTTTAGCTATGCACTCAGCATTTTAGAAATGAAAGTCATGGATCTTCTGGAAGAGCTCTTAAAACACCAATGTTCAGTGTCACAGTAGGCCTGGCAGGCTATTTAAGATTCCTCACTGCCCTAAGCAGACTACAAAAGGTATAAATTTCTGCCATTTCACCTATAGATGGTGGCATCTCGATACAATAAAAAATAATCTTAACTGGGACATAAAACTCCATTTAATCAATCAAATCAATCAGTTCGTCTAATATGTCATGTCATATCATGTTTGAGTAAAATGTCCAAATAAATTACCTTAGCAAAAACATAAGGATTTTCTGGATATACTTCTGTTGCATGCCTGAACTTATTAAGCTGGATTAAACCTGCTTTAGTTGCCGGTGTTAGCAGTACTGGGACTTTCTTGTTTTGCTCTCCCATTACTTCAACCAAGTCCATCCTAACAACAAAAACAAAGATTTAATAAAAAAAGCACAAGTTGCCAATTCCACTTTTTTGTGACATATACAATTACAGGTGGCTCAAACGGCAAGGTAATAAAAAGTAATTTTTACTACTTTTTATATATACTTTTTGAAAATGGTAGGACAGGGTTAATTATCAATTTTATAATTATTAATTTTAGGGCATGGTTAATTATAATTTCAACAACCTGAACTGAAGCCTTATCTACCTGTCAAATTAGGGTATTTGTCTGAATTAGCATATACAGTAGAACTTCGATGGCTCGAAGTCCATGGGACTTTGATCAAGTATTCTAGCCATCGAGCGACCGAATATCGAGGGCGATTTTCATTAGATTTAGGTTTCAGGCTCCAGTTTTTATTAACATGCATAAAATCGTGAAAATTGACAAACTCCACAGAAAAGTAAATGTCCCTTTAAAAATATTAAATTTACAATAATATCTTGAAGTTTTCAAACTTCATTAGTGATCAAAGTATTGAACTTCGAAGTGAAAATCTCTCGATATCGACTGTTCAGTTGAAGGAAATAGATTTGGTTGACAGTAAATAACAACAGCTGATGATATAAAATAAACTTACTTTATTATCGTTATAATACAGAGGACACGAATAATCACCGGAACTACCGATATTTCAAATTCCCATGCGCATTCCAAAGAAATGTAAATAACAGAATCTGAAATTCTTTGATGAGTAAAAAGACTATCACTATCATCTGGCGTGGACACAGGTGTTTTACCGATCAAGCACCCGCGAGTCGCAATTGGATTAAGAGATTACTGAACTAATCCCGGTTAATTACTAAATATGAGTAAAACTTTATGTTCAAAACGAGTTATTTTGTTTCGCTATATTACTTACGGTGAAATCTGTATCATGGCTTCAGCTTGTGTTTTGTTTACAATGATTGACCACGTGTCATTCAAATAAAATTGTATTCGAGCGAAAGAAGTTGAATTTTTACCAAATTTACACCTTTGAGAAAAATTTATTGTTCGAGCGAGCGGGGGTAATCTAGCTATCAAAGTTCGAGCCATTGAAGTTTATTTACATATGATGTAATAGGGATTTGTTCGGGACTGGCAGGTGACTTCGAGTTATCCAGGGTATTCGAGGGCACCCGAAGTTCGAGCGATCGAAGTTCTACTGTAATTGCTACCAAATATTTATCCTACTTTTTCAAAAACACTAAAGCGGAATTGCTGTCAGACATGTTTACCAATATAAAATCACAAATTCCATACCTTTTAGCTAATGCCTGTTCAAAGTTGCTGAGAGATTGATATATTCTTCATTGCTTCCCCTCCAGTCACCTCTCTCATTAAATTTTGTAATTTGCATCGCAGCAACTTCATTTCCTCTCCTAAAGTTGAACAATGTTAACTTTGTTAACAAGATATATGACAATATTCTCCAGTTTTCTTTTGTAGGGCATTTTTCTACTAGTTCACACTGTGTAGGCATTTCATTGTCCAAATAGTTCTGAAGTTTAGACAAATCTTTTGTCAATGGCAACATTTCTTTTTTATTAAATTTGTCCTCAACTGATGTCTGGTGAGCTAAACTTCCAATTTTACCTGACCAGTTCTTCGTATACATAAACATAAAGTCAGAAATTTCCTGTCTTTTTTCTCTGTCCCTTTTAACAACAGATTGTCCTTCACACATTTCTGCGAATTTTCGTATAATTTGACCTGTTTTCTTTGCAAGTTGAGGCTTTCCAAACATAACAACACCATTCAAACTTTTCTCCTTGCGTATCCCAACAAGAACCTTTACTGTTTCAACAAAGAATTCAAACCTATCAGGAGCTAGCAGTGACATTAAATTGGATGTTGTGACAGACTTGTCAAGAGAAAGCACAATATCCTTTATTCTTTGTAGTAGCCTCATTCTATACCTAACCTCATTGGCTCGCCTCTTCCTAGTCTCTCAAACTCACTTTTACCAAACATGATTATTCCTTCATCATTTTTCAATTTGTGGCCAATGTCATCATTCTGGATTGAACCTAAAACATGATAATAGAATTCCTCTTTGTCATTACTTGTTGTCACATGCTTAAGATTAACACCTGCTCCCTTCAAGATATTAATGCCATCCTTAATAAATTTTCTGCTTTCTTTTTCTTCTAGATCTGCAGGATAATTGTTTGTTAGCTCAAGTAAAGGTGCTGGCATGAACTTGCATTTTTTTGCATGTCTCCAAAGTTCACTTTTTAGATATAATTTCAAACAGTACTTGCATGGCAAATAATCATTAAATTCATGTTCACCTGCAACTGGTCTTTTGGCTACTATGAGTCCTTCTCCATCTTTGTTTCGATTTTGCAATAGATCTATATTGTAGAGGAAATCGCCTTCATTTCGGAGAGAATCTAAACATGCTCTCGTTCCAGCTGTGCTTTTTTACTTTGATTTGGAGGGGGTAGCTGTGCTATAGCTTTTTCATTTCCGTGTTTTTTACAAAGGTGTCTACTTATTTTCAGATCAAGTTTTCCACAGTAAAGGCAAGCATGTTTCTTACTATAATCCACTTTACTGTTTTTTCTTCTTTATTGTTGACAGTCATAACTTTTAATTTTCTTTTACCTAGAAAACAAAAATATCATGTGGATTTAACACAAAAAGTAAATTCAGTGAATTAATATTATTATTATTATGGATTTCCATTCAAATACACTGCTGTATGCAATGTAATTTAAAAAAACCTCTGATGTTAATATTTTTATTGTGGGATCATGCTGAAATTAAATTTAGTAAACAAAATGCAAATTAAATCTTATACTGTTTCGCTCAAGTGGCACTTTCATGCTTTATTTGCATTTAAATTTCAAACAAGATGTGTTTGTGAAATGCAAATGTCACAATTATTAAAATACAGTCAAACCTCACTTAAATGAATATTGGATAATTAGAAATTATTACATGAGTGTTTTCATATTGCACCCTATATCAGCCCTCAACCTATATCAGGCCCTTGGGCCAGAGAGGACCGAGGGCCTAATACAGGTTGAGGGCTGATATAGGGTGCGATATAAAACACTCATATCATAATCTTTTTATCACATATTTCATTCCCTACCATATTAAAAAAATAATAATAATAAATTGTGTTAATATGTTTTATTCATCATAATATAAAGCATTTATCACATATTGATGGTTGATAAAGGTCTTTTTGTATATGTGATAAAGTCTGGTTTAAGACACCTGTATCACAGGGGTGTAATAACCTATCAATATCAAGCCCCTATCGACATCAAGTTCACTTCAGGTTATATCAGGCCCATCGTTTTTGTTGTTTATCCGCTTCGAGTTTTAGAATAGAATGACTGATTGACTATGAAATTGCTAAATGATAAAGGACTTCTTGGAAGAAGTATACTGTAACTTAATAACGTAAGTTATGTATTCTATTGAAAAATACCCATAAAATTGTATAATTGTATAGCCAAAAGGGTGCATCTCCACTTAATTGCATAGGACCCCCCCTAAAAAAATTGTTATTAAGTTGGTAGGTTAGATAAGCTGTTGGAACCTCCCATGCTTAGAGGTAGCAGACCTTAGTCATAGGCAGGGTGTTGATGTTTTTCACTAAGAACCTGCTCATTTAAACTTGTTAATAGAGTACTTTGAAATATGACCAAGATGAGAGCTTCTCAGGTTGCACAAAATGCAACCTGCATTGGTTGACCATTGCACTATATTTCTGGGGAAAAAACTTCTAATAATACAATGCACTTCCTATGCCAAGAACCCATCATGAGTGTAAACATTGCCATGTGCTTTAAGAATGGTTGACACACTTCTCAAATTTATGGAGAATGAGACAACAAGACCTTGGCTTTTCTTAAAGAAAAAAGGGAATTATATTCCAGGATTCTGAAAGAATATGTACCATCTTACATAGTTCCGGGTTTGTTGACAATCTGTTTCTGTGAAAAGGTTCTATTTTGAAAATTAAATTTTACAATTTTGTGTGTGGTTCTCATAGTAACAAAATGTTTGCCAAAATTGTAAGAATTTGCATTTGGGTCATAAATGCAGTGTAGAAATTTTGTTTTAGTTCTGGATTAAAATAGTATCAACATTCGTGTTTATCTGGAAAATGTCTGCAATATGGGTGCATAAAAGGTGTTATGGTAAATGTTGACTAATTTTGGGGGACAATTCAATACCAAGGTCTGTAACCTAGAAGTTTTTTTGGGGTAACTTCAGAAAAATGGATATGTAATTGACCCCCCCCCCCCCACTTGACCAGAAGTCATGATGACATTCATAAAAGCTGTTTATTGGTTAATAGCATTTATCAGTTAATCGCATGTAATTTTAAAGCACAGGGGTTAAGCTTTCAACCAGGTTTGACCTATAGTAATTAGGGCCATTTTGGATGTTTGCATCCAACATCTAACAATAAACATATTTAGTTACTTATACCTTCTAGTTTATCTCCTGTGGTGGAATCAGCTGGTCTTATCTTTAACATACAACCATACCCCTGAAGTAAAAGGTGTTAAAAATTGATTAAAATGATGGCAGTAACTAACTGTTAATTATGCAAATTTTGCAAGGATAGAGTTTAAAAACTTTGCAACCATCAAATGATTGTACAAATACAAAATAATTGGTCTATTGATGTTTTACACATACATATTTTTTATAGATTCGATATTCAAACATTAACTCAAGTGCATTGACATAGAAAAGAAGAAAATAAAAACTAAACAAATATCAAGAATGTGTTGGGTTTTGTAAATATAAGAATTTATGTATTCAAGATGTTCATGTTTTAGTTGAATAAATATACATTTGGCTTTATGTTCGAATTTATGATTGTAAAGTCTGCAAGATGCAGCAAAATTAACCAGATCAAAATTTGGATATTATAAGGAATATCATAGACCAACAAGCCTGAAATATGCTTAATCATTGTTTGTAAATCATATTACACTCATTATTGACTAATGCTATCTACTACATTTATTTAGAAACATGCCAAGATTCTTCAAAAATTGTTTTTAAAAGTAAAAAATATAAAAATTTTCAACAATTACATGTAGGTATATTTATCTTCATTTGATTTTCAAATTTCATTCACCAATAGGCATAATCATGCAATGAAATTAGATATATATACAAGCATTAAAACTTACTCCTATTGGAATCACATCAGAATTATCAGAATCTGAATCTTGTACCATATCTAATATTGGAGGCTCCAGCACATTTGGCTCTACCATTGGTGAATCCTGCATGGACACAGATGCTGTTTTGAAAAATAAAAATGCATTTTGATAATAACCAGAGACAAAACTGTACACTGAAAACAAATACAAAAAGAAATTCATAATCTATCATAGAACTCTGTATAAATACAATCATGGCATCTGTTGATATACTATATTATGAAATTAAAATATCTACAAAGTTTTAATAAACAAAAACCTGAAGCTAACAAACAGACTGCCAGACAGGTATTAATTTGTTGATGATATCTGAATTTAATTATGTAATATCCTGGTTAAGGTCATTCAATTTGGGAAACAGCAATTATGATTGTAAAAGAGCTGAATATGTAATAAATGACAATAACTATAAAATCCAATATGGCTGACAGCAGCCATTGATTTTCAATCTGAAAATAACTCCAAAACTACCTCAAGTCACAAGTAACATACCTGTAATGATTAAAACATTTGCACAAAAATGTAAAAGAAGTTTAATGCATAAGCAAACAGACGGGCAAAGAGACAGGTAACATATCCGTAAAATTTTGCTATTAATCTCAAGTAAGGCAGCAATACATCAAAGGATTCTCAATTTCCTTGTCAAGTTGCAATTTCTAATCTGCATCATCTAATAATATCCCTCATCAAATTAATTGTTAAATCTGAACCAAGTTTCGGAGAGACGATTTTCAAAAAATTGGCTAATAATACCTCATTTGCATAATCTTGAAATTAGGTAAACAGAAAATTTCTTGGAAAAGTCCTATATTAATCATAAAGCTTTTGTATAAAGTCACAGTGACCATATTGGATTTGGATGGCAATGCTGGACCTAGTTTTTAATCCGTGTCATCCAAATATCATTAATTAAATGTATACTCTTGCAGCAACTTCTTTAAGATTATTGAGATTTTAAATAACTTAATATATAAAATAAATTACTAACCCTCAGATACAACTGTTAAACTATTACTGTAATCCATCATTGTATTAGTTGATATCTTGGGAAATGTGTCAGTGTTAGTAGTTGGCACCATAGGGTTCATGTCTACATTAGCCGTTGTTATAATGCAAGGATTTAGTCCAGATTCAGCCGTTGACTCAAATTGGTTCATGCTAACAAGATAAGCAACTGATAAGATGGAAGTCATGTCTGTGTTTGAAGCCAACCCTGTGGGATTTATGTCCATGTCAGTAGGTGACTCTATAATAATTACATCACTGCTAGAATTCATCTTGATGGCATCTATATCCAAGTTAGCAGGTATCTCAATGGAATCAATGTCCATGTAAGCAGCTGTCTCCATATGGTCCATGCATGTGTTAGCAGTTGTCTCTTTGTGGTCCATATAATTTTAACAGTTGTCTTTGTTGGATCCATGTTGTTTTGAGTAATTTTCATTACATGATGTATCTTTGTGTTAGCGCATGTCTCTATGGCTTCCAGGCCTGAAATAGCAGTTAATATTTTGGGATCCACATCTTTGCAACAGTTACTTGCATCTTTTCTTGATTAATATCGATTATGTAAGCAGTTGTATCTCTTGAATCCATATTCAGAGTGTTTTCAATGAAATCTATATTTGTTTTTAGAAGTTAACTCTTTTGGATCCTTATCCATCATGTTTGCAGTTGTCTCTTTATGACCCAAATCCACTGTGTTATCATTTGTCATTTTGGGATCTATATCTGTGACAGCAGTTGTCTCTTTATGATCCAAATCCATTTTGTTATCATTTGTCATTTTGGGATCTATATCTGTGACAGTAGTTTCCTCTTTATGATCCAAATCCATTTTGTTATCATTTGTCATTTTGGGATCTATATCTGTGACAGCAGTTGTCTCTTTATGATCCAAATCCACTGTGTTATCATTTGTCATTTTGGGATCTATTTCCGCCATAGCAGTTGTCACTTTATGATCCAAATCCATTGTGTTATCATTTTTCATTTTGGGATCTATATCTGTGACAGCAGTTGTCTCGTTATGATAAATATCCAATGTGTGATCATTTGTCATTTTGGGATCTACATCCACCAAAGAAGTTGTCTCCTTATGATCCATATCCATTGTGTTATCATTTGTCATTTTTGGATCTATATCTGTGACAGCAGTTGTCTCTTTATGATCCAAATTGATTGTGTTATCATTTGTCATTTTGGGATCTATATCTGTGATCATCATAACAGTTGTCTCTTTGGGATCCATATCCAATGCATTATCATTTGTCATTTGGGATCTATATCCGCCATAGAAGTTATCTCTTTAAGATTCAAATCCATTGCATTATCATTTGTCATTTTGGGATCTATATCCACCATAGCAGTTGTCTCTTTATGATCCAAATCCAATGTGTTAGCATTTATCATTTTGGGATCTATATCAGTGACAGCAGTTGTCTCTTTATGATCCAAATCCAATGTGTTAGCATTTGTCATTTGGGATCTATATCTGTGACAGCAGTTGTCTCTTTATGATCCAAATCCATTGTGTTATCATTTGTCATTTTGGGATATATATCCGCCATAGCAGTTGTCTCTTTATGATCCAAATCCATTGTGTTATCATTTGTCATTTTGGGATCTATATCTGTGACAGCAGTTGTCTCTTTATGATCCAAATCCATTTTGTTATCATTTGTCATTTGGGATCTATATCTGTGACAGCAGTTGTCTCTTTATGATCCATATCCACTGTGTTAGCATTTGTCATTTTGCGATCTATATCTGCCATAGCAGTTGTCTCTTTATGATCCAAATTCATTGTATTATCATATGTCATTTTGGGATCTATATCTGCTATGGCAGTTGATTCTTTATGATCCAAATCCACTGTTATCATTTGTCATTTTGGGATTTTTCCCTGAAATATAGTTTAGAAAATTTGAATATGTTCAAATTTAATCTGAAGCAAGCTTGTATACCTGGTTTTTAAACTTTTATGATATCAAACAAGGTTAAAAAACTACACTTCAAAACATAAAGCATTAAGCAAACCATATATTTCGGAATGCCAAATGTCCTTTTAAGAATTTTTCAATATAAGGCATATAGATGTCATACAATATGTTCTAACCTGGTATAGGAATTTAAGTGAAATTTCATGACCTTGATAAACCAGTTTTGTATTAATGTCTCTGATAAAAAAAGTGTTCAGACATCATATTTATGAACACTGAATTAAAATCTATAATTCTGAAATTTGTAGAAATCTGTATGTCTTTGCAATACCCATATCTAAAAAAAAACACTAGAAACACTAGCCAAATCTCCCAACCCAAACATTTGCAAACTAGGCAGTTTCAAACTCAACATGCACCCTCAGTGAACTTAACTGCTCAGATATGACCTTAACTCAAGTTCAAGACATCCTTGGGCCATGGATATCATTTGTCCTTTAAATCAGATTTGACTAAAATATAGCCCTGAAACAATTTTCAATTATACACTATCTATTACCTATAACTTTCATACAACCTTACATTATACATGAGATCAGTAAAGTGTCAAAAAATTCTTAAGCAGCTGTGAGTTATGCCTGGACATGTCTCTCAAAAAAGCAGTCCCTTTGATCTTGACTTTCAGATATGACATTGAGTAAATGTCATGAAATACCCTTGGACAACAGGAAACATTTGTGTAAATGTTTTAAGAAATTCCTGCAAAGCACCACCCAGTAATTGTCTGATTTTTTATTTTTATGCCTTGGTGACTTTGACTTTAAACTTATAACCTAAAACCATTTATCAAAATGATTGTTACATCAATGCAAGCAAAATTTTAATAACCATGCTTAAATACAAGAAGTTGACAATGGGATAAGCTGTTAATGCGATCCTCCATATCTGTGGCATAGACCTTTGAATTCATGACCTCAATCCATGTATCAAATTTATTGTCACTAATACAAACAATTTTCAATTATACATACCTATACAAAAAGTTGACAGTGAAATAA
Organism: Tegillarca granosa; assembly: GCA_029721355.1. Classification (NCBI taxonomy): domain Eukaryota; kingdom Metazoa; phylum Mollusca; class Bivalvia; order Arcoida; family Arcidae; genus Tegillarca; species Tegillarca granosa. The sequence continues at coordinate 18,337,351 of CM056606.1, read as the reverse complement.
TCCACTATTTACGTGATCTTTCATATTCAAGATCTTGACTTTTGAACCCACGTCCTCAATCCATATCAAAATCATTGTAATATCAATACAAACCATTTTCTATTACAAAAAGTTGATAGATTGTGAGATAATTGGCAATTTATGTTTTTTATGTATCTATGACCTTAACCTTTGAACCTATGACCTCAATTCATATAACAATTTGATTGTTATATAAGATACAAACAATTTCCCAATATACATGACCATATAACAAGTTGATAGCTTTTGAGATATATTAACATATGCTAAAATTTGTAAATTCCTGATTAAGTATCTCACCATGTCCCCATTTGGAGCCTCACAGTCACATGTCTTAAGTAAAATTTATACATCTACATGAACCACTAAGCCCCCCCTCCCCTTTTTTTCTTTTTTTTTTTTTGTGGGACCCCAAGGGAAGATAACCATTTCATTTGTATAAATCTGAAAGACTCTTACATGTACATCATTACTGCCAAATATCATAAATTTTAGCCAAGTAGTTCTGGAGGAGAAGATTGAAATGTAAATTTATACAAGATGGATGGCAGACAATGCATGAAAAACAGAGATCAGACTAGCTCCTCTGAACCTTTGGCTGTGGTGAGCTAATAATCTAATTATTTTGGCAACAAACTCAACCCAAATAAATCATAATTGTAACAACTTAAACTCATTAATATTAATTTACACTCAGTGTCTCCAGTAGGCTTAAGGCAATGTGGAGGGATTGTTCTTTAGTGTGCCATGCCTGCCATGACATTGGTTTTTAAATTGTCATCTGAATGACCTGGACGGGGTTTGGACCCGTCCTCCCACTTAGGAATAAAACACTCTACCAACCGAGCTTTCATAATGGAGTGGTAAATTAAGAGAAGTATGAGATATAGAATTGTTACAAAAACAAAAACATATTAGGAATACACAACCATTTTGGATATACAATAAAAACATACAGAAAATATATAAACAGATTAGGCCATCAATAATTCATGCCATAAGATTCCTTATAAATACAACAACAAAGTTATGGCAACCTGGCCCTGGTTTCACAATCCCACTCAAATCTGAGTGTAAACTCAACTCAGATTCATAAAATTTGCTCATGGATTAATGGATTAAATCTTGAAAAAACAAAAATACAAATACATTGTAGACAGATATTTATTGTATGAATTGATTATATAGATATAACCAAATACTAAAATTTATTTCAAATTTCAATCTGTTCCCTGAAATCACCAATTTTAAATCATGGAATTTCGAGTTGAGTGTACACTCAACTTTGAATGTGATTTGAAACCTGAGCCAGACTTGCATGTATAAATCAGCGTAGTAAATATCTAGAGTTATGAACCTTTCATATTCACTAGGTGTTCATACATCTATCATCTTGGTGTATCAAGTTTCAATTTGAAAGAAAGCTATACTCTTGCAAATAAAAACTGCACATTTCATGATGTTCATAATAAATTCAAATAAACATGTGTAAAATATAAATCTTACCCTCAAGGTCCAAGTCATCCAAAGATATTCCTGAATATTTATGTGCCTTTCCTCTCTCAACTGCCAAAAGAAGTTTTGATATTTTTGCCAATTCAATGACATCGTCTTGCAGTCTATAAAATTTGCAATGAACAGACAGTTCATGTCCCATATGCCTTGCAACTTCTGCAACATCAGTTTCTTTCATTCCAAACACCTGTAAGAATAAGAACAAACCATGTACAGGTCCTGTGTTTATATAACCCAAATTTTTCAATGATGATGTCTCTGCAAATTTTAAGTTTATTTCAGGTTTTATTGTTGAACCAAACATAAGACTGTTCACTATAGATTGTTCATTCGTATAAATTTAAAAAAATTAAACCATTTTATTCCTCAGGAATATTATACAACCAAGGATCTTCAGTTCTATTGGTCTTAGAAATTATTTTTTTAGAAACACAGCAAAACTTTCTATTGATTTTAACAAATATATAGAGGGAAGAAAGTTAAAAGATTTATAAATGCTCCAGGAGTTTTTATGTGTTATGCTACAAACAAAACTATCAATGGACATAAAAATTCTCTGGAGAATAAAATAACATGTACATGCACAACAGTAGCTAAATATTTTCTCATTGTAGGAAATTTTAAAGACTCTGGTTGCTCCAATTCAGGCACCTGTTCCAACACGTATTTTAAAGCTTCATGTCCTTGTATGAACTTGTCTTTGCCCTTTAAAATTACAATAAAATTTATCCATGAAACTGAACTTTCAACAAAAGGCTACAGCAATAATTATCTTTACAAATACAACTGTACTTCAAAATATTTACAAATTTACATTTGTATTCAACACTGATTTTTTTATCCGATATTTTCATTCAATATAGCAAATATTCTTGATTTAATGTATCAGATAGATTGATCAATATATAAAATATATACATGCAACTGATGCAAGTTGTATTTACATTGTGCAACTTTTCGCAAGATTATGAATTCGATAGCGTTTTTACCACTATTGTAGCTCAGTTGTTAGAGTATGTGCTAGCTCTGTATGTTGGAGGTCAAGGGTTTTATTCCTGGCCAGGTCAGGTAAAAGACTTAAAAAGATGCCAGGTTCATCTTAATTTTTATTAAAAAAAAAGCGATATATAATGGGTATTTTTTTTAAATGTCACATTAATCAGGCCCCTGTGGTAGTGACTGTTCTTTAGCTATGCACTCAGCATTTTAGAAATGAAAGTCATGGATCTTCTGGAAGAGCTCTTAAAACACCAATGTTCAGTGTCACAGTAGGCCTGGCAGGCTATTTAAGATTCCTCACTGCCCTAAGCAGACTACAAAAGGTATAAATTTCTGCCATTTCACCTATAGATGGTGGCATCTCGATACAATAAAAAATAATCTTAACTGGGACATAAAACTCCATTTAATCAATCAAATCAATCAGTTCGTCTAATATGTCATGTCATATCATGTTTGAGTAAAATGTCCAAATAAATTACCTTAGCAAAAACATAAGGATTTTCTGGATATACTTCTGTTGCATGCCTGAACTTATTAAGCTGGATTAAACCTGCTTTAGTTGCCGGTGTTAGCAGTACTGGGACTTTCTTGTTTTGCTCTCCCATTACTTCAACCAAGTCCATCCTAACAACAAAACAAAGATTTAATAAAAAAAGCACAAGTTGCCAATTCCACTTTTTTGTGACATATACAATTACAGGTGGCTCAAAACGGCAAGGTAATAAAAAGTAATTTTTACTACTTTTTATATATACTTTTTGAAAATGGTAGGACAGGGTTAATTATCAATTTTATAATTATTAATTTTAGGGCATGGTTAATTATTAATTTCAACAACCTGAACTGAAGCCTTATCTACCTGTCAAATTAGGGTATTTGTCTGAATTAGCATATACAGTAGAACTTCGATGGCTCGAAGTCCATGGGACTTTGATCAAGTATTCTAGCCATCGAGCGACCGAATATCGAGGGCGATTTTCATTAGATTTAGGTTTCAGGCTCCAGTTTTTATTAACATGCATAAAATCGTGAAAATTGACAAACTCCACAGAAAAGTAAATGTCCCTTTAAAAATATTAAATTTACAATAATATCTTGAAGTTTTCAAACTTCATTAGTGATCAAAGTATTGAACTTCGAAGTGAAAATCTCTCGATATCGACTGTTCAGTTGAAGGAAATAGATTTGGTTGACAGTAAATAACAACAGCTGATGATATAAAATAAACTTACTTTATTATCGTTATAATACAGAGGACACGAATAATCACCGGAACTACCGATATTTCAAATTCCCATGCGCATTCCAAAGAAATGTAAATAACAGAATCTGAAATTCTTTGATGAGGTAAAAAGACTATCACTATCATCTGGCGTGGACACAGGTGTTTTACCGATCAAGCACCCGCGAGTCGCAATTGGATTAAGAGATTACTGAACTAATCCCGGTTAATTACTAAATATGAGTAAAACTTTATGTTCAAAACGAGTTATTTTGTTTCGCTATATTACTTACGGTGAAATCTGTATCATGGCTTCAGCTTGTGTTTTGTTTACAATGATTGACCACGTGTCATTCAAATAAAATTGTATTCGAGCGAAAGAAGTTGAATTTTTACCAAATTTACACCTTTGAGAAAAATTTATTGTTCGAGCGAGCGGGGGTAATCTAGCTATCAAAGTTCGAGCCATTGAAGTTTATTTACATATGATGTAATAGGGATTTGTTCGGGACTGGCAGGTGACTTCGAGTTATCCAGGGTATTCGAGGCACCGAAGTTCGAGCGATCGAAGTTCTACTGTAATTGCTACCAAATATTTATCCTACTTTTTCAAAAACACTAAAGCGGAATTGCTGTCAGACATGTTTACCAATATAAAATCACAAATTCCATACCTTTTAGCTAATGCCTGTTCAAAGTTGCTGAGAGATTGATATATTTCTTCATTGCTTCCCCTCCAGTCACCTCTCTCATTAAATTTTGTAATTTGCATCGCAGCAACTTCATTTCCTCTCCTAAAGTTGAACAATGTTAACTTTGTTAACAAGATATATGACAATATTCTCCAGTTTTCTTTTGTAGGGCATTTTTCTACTAGTTCACACTGTGTAGGCATTTCATTGTCCAAATAGTTCTGAAGTTTAGACAAATCTTTTGTCAATGGCAACATATCTTTTTTATTAAATTTGTCCTCAACTGATGTCTGGTGAGCTAAACTTCCAATTTTACTTGACCAGTTCTTCGTATACATAAACATAAAGTCAGAAATTTCCTGTCTTTTTTCTCTGTCCCTTTTAACAACAGATTGTCCTTCACACATTTCTGCGAATTTTCGTATAATTTGACCTGTTTTCTTTGCAAGTTGAGGCTTTCCAAACATAACAACACCATTCAAACTTTTCTCCTTGCGTATCCCAACAAGAACCTTTACTGTTTCAACAAAGAATTCAAACCTATCAGGAGCTAGCAGTGACATTAAATTGGATGTTGTGACAGACTTGTCAAGAGAAAGCACAATATCCTTTATTCTTTGTAGTAGCCTCATTCTATACCTAACCTCATTGGCTCGCCTTCTTCCTAGTCTCTCAAACTCACTTTTACCAAACATGATTATTCCTTCATCATTTTTCAATTTGTGGCCAATGTCATCATTCTGGATTGAACCTAAAACGTGATAATAGAATTCCTCTTTGTCATTACTTGTTGTCACATGCTTAAGATTAACACCTGCTCCCTTCAAGATATTAATGCCATCCTTAATAAATTTTCTGCTTTCTTTTTCTTCTAGATCTGCAGGATAATTGTTTGTTAGCTCAAGTAAAGGTGCTGGCATGAACTTGCATTTTTTTGCATGTCTCCAAAGTTCACTTTTTAGATATAATTTCAAACAGTACTTGCATGGCAAATAATCATTAAATTCATGTTCACCTGCAACTGGTCTTTTGGCTACTATGAGTCCTTCTCCATCTTTGTTTCGATTTTGCAATAGATCTATATTGTAGAGGAAATCGCCTTCATTTCGGAGAGAATCTAAAACATGCTCTTGTTCCAGCTGTGCTTTTTTACTTTGATTTGGAGGGGGTAGCTGTGCTATAGCTTTTTCATTTCCGTGTTTTTTACAAAGGTGTCTACTTATTTTCAGATCAAGTTTTCCACAGTAAAGGCAAGCATGTTTCTTACTATAATCCACTTTACTGTTTTTTTCTTCTTTATTGTTGACAGTCATAACTTTTAATTTTCTTTTACCTAGAAAACAAAAATATCATGTAGATTTAACACAAAAAGTAAATTCAGTGAATTAATATTATTATTATTATGTGATTTGCATTCAAATACACTGCTGTATGCAATGTAATTTAAAAAAACCTCTGATGTTAATATTTTTATTGTGGGATCATGCTGAAATTAAATTTAGTAAACAAAATGCAAATTAAATCTTATACTGTTTCGCTCAAGTGGCACTTTCATGCTTTATTTGCATTTAAATTTCAAACAAGATGTGTTTGTGAAATGCAAATGTCACAATTATTAAAATACAGTCAAACCTCACTTAAATGAATATTGGATAATTAGAAATTATTACATGAGTGTTTTCATATTGCACCCTATATCAGCCCTCAACCTATATCAGGCCCTTGGGCCAGAGAGGACCGAGGGCCTAATATAGGTTGAGGGCTGATATAGGGTGCGATATGAAAACACTCATATCATAATCTTTTTATCACATATTTCATTCCCTACCATATTAAAAAAATAATAATAATAAATTGTGTTAATATGTTTTATTCATCATAATATAAAGCATTTATCACATATTGATGGTTGATAATGGTCTTTTTGTATATGTGATAAAGTCTGGTTTAAGACACCTGTATCACAGGGGTGTAATAACCTATCAATATCAAGCCCCTATCGACATCAAGTTCACTTCAGGTTATATCAGGCCCATCGTTTTTGTTGTTTATCCGCTTCGAGTTTTAGAATAGAATGACTGATTGACTATGAAATTGCTAAATGATAAAGGACTTCTTGGAAGAAGTAAGTACTGTAACTTAATAACGTAAGTTATGTATTCTATTGAAAAATACCCATAAAAATAGCCAAAAGGGTGCATCTCCACTTAATTGCATAGGACCCCCCCTAAAAAAATTGTTATTAAGTTGGTAGGTTAGATAAGCTGTTGGAACCTCCCATGCTTAGATGTAGCAGACCTTAGTCATAAAGCAGGGTGTTGGATGTTTTTCACTAAGAACCTGCTCATTTAAACTTGTTAATAGATAGTACTTTGAAATATGACCAAGATGAGAGCTTCTCAGGTTGCACAAAATGCAACCTGCATTGGTTGACCATTGCACTATATTTCTGGGGAAAAAACTTCTAATAATACAATGCACTTCCTATGCCAAGAACCCATCATAAGTGTAAACATTGCCATGTGCTTTAAGAATGGTTGACACACTTCTCAAATTTATGGAGAATGAGACAACAAAACCTTGGCTTTTCTTAAAGAAAAAAGGGAATTATATTCCAGGATTCTGAAAGAATATGTACCATCTTACATAGTTCCGGGTTTGTTGACAATCTGTTTCTGTGAAAAGGTTCTATTTTGAAAATTAAATTTTACAATTTTGTGTGTGGTTCTCATAGTAACAAAATGTTTGCCAAAATTGTAAGAATTTGCATTTGGGTCATAAATGCAGTGTAGAAATTTTGTTTTAGTTCTGGATTAAAATAGTATCAACATTCGTGTTTATCTGGAAAATGTCTGCAATATGGGTGCATAAAAAAGGTGTTATGGTAAATGTTGACTAATTTTGGGGGACAATTCAATACCAAGGTCTGTAACCTAGAAGTTTTTTTGGGGTAACTTCAGAAAAATGGATATGTAATTTACCCCCCCCCCCACTTGACCAGAAGTCATGATGACATTCATAAAAGCTGTTTATTGGTTAATAGCATTTATCAGTTAATCGCATGTAATTTTAAAGCACAGGGGTTAAGCTTTCAACCAGGTTTGACCTATAGTAATTAGGACCATTTGGCCATTTTGGATGTTTGCATCCAACATCTAACAATAAACATATTTAGTTACTTATACCTTCTAGTTTATCTCCTGTGGTGGAATCAGCTGGTCTTATCTTTAACATACAACCATACCCCTGAAGTAAAAGGTGTTAAAAATTGATTAAAATGATGGCAGTAACTAACTGTTAATTATGCAATTTTGCAAGGATAGAGTTTAAAAACTTTGCAACCATCAAATGATTGTACAAATACAAAATAATTGGTCTATTGATGTTTTACACATACATATTTTTTATAGATTCGATATTCAAACATTAACTCAAGTGCATTGACATAGAAAAGAAGAAAATAAAAACTAAACAAATATCAAGAATGTGTTTGGTTTGTAAATATAAGAATTTATGTATTCAAGATGTTCATGTTTTAGTTGAATAAATATATACATTTGGCTTTATGTTCGAATTTATGATTGTAAAGTCTGCAAGATGCAGCAAAATTAACCAGATCAAAATTTGGATATTATAAGGAATATCATGGACCAACAAGCCTGAAATATGCTTAATCATTGTTTGTAAATCATATTACACTCATTATTGACTAATGCTATCTACTACATTTATTTAGAAACATGCCAAGATTCTTCAAAAATTGTTTTTAAAAGTAAAAAATATAAAAATTTTCAACAATTACATGTAGGTATATTTATCTTCATTTGATTTTCAAATTTCATTCACCAATAGGCATAATCATGCAATGAAATTAGATATATATACAAGCATTAAAACTTACTCCTATTGGAATCACATCAGAATTATCAGAATCTGAATCTTGTACCATATCTAATATTGGAGGCTCCAGCACATTTGGCTCTACCATTTGTGAATCCTGCATGGACACAGATGCTTTTTGAAAAATAAAAATGCATTTTGATAATAACCAGAGACAAAACTGTACACTGAAAACCAATACAAAAAGAAATTCATAATCTATCATAGAAACTCTGTATAAATACAATCATGCATCTGTTGATATGCTATATTATGAAATTAAAATATCTACAAAGTTTTAATAAACAAAAACTGAAGCTAACAAACAGACTGCCAGACAGGTATGAATTTGTTGATGATATCTGAATTTAATTATGTAATATCCTGGTTAAGGTCATTCAATTTGGGAAAAGGCGATTATGGATTATAAAAGAGCTGAATATAGTAATAAATGACAATAACTATAAAATCCAATATGGCTGACAGCAGCCATTGATTTTCAATCTGGAAAATAACTCCAAAACTACCTCAAGTCACAAGTAACATACCTGTAATGATTAAAAACATTTGCACAAAAATGTAAAAGAAGTTTAATGCATAAGCAAAAGGGAACAGAAAGACAGACGGGCAAAGAGACAGGTAACATATCCGTAAAATTTTGCTATTAATCTCAAGTAAAGGCAGCAATACATCAAAGGATTCTCAATTTCCTTGTCAAGTTGAAATTCTAATCTGCATCATCTAATAATATCCCTCATCAAATTAATTGTTAAATCTGAACCAAGTTTCAGGAGAGACGATTTTCAAAAAATTGGCTAATAATACCTCATTTGCATAATCTTGAAATTGGGTAAACAGAAAATTTCTTGGAAAAGTCCTATATTAATCATAAAGCTTTTGTATAAAGTCACAGTGACCATATTGGATTTGGATGGCAATGCTGGACCTAGTTTTTAATCCGTGTCATCCAAATATCATCATTAATTAAATGTATACTCTTGCAGCAACTTCTTTAAGATTATTGAGATTTTAAATAACTTAATATATAAAATAAATTACTAACCCTCAGATACAACTGTTAAACTATTACTGTAATCCATCATTGTATTAGTTGATATCTTGGGAAATGTGTCAGTGTTAGTAGTTGGCACCATAGGGTTCATGTCTACATTAGCCGTTGTTATAATGCAAGGATTTAGTCCAGATTCAGCCGTTGACTCAAATTGGTTCATGCTAACAAGATTAGCAACTGATAAGATGGAAGTCATGTCTGTGTTTGAAGCAAACCCTGTGGGATTTATGTCCATGTTAGTAGGTGACTCTATAATAATTACATCACTGCTAGAATTCATCTTGATGGCATCTATATCCAAGTTAGCAGGTATCTCAATGGAATCAATGTCCATGTAAGCAGCTGTCTCCATATGGTCCATGCATGTGTTAGCAGTTGTCTCTTTGTGGTCCATATTAATTTTAACAGTTGTCTTTGTTGGATCCATGTTGTTTTGAGTAGTTTTCATTACATGATGTATCTTTGTGTTAGCACATGTCTCTATGGCTTCCAGGCCTGAAATAGCAGTTAATATTTTGGGATCCACATCTTTTGCAACAGTTACTTGCACCTTTTCTTGATTAATATCGATTATGTAAGCAGTTGTATCTCTTGGATCCATATTCAGAGTGTTTTCAATGATATCTATATTTGTTTTAGAAGTTAACTCTTTTGGATCCTTATCCATCATGTTTGCAGTTGTCTCTTTATGACCCAAATCCATTGTGTTATCATTTGTCATTTTGGGATCTATATCTGTGACAGCAGTTGTCTCTTTATGATCCAAATCCATTTTGTTATCATTTGTCATTTTGGGATCTATATCTGTGACAGTAGTTTCCTCTTTATGATCCAAATCCATTTTGTTATCATTTGTCATTTTGGGATCTATATCTGTGACAGCAGTTGTCTCTTTATGATCCAAATCCACTGTGTTATCATTTGTCATTTTGGGATCTATTTCCGCCATAGCAGTTGTCACTTTATGATCCAAATCCATTGTGTTATCATTTTTCATTTTGGGATCTATATCTGTGACAGCAGTTGTCTCGTTATGATAAATATCCAATGTGTGATCATTTGTCATTTTGGGATCTACATCCACCAAAGAAGTTGTCTCCTTATGATCCATATCCATTGTGTTATCATTTGTCATTTTTGGATCTATATCTGTGACAGCAGTTGTCTCTGTATGATCAAAATTGATTGTGTTATCATTTGTCATTTTGAGATCTATATCTGTGATCATCATAACAGTTGTCTCTTTGGGATCCATATCCAATGCATTATCATTTGTCATTTGGGGATCTATATCCGCCATAGAAGTTATCTCTTTAAGATCCAAATCCATTGCATTATCATTTGTCATTTTGGGATCTATATCCACCATAGCAGTTGTCTCTTTATGATCCAAATCCCATGTGTTAGCATTTGTCATTTTGGGATCTATATCAGTGACATAATAATAGTGTCATAAATAATTGACTCAGATCAAACAGGTTATGTAAAAAATAGGTTTATTGGGGAAAATATTAGAACCATATCAGATTTGATAAGTTTAACTAAGTTGAATAATATTCCAGGAATAATTCTTTTGGTGGACTTCGAAAAAGCTTTCGATACTGTTGAATGGAAATACATGGATGAGGTACTTAGAAAATTTGGTTTTGATGATGACTTTAGAAAATGGATTAAAATTTTTTTATACAGATATTAGTAGTTGTATTGTAAATAATGGTTATTCATCAGAGTTCTTTCTAATAACTAGAGGTGTAAGACAAGGGTGTCCACTGTCCCCTTACCTTTTTATATTAGTTATTGAAACTCTAGCTATTTCAATAAGAAACAATAACAACATTAAAGGCATAAAATTTGGAGATCTGGAATTGAAACTCAGTCTTCTAGCTGATGATACAACTTGTTTTTTACATAACGAATTTTCTGGTTTTGAAGCTTTAAATTCTTTTGAAACTTTCAAACATTGTTCCGGCTTAAAAATTAACTTAGATAAAACTGAAGCTATATGGGTAGGATCTTGTCGATATTATAAAGCTGGAATATTACCTGTTAAGTGGAATTCATTTGAATTTTTTACACTTGGCATATGGTTTAGTACAGAAAATGAACAAAATGTAGCTGCAAAAAATTACAGTTCCAAACTTGATGATCTAAAAGCTACCTTAAATCTGTGGAAAATGCGAAATCTTAGCCTAATTGGAAAAGTGTTAATTCTTAAATCTCTGGCTTTATCCAAATTTGTTTATCCTCTTTCCGTTACTTCTTGCTCCAAAAGATTTTGTAAAAAATGTTCAAAAAGAGATAAACAAATTCATTTGGAATAATGAAATCCCAAAAATAAAACACGATGTTGCAATTCAAAATATAAAAAGTGGGGGTTTAAAAATTCCAGATTTTGAAAATCAAATTATGTCACTAAAGTTAGGATGGATAAAACGTCTTTTAAATGACAACAATTCAAAATATAAGTATCTTCTGCAGCAATATTTAAATAATGTTAAAATTAAGGATATTTTTCACACTAAATGTTATAAAATAAGTGATTTTTTCAACTTGCCTCATTTTTATCAAGAAATTTTTTCTTATTGGTATAAATTCAAAACTTTTAATAAAGAAATAAATGTCTTCAAAGAAAGTCTATGGTTCAATGATGCTATCTGTATAACCAACAAACCAATATTTTTTAAAGAATGGTATATCAAAGGAATCTGCTTTTTAAATGACATTCTTGATGAAAATGGGGAATTTTTACAGCTTGATGAGCTAGAGCTGAAGCTTGGTTTTAAAATATTTTTTCTTCAATATTACAGTATAAGATCTGCAATACCATTTTCATGGAAAACTTTTTGTAGAACAAATAAAAGAAATGTTGTCAACAGGGATGTTTTGACAGTAAATTATAATAACAAAAATATCCCTGTTGCCAAGATTTCATGTAAAGATTATTATTGGGCCTTTACAGAAAGTAGGTATGAATCTCCAACATGTATTAGAAAATGGTCAAATATTATTGAGAAAGAATTTGATGAAAGAATTTTTAGAAACATTTTTACTTTACCATTTAATTGTTCATTAGAAACAAAACTACAATCTTTTCAGTTCAAACTTATTCATGGTTTTCTAGCACATGATGCACTTTTATTTAAAATGAAAATTAAGTCTTCTCCTCTTTGTAGAAAGTGTTCACTTAATGTTGAAGAAACATTACAACACAAATTCTTTCTCTGTCCACAAATTGTTGTGTTCTGGAATCAATTCAAATCATGGTGGAACTCTTTAGAAATATGTTACATAGACAGTATAACTTGTAAAGATATTATTTTTGGTTTTTATGACATATCTTGTTATCCTTTAAACTTTTTGTGTACTGTTAGGTAAATACTATATTCACAGTTTTAACAATTTTGCTTCAACTCCTTCAATTCGTTTTGAAACTTTCATAAAGATTTTACAAAGAAAACTCACCATTTTGAAACTTATTTTTTGTGCCAAGAAAAAGAATGAATTGTTCTCAGAATATTTCTCTACCATTCTACAAAAATCACCTAAACACTTTATTATTTTTCGAAAACTGATAAGAACAAACCCTTTTCATTAGATTTATCAAAAAAGTTTAATAGTATTTACCTATAAACACATATTTGTGCCTAAGTGAAAGAGCGTGATGGTGAAAACAAATGTATTTGAACTTTTTGCATTTCTGTTATCAAATGTGACATGTGACTATTGTTAAATTTTGTTTAAAGTACAAAAAGAGCCAATAAAAAAAAAATGATGTCTCTTTATTATCCAAATCCAATGTGTTAGCATTTATCATTTTGGGATCTATATTAGTGACAGCAGTTGTCTCTTTATGATCAAAATCCACTGTGTTATCATTTGTCATTTTTGGATCTATATCTGTGACAGCAGTTGTCTCTTTATGATCCAAATCCATTGTGTTATCATTTGTCATTTTGGGATCTATATCCGCCATAGCAGTTGTCTCTTTATGATCCAAATCCATTGTGTTATCATTTGTCATTTTGGGATCTATATCAGTGACAGCAGTTGTCTCTTTATGATCCAAATCCACTGTGTTATCATTTGTCATTTTGGGATCTATATCTGTGACAGCAGTTGTCTCTTTATGATCCAAATCCATTGTGTTATCATTTGTCATTTTGGGATCTATATCCGCCATAGCAGTTGTCTCTTTATGATCCAAATCCATTGTGTTATCATTTGTCATTTTGGGATCTATATCTGTGACAGCAGTTGTCTCCTTATGATCCAAATCCATTTTGTTATCATTTGTCATTTTGGGATCTATATCTGTGACAGCAGTTGTCTCTTTCTCATCCATATCCACTGTGTTAGCATTTGTCATTTTGCGATCTATATCTGCCATGGCAGTTGACTCTTTATGATCCAAATTAATTGTATTATCATATGTCATTTTGGGATCTATACACTGTTATCATTTGTTATTTTGGGATTTTTCCCTGAAATATAGTTTAGAAAATTTGAATATGTTCAAATTTAATCTGAAGCAAGCTTGTATACCTGGTTTCTAAATTTTTATGATATCAAACAAGGTCAAAAGACTACACTTCAAAACATAAAGCATTATCTTAAGCAAACCATATATTTCGGTATGCCAAACGTCCTTTTAGGAATTTTTCAATATAAGGCATATAGATGTCATACAATATGTTCTAACCTGGTATAGGAATTTAAGTGAAATTTCATGACCTTGATAAACCAGTTTTGTATTAATGTCTCTGATAAAAAAAGTGTTCAGACATCATATTTATGAACACTGAATTAAAATCTATAATTCTGAAATTTGTAGAAATCTGTATGTCTTTGCAATACCCATATCTAAAAAAACACTAGAAACACTAGCCAAATCTCCCAACCCAAACATTTGCAAACTAGGCAGTTTCAAACTCAACATGCACCCTCAGTGAACTTAACTGCTCAGATATGACCTTAACTCAAGTTCAAGACATCCTTGGGCCATGGATATCATTTGTCCTTTAAATCAGATTTGACTAAAATATAGCCCTGAAAAATTTTCAATTATACACTATTACCTATAACTTTCATACAACCTTACATTATACATGAGATCAGTAAAGTGTCAAAAAATTCTTAAGCAGCTGTGAGTTATGCCTGGACATGTCTCTCAAAAAAGCAGTCCCTTTGATCTTGACTTTTCAGATATGACATTGAGTAAATGTCATGAAATACCCTTGGACAACAGGAAACATTTGTGTAAATGTTTTAAGAAATTCCTGCAAAGCACCACCCAGTAATTGTCTGATTTTTTATTCTTATGCCTTGGTGACTTTGACTTTAAATTTATAACCTAAAACCATTTATCAAAATGATAGTTACATCAATGCAAGCAAAATTTTAATAACCATGCTTAAATACAAGAAGTTGACAATGGGATAAGCTGTTAATGTGATCCTCCATATCTGTGGCATAGACCTTTGAATTCATGACCTCAATCCATGTATCAAATTTATTGTCACTAATACAAACAATTTTCAATTATACATACCTATACAAAAAGTTGACAGTGAAATAATCCACTATTTACGCGATCTTTCATATTTAAGATCTTGACTTTTGAACCCACGTCCTCAATCCATATATCAAAATCATTGTAATATCAATACAAACCATTTTCTATTACAAAAAGTTGATAGATTGTGAGATAATTGGCAATTTATGTTTTTTATGTATCTATGACCTTAACCTTTGAACCTATGACCTCAATTCATATAACAATTTGATTGTTATATAAGATACAAACAATTTCCCAATATACATGACCATATAACAAGTTGATAGCTTTTGAGATATATTAACATATGCTAAAATCTGTAAATTCCTGATTAAGTATCTCACCATGTCCCCATTTGGAGCCTCACAGTCACATGTCTTAAGTAAAATTTATACATCTACATGAACCACTAAGCCCCCCTCCCCTTTTTTTCTTTTTTTTTTTTGTGGGACCCCAAGGGAAGATAACCATTTCATTTGTATAAATCTGAAAGACTCTTACATGTACATCATTACTGCCAAATATCATAAATTTTAGCCAAGTAGTTCTGGAGGAGAAGATTGAAATGTAAATTTATACAAGATGGATGGCAGACAATGCATGAAAAACAGAGATCAGACTAGCTCCTCTGAACCTTTGGCTCTGGTGAGCTAATAATCTAATTAATTTAGGCAACAAACTCAACCCAAATAAATCATAATTGTAACAACTTAAACTCATTAATATTAATTTACACTCGGTGTCTCCAGTAGGCTTAAGGCAATGTGGAGGGATTGTTCTTTAGTGTGCCATGCCTGCCATGACATTGGTTTTTAAATTGTCATCTGAATGACCTGGACGGGGTTTGGACCCGTCCTCCCACTTAGGAATAAAACACTCTACCAACCGAGCTTTCATAATGGAGTGGTAAATTAAGAGAAGTATGAGATATAGAATTGTTACAAAAACAAAAACATATTAGGAATACACAACCATTTTGGATATACAATAAAAACATACAGAAAATATATAAACAGATTAGGCCATCAATAATTCATGGCATAAGATTCGTTATAA
Organism: Tegillarca granosa; assembly: GCA_029721355.1. NCBI lineage: Eukaryota > Metazoa > Mollusca > Bivalvia > Arcoida > Arcidae > Tegillarca > Tegillarca granosa. The sequence continues at coordinate 18,321,338 of CM056606.1, read as the reverse complement.
ATACAACAACAAAGTTATGGCAACCTGGCCCTGGTTTCACAATCCCACTCAAATCTGAGTGTAAACTCAACTCAGATTCATAAAATTTGCTCATGGATTAATGGATTAAATCTTGAAAAAACAAAAATACAAATACATTGTAGACAGATATTTATTGTATGAATTGATTATATATATATAACCAAATACTAAAATTTATTTCAAATTTCAATCTGTTCCCTGAAATCACCAATTTTAAATCATGGAATTTCGAGTTGAGTGTACACTCAACTTTGAATGTGATTGTGAAACCTGAGCCAGACTTGCATGTATAAATCAGCCTAGTAAATATCTAGAGTTATGAACATTTCATATTCACTAAGTGTTCATACATCTATCATCTTGGTGTATCAAGTTTCAATTTGAAAGAACTAAAAGCCTTTCAGCTATACTCTTGCAAATAAAAACTGCACATTTCATGATGTTCATAATAAATTCAAATAAACATGTGTAAAATATAAATCTTACCCTCAAGGTCCAAGTCATCCAAAGATATTCCTGAATATTTATGTGCCTTTCCTCTCTCAACTGCCAAAAGAAGTTTTGATATTTTTGCCAATTCAATGACATCGTCTTGCAGTCTATAAAATTTGCAATGAACAGACAGTTCATGTCCCATATGCCTTGCAACTTCTGCAACATCAGTTTCTTTCATTCCAAACACCTGTAGGAATAAAGAACAAACCATGTACAGGTCCTGTGTTTATTTAACCCAAAATTTTTCAATGATGATGTCTCTCTGCAAATTTTAAGTTTATTTCAGGTTTTATTGTTGAACCAAACATAAGACTGTTCACTATAGATTGTTCATTCGTATAAATTTAAAAAAATTAAACCATTTTATTCCTCAGGAATATTATACAACCAAGGATCTTCAGTTCTATTGGTCTTAGAATTTATTTTTTTTAGAAACACAGCAAAACTTTCTATTGATTTTAACAAATATATAGAGGGAAGAAAGTTAAAAGATTTATAAATGCTCCAGGAGTTTTTATGTGTTATGCTACAAACAAAACTATTAATGGACATAAAAATTCTCTGGAGAATAAAATAACATGTACCTGCACAACAGTAGCTAAATATTTTCTCATTGTAGGAAATTTTAAAGACTCTGGTTGCTCCAATTCAGGCACCTGTTCCAACACGTATTTTAAAGCTTCATGTCCTTGTATGAACTTGTCTTTGCCCTTTAAAATTACAATAAAATTTATCCATGAAACTGAACTTTCAACAAAAGGCTACAGCAATAATTATCTTTACAAATACAACTGTACTTCAAAATATTTACAAATTTACATTTGTATTCAACACTGATTTTTTTATCCGATATTTTCATTCAATAAAGCAAATATTCTTGATTTAATGTATCAGATAGATTGATCAATATATAAAATATATACATGCAACTGATGCAAGTTGTATTTACATTGTGCAACTTTTCGCAAGATTATGAATTCGATAGCGTTTTACCACTATTGTAGCTCAGTTGTTAGAGTATGTGCTAGCTCTGTATGTTGGAGGTCAAGGGATTTATTCCTGGCCAGGTCAGGTAAAAGACTTAAAAAGATGCCAGGTTCATCTTAATTTTTATAAAAAAAAGCGATATATAATGGGTATTTTTTTTAAATGTCACATTAATCAGGCCCCTGTGGTAGTGACTGTTCTTTAGCTATGCACTCAGCATTTTAGAAATGAAAGTCATGGATCTTCTGGAAGAGCTCTTAAAACACCAATGTTCAGTGTCACAGTAGGCCTGGCAGGCTATTTAAGATTCCTCACTGCCCTAAGCAGACTACAAAAGGTATAAATTTCTGCCATTTCACCTATAGATGGTGGCATCTCGATACAATAAAAAATAATCTTAACTGGGACATAAAACTCCATTTAATCAATCAAATCAATCAGTTCGTCTAATATGTCATGTCATATCATGTTTGAGTAAAATGTCCAAATAAATAACCTTAGCAAAAACATAAGGATTTTCTGGATATACTTCTGTTGCATGCCTGAACTTATTAAGCTGGATTAAACCTGCTTTAGTTGCCGGTGTTAGCAGTACTGGGACTTTCTTGTTTTGCTCTCCCATTACTTCAACCAAGTCCATCCTAACAACAAAACAAAGATTTAATAAAAAAAGCACAAGTTGCCAATTCCACTTTTTTGTGACATATACAATTACAGGTGGCTCAAAACGGCAAGGTAATAAAAAGTAATTTTTACTACTTTTTATATATACTTTTTGAAAATGGTAGGACAGGGTTAATTATCAATTTTATAATTATTAATTTTAGGGCATGGTTAATTATTAATTTCAACAACCTGAACTGAAGCCTTATCTACCTGTCAAATTAGGGTATTTGTCTGAATTAGCATATACAGTAGAACTTCGATGGCTCGAAGTCCATGGGACTTTGATCAAGTATTCTAGCCATCGAGCGACCGAATATCGAGGGCGATTTTCATTAGATTTAGGTTTCAGGCTCCAGTTTTTATTAACATGCATCAAATCGTGAAAATTGACAAACTCCACAGAAAAGTAAATGTCCCTTAAAAAATATTAAATTTACAATAATATCTTGAAGTTTTCAAACTTCATTAGTGATCAAAGTATTGAACTTCGAAGTGAAAATCTCTCGATATCGACAGTTCAGTTGAAGGAAATAGATTTGGTTGACAGTAAATAACAACAGCTAATGATATAAAATAAACTTACTTTATTATCGTTATAATACAGAGGACACGAATAATCACCGGAACTACCGATATTTCAAATTCCCATGCGCATTCCAAAGAAATGTAAATAACAGAATCTGAAATTCTTTGATGAGGTAAAAAGACTATCACTATCATCTGGCGTGGACACAGGTGTTTTACCGATCAAGCACCCGCGAGTCGCAATTGGATTAAGAGATTACTGAACTAATCCCGGTTAATTACTAAATATGAGTAAAACTTTATGTTCAAAACGAGTTATTTTGTTTCGCTATATTATTTACGGTGAAATCTGTATCATGGCTTCAGTTTGTGTTTTGTTTACAATGATTGACCACGTGTCATTCAAATAAAATTGTATTCGAGCGAAGGAAGTTGAATTTTTACCAAATTTACACCTTTGAGAAAAATTTATTGTTCGAGCGAGCGGGGGTAATCTAGCTATCAAAGTTCGAGCCATTGAAGTTTATTTACATATGATGTAATAGGGATTTGTTCGGGACTGGCAGGTGACTTCGAGTTATCCAGGGTATTCGAGGCACCGAAGTTCGAGCGATCGAAGTTCTACTGTAATTGCTACCAAATATTTATCCTACTTTTTCAAAAACACTAAAGCGGAATTGCTGTCAGACATGTTTACCAATATAAAATCACAAATTCCATACCTTTTAGCTAATGCCTGTTCAAAGTTGCTGAGAGATTGATATATTTCTTCATTGCTTCCCCTCCAGTCACCTCTCTCATTAAATTTTGTAATTTGCATCGCAGCAACTTCATTTCCTCTCCTAAAGTTGAACAATGTTAACTTTGTTAACAAGATATATGACAATATTCTCCAGTTTTCTTTTGTAGGGCATTTTTCTACTAGTTCACACTGTGTAGGCATTTCATTGTCCAAATAGTTCTGAAGTTTAGACAAATCTTTTGTCAATGGCAACATTTCTTTTTTATTACATTTGTCCTCAACTGATGTCTGGTGAGCTAAACTTCCAATTTTACCTGACCAGTTCTTCGTATACATAAACATAAAGTCAGAAATTTCCTGTCTTTTTTCTCTGTCCCTTTTAACAACAGATTGTCCTTCACACATTTCTGCGAATTTTCGTATAATTTGACCTGTTTTCTTTGCAAGTTGAGGCTTTCCAAACATAACAACACCATTCAAACTTTTCTCCTTGCGTATCCCAACAAGAACCTTTACTGTTTCAACAAAGAATTCAAACCTATCAGGAGCTAGCAGTGACATTAAATTGGATGTTGTGACAGACTTGTCAAGAGAAAGCACAATATCCTTTATTCTTTGTAGTAGCCTCATTCTATACCTAACCTCATCGGCTCGCCTTCTTCCTAGTCTCTCAAACTCACTTTTACCAAACATGATTATTCCTTCATCATTTTTCAATTTGTGGCCAATGTCATCATTCTGGATTGAACCTAAAACGTGATAATAGAATTCCTCTTTGTCATTACTTGTTGTCACATGCTTAAGATTAACACCTGCTCCCTTCAAGATATTAATGCCATCCTTAATAAATTTTCTGCTTTCTTTTTCTTCTAGATCTGCAGGATAATTGTTTGTTAGCTCAAGTAAAGGTGCTGGCATGAACTTGCATTTTTTTGCATCTCTCCAAAGTTCACTTTTTAGATATAATTTCAAACAGTACTTGCATGGCAAATAATCATTAAATTCATGTTCACCTGCAACTGGTCTTTTGGCTACTATGAGTCCTTCTCCTTCTTTGTTTCGATTTTGCAATAGATCTATATTGTAGAGGAAATCGCCTTCATTTCGGAGAGAATCTAAAACATGCTCTTGTTCCAGCTGTGCTTTTTTACTTTGATTTGGAGGGGGTAGCTGTGCTATAGCTTTTTCATTTCCGTGTTTTTTTACAAAGGTGTCTACTTATTTTCAGATCAAGTTTTCCACAGTAAAGGCAAGCATGTTTCCTACTATAATCCACTTTACTGTTTCTTTCTTCTTTATTGTTGACAGTCATAACTTTTAATTTTCTTTTACCTAGAAAACAAAAATATCATGTAGATTTAACACAAAAAGTAAATTCAGTGAATTAATATTATTATTATTATGTGATTGGCATTCAAATACACTGCTGTATGCAATGTAATTTAAAAAAACCTCTGATGTTAATATTTTTATTGTGGGATCATGCTGAAATTAAATTTAGTAAACAAAATGCAAATTAAATCTTATACTGTTTCGCTCAAGTGGCACTTTCATGCTTTATTTGCATTTAAATTTCAAACAAGATGTGTTTGTGAAATGCAAATGTCACAATTATTAAAATACAGTCAAACCTGACTTAAATGAATATTGGATAATTAGAAATTATTACATGAGTGTTTTCATATTGCACCCTATATCAGCCCTCAACCTATATCAGGCCCTTTGGCCAGAGAGGACCGAGGGCCTAATATAGGTTGAGGGCTGATATAGGGTGCGATATGAAAACACTCATATCATAATCTTTTTATCACATATTTCATTCCCTACCATATTAAAAAAATAATAATAATAAATTGTGTTAATATGTTTTATTCATCATAATATAAAGCATTTATCACATATTGATGGTTGATAATGGTCTTTTTGTATATGTGATAAAGTCTGGTTTAAGACACCTGTATCACAGGGGTGTAATAACCTATCAATATCAAGCCCCTATCGACATCAAGTTCACTTCAGGTTATATCAGGCCCATCGTTTTTGTTGTTTATCCGCTTCGAGTTTTAGAATAGAATGACTGATTGACTATGAAATTGCTAAATGATAAAGGACTTCTTGGAAGAAGTAAGTACTGTAACTTAATAACGTAAGTTATGTATTCTATTGAAAAATACCCATAAAAATAGCCAAAAGGGTGCATCTCCACTTAATTGCATAGGACCCCCCCTAAAAAAATTGTTATTAAGTTGGTAGGTTAGATAAGCTGTTGGAACCTCCCATGCTTAGATGTAGCAGACCTTAGTCATAAAGCAGGGTGTTGGATGTTTTTCACTAAGAACCTGCTCATTTAAACTTGTTAATAGATAGTACTTTGAAATATGACCAAGATGAGAGCTTCTCAGGTTGCACAAAATGCAACCTGCATTGGTTGACCATTGCACTATATTTCTGGGGAAAAAACTTCTAATAATACAATGCACTTCCTATGCCAAGAACCCATCATAAGTGTAAACATTGCCATGTGCTTTAAGAATGGTTGACACACTTCTCAAATTTATGGAGAATGAGACAACAAAACCTTGGCTTTTCTTAAAGAAAAAAGGGAATTATATTCCAGGATTCTGAAAGAATATGTACCATCTTACATAGTTCCGGGTTTGTTGACAATCTGTTTCTGTGAAAAGGTTCTATTTTGAAAATTAAATTTTACAATTTTGTGTGTGGTTCTCATAGTAACAAAATGTTTGCCAAAATTGTAAGAATTTGCATTTGGGTCATAAATGCAGTGTAGAAATTTTGTTTTAGTTCTGGATTAAAATAGTATCAACATTCGTGTTTATCTGGAAAATGTCTGCAATATGGGTGCATAAAAAAGGTGTTATGGTAAATGTTGACTAATTTTGGGGGACAATTCAATACCAAGGTCTGTAACCTAGAAGTTTTTTTGGGGTAACTTCAGAAAAATGGATATGTAATTTACCCCCCCCCCCCCACTTGACCAGAAGTCATGATGACATTCATAAAAGCTGTTTATTGGTTAATAGCATTTATCAGTTAATCGCATGTAATTTTAAAGCACAGGGGTTAAGCTTTCAACCAGGTTTGACCTATAGTAATTAGGACCATTTGGCCATTTTGGATGTTTGCATCCAACATCTAACAATAAACATATTTAGTTACTTATACCTTCTAGTTTATCTCCTGTGGTGGAATCAGCTGGTCTTATCTTTAACATACAACCATACCCCTGAAGTAAAAGGTGTTAAAAATTGATTAAAATGATGGCAGTAACTAACTGTTAATTATGCAATTTTGCAAGGATAGAGTTTAAAAACTTTGCAACCATCAAATGATTGTACAAATACAAAATAATTGGTCTATTGATGTTTTACACATACATATTTTTTATAGATTCGATATTCAAACATTAACTCAAGTGCATTGACATAGAAAAGAAGAAAATAAAAACTAAACAAATATCAAGAATGTGTTTGGTTTGTAAATATAAGAATTTATGTATTCAAGATGTTCATGTTTTAGTTGAATAAATATATACATTTGGCTTTATGTTCGAATTTATGATTGTAAAGTCTGCAAGATGCAGCAAAATTAACCAGATCAAAATTTGGATATTATAAGGAATATCATGGACCAACAAGCCTGAAATATGCTTAATCATTGTTTGTAAATCATATTACACTCATTATTGACTAATGCTATCTACTACATTTATTTAGAAACATGCCAAGATTCTTCAAAAATTGTTTTTAAAAGTAAAAAATATAAAAATTTTCAACAATTACATGTAGGTATATTTATCTTCATTTGATTTTCAAATTTCATTCACCAATAGGCATAATCATGCAATGAAATTAGATATATATACAAGCATCAAAACTTACTCCTATTGGAATCACATCAGAATTATCAGAATCTGAATCTTGTACCATATCTAATATTGGAGGCTCCAGCACATTTGGCTCTACCATTTGTGACTCCTGCATGGACACAGATGCTTTTTGAAAAATAAAAATGCATTTTGATAATAACCAGAGACAAAACTGTACACTGAAAACCAATACAAAAAGAAATTCATAATCTATCATAGAAACTCTGTATAAATACAATCATGCATCTGTTGATATGCTATATTATGAAATTAAAATATCTACAAAGTTTTAATAAACAAAAACTGAAGCTAACAAACAGACTGCCAGACAGGTATGAATTTGTTGATGATATCTGAATTTAATTATGTAATATCCTGGTTAAGGTCATTCAATTTGGGAAAAGGCGATTATGGATTATAAAAGAGCTGAATATAGTAATAAATGACAATAACTATAAAATCCAATATGGCTGACAGCAGCCATTGATTTTCAATCTGGAAAATAACTCCAAAACTACCTCAAGTCACAAGTAACATACCTGTAATGATTAAAAACATTTGCACAAAAATGTAAAAGAAGTTTAATGCATAAGCAAAAGGGAACAGAAAGACAGACGGGCAAAGAGACAGGTAACATATCCGTAAAATTTTGCTAATAATCTCAAGTAAAGGCAGCAATACATCAAAGGATTCTCAATTTCCTTGTCAAGTTGCAATTTCTAATCTGCATCATCTAATAATATTCCTCATCAAATTAATTGTTAAATCTGAACCAAGTTTCAGGAGAGACGATTTTCAAAAAATTCGCTAATAATACCTCATTTGCATAATCTTGAAATTGGGTAAACAGAAAATTTCTTGGAAAAGTCCTATATTAATCATAAAGCTTTTGTATAAAGTCACAGTGACCATATTGGATTTGGATGGCAATGCTGGACCTAGTTTTTAATCCGTGTCATCCAAATATCATCATTAATTAAATGTATACTCTTGCAGCAACTTCTTTAAGATTATTGAGATTTTAAATAACTTAATATATAAAATAAATTACTAACCCTCAGATACAACTGTTAAACTATTACTGTAATCCATCATTGTATTAGTTGATATCTTGGGAAATGTGTCAGTGTTAGTAGTTGGCACCATAGGGTTCATGTCTACATTAGCCGTTGTTATAATGCAAGGATTTAGTCCAGATTCAGCCGTTGACTCAAATTGGTTCATGCTAACAAGATTAGCAACTGATAAGATGGAAGTCATGTCTGTGTTTGAAGCAAACCCTGTGGGATTTATGTCCATGTTAGTAGGTGACTCTATAATAATTACATCACTGCTAGAATTCATCTTGATGGCATCTATATCCAAGTTAGCAGGTATCTCAATGGAATCAATGTCCATGTAAGCAGCTGTCTCCATATGGTCCATGCATGTGTTAGCAGTTGTCTCTTTGTGGTCCATATTAATTTTAACAGTTGTCTTTGTTGGATCCATGTTGTTTTGAGTAGTTTTCATTACATGATGTATCTTTGTGTTAGCACATGTCTCTATGGCTTCCAGGCCTGAAATAGCAGTTAATATTTTGGGATCCACATCTTTTGCAACAGTTACTTGCACCTTTTCTTGATTAATATCGATTATGTAAGCAGTTGTATCTCTTGGATCCATATTCAGAGTGTTTTCAATGAAATCTATATTTGTTTTAGAAGTTAACTCTTTTGGATCCTTATCCATCATGTTTGCAGTTGTCTCTTTATGACCCAAATCCACTGTGTTATCATTTGTCATTTTGGGATCTATATCTGTGACAGCAGTTGTCTCTTTATGATCCAAATCCATTTTGTTATCATTTGTCATTTTGGGATCTATATCTGTGACAGTAGTTTCCTCTTTATGATCCAACTCCATTTTGTTATCATTTGTCATTTTGGGATCTATATCTGTGACAGCAGTTGTCTCTTTATGATCCAAATCCACTGTGTTATCATTTGTCATTTTGGGATCTATTTCCGCCATAGCAGTTGTCACTTTATGATCCAAATCCATTGTGTTATCATTTTTCATTTTGGGATCTATATCTGTGACAGCAGTTGTCTCGTTATGATAAATATCCAATGTGTGATCATTTGTCATTTTGGGTCTACATCCACCAAAGAAGTTGTCTCCTTATGATCCATATCCATTGTGTTATCATTTGTCATTTTTGGATCTATATCTGTGACAGCAGTTGTCTCTGTATGATCAAAATTGATTGTGTTATCATTTGTCATTTTGGGATCTATATCTGTGATCATCATAACAGTTGTCTCTTTGGGATCCATATCCACTGTGTTAGCATTTGTCATTTTGCGATCTATATCCGCCATAGAAGTTGTCTCTTTATGATCCAAATCCAATGTGTTAGCATTTATCATTTTGGGATCTATATCAGTGACAGCAATTGTCTCTTTATGATCCAAATCCAATGTGTTAGCATTTATCATTTTGGGATCTATATCAGTGACAGCAGTTGTCTCTTTATGATCAAAATCCACTGTGTTATCATTTGTCATTTTGGGATCTATTTCCGCCATAGCAGTTGTCACTTTATGATCCAAATCCACTGTGTTATCATTTTTCATTTTGGGATCTATATCTGTGACAGCAGTTGTTTCGTTATGATAAATATCCAACGTGTTATCATTTGTCATATTTGGATCTATATCTGTGACAGCAGTTGTCTCTTTATGATAAATATCCAATGTGTGATCATTTGTCATTTTGGGATCTACATCCACCAAAGAAGTTATCTCCTTATGATCCATATCCATTGTGTTATCATTTGTCACATTTGGATCTATATCTGTGACAGCAGTTGTCTCTTTATGATCCAAATTGATTGTGTTATCATTTGTCATTTTGGGATCTATATCTGTGATCATCATAACAGTTGTCTCTTTGGGATCCATATCCAATGCATTATCATTTGTCATTTGGGGATCTATATCCGCCATAGAAGTTATCTCTTTGAGATTCAAATCCATTGCATTATCATTTGTCATTTTGGGATCTATATCCACCATAGCAGTTGTCTCTTTATGATCCAAATCCAATGTGTTAGCATTTATCATTTTGGGATCTATATCAGTGACAGCAGTTGTCTCTTTATTATCCAAATCCAATGTGTTAGCGTTTATCATTTTGGGATCTTTATTAGTGACAGCAGTTGTCTCTTTATGATCAAAATCCACTGTGTTATCATTTGTCATTTTGGGATCTATATCTGTGACAGCAGTTGTCTCTTTATGATCCAAATCCATTGTGTTATCATTTGTCATTTTGGGATCTATATCCGCCATAGCAGTTGTCTCTTTATGATCCAAATCCATTGTGTTATCATTTGTCATTTTAGGATCTATATCTGTGACAGCAATTGTCTCTTTATGATCCAAATCCATTGTGTTATCATTTGTCAATTTTGGATCTATATCAGTGACAGCAATTGTCTCTTTATGATCCAAATCCACTGTGTTATCATTTGTCATTTTGGGATCTTTATCTGTGGCAGTAGTTGTCTCTTTATGATCCAAATCCATTGTGTTATCATTTGTCATTTTGGGATCTATATCCGCCATAGCAGTTGTCTCTTTATGATCCAAATCCATTGTGTTATCATTTGTCATTTTGGGATCTATATCTGTGACAGCAGTTGTCTCTTTATGATCCAAATCCATTTTGTTATCATTTGTCATTTTGGGATCTATATCTGTGACAGCAGTTGTCTCTTTCTCATCCATATCCACTGTGTTAGCATTTGTCATTTTGCGATCTATATCTGCCATAGCAGTTGTCTCTTTATGATCCAAATTCATTGTATTATCATATGTCATTTTGGGATCTATATCTGCTATGACAGTTGATTTTTTATGATCCAAATCCACTGTTATCATTTGTCATTTTGGGATTTTTCCCTGAAATATAGTTAAGAAAATTTGAATATGTTCAAATTTAATCTGAAGCAAGCTTGTATACCTGGTTTCTAAACTTTTATGATATCAAACAAGGTTAAAAGACTACACTTCAAAACATAAAGCATTATCTTAAGCAAACCATATATTTCGGAATGCCAAATGTCCTTTTAAGAATTTTTCAATATAAGGCATATAGATGTCATACAATATGTTCTAACCTGGTATAGGAATTTAAGTGAAATTTCATGACCTTGATAAACCAGTTTTGTATTAATGTCTCTGATAAAAAAAGTGTTCAGACATCATATTTATGAACACTGAATTAAAATCTATAATTCTGAAATTTGTAGAAATCTGTATGTCTTTGCAATACCCATATCTAAAAAAACACTAGAAACACTAGCCAAATCTCCCAACCCAAACATTTGCAAACTAGGCAGTTTCAAACTCAACATGCACCCTCAGTGAACTTAACTGCTCAGATATGACCTTAACTCAAGTTCAAGACATCCTTGGGCCATGGATATCATTTGTCCTTTAAATCAGATTTGACTAAAATATAGCCCTGAAAAAATTTTCAATTATACACTATATATTACCTATAACTTTCATACAACCTTACATTATACATGAGATCAGTAAAGTGTCAAAAAATTCTTAAGCAGCTGTGAGCTATGCCTGGACATGTCTCTCAAAAAAGCAGTCCCTTTGATCTTGACTTTTCAGATATGACATTGAGTAAATGTCATGAAATACCCTTGGACAACAGGAAACATTTGTGTAAATGTTTTAAGAAATTCCTGCAAAGCACCACCAAGTAATTGTCTGATTTTTTATTCTTATGCCTTGGTGACTTTGACTTTAAACTTATAACCTAAAACCATTTATCAAAATGATTGTTGCATCAATGCAAGCAAAATTTTAATAACCATGCTTCAATACAAGAAGTTGACAATGGGATAAGCTGTTAATGTGATCCTCCATATCTGTGGCATAGACCTTTGAATTCATGACCTCAATCCATGTATCAAATTTATTGTCACTAATACAAACAATTTTCAATTATACATACCTATACAAAAAGTTGACAGTGAAATAATCCACTATTTACGTGATCTTTCATATTCAAGATCTTGACTTTTGAACCCACATCCTCAATCCATATATCAAAATCATTGTAATATCAATACAAACCATTTTCTATTACAAAAAGTTGATAGATTGTGAGATAATTGGCAATTTATGTTTTTTATGTATCTATGACCTTAACCTTTGAACCTATGACCTCAATTCATATAACAATTTGATTGTTATATAAGATACAAACAATTTCCCAATATACATGACCATATAACAAGTTGATAGCTTTTGAGATATATTAACATATGCTAAAATCTGTAAATTCCTGATTAAGTATCTCACCATGTCCCCATTTGGAGCCTCACAGTCACATGTCTTAAGTAAAATTTATACATCTACATGAACCACTAAGCCCCCCCCCTCCCCTTTTTTTCTTTTTTTTTTGTGGGACCCCAAGGGAAGATAACCATTTCATTTGTATAAATCTGAAAGACTCTTACATGTACATCATTACTGCCAAATATCATAAATTTTAGCCAAGTAGTTCTGGAGGAGAAGATTGAAATGTAAATTTATACAAGATGGATGGCAGACAATGCATGAAAAACAGAGATCAGACTAGCTCCTCTGAACCTTTGGCTCTGGTGAGCTAATAATCTAATTAATTTAGGCAACAAACTCAACCCAAATAAATCATAATTGTAACAACTTAAACTCATTAATATTAATTTACACTCAGTGTCTCCAGTAGGCTTAAGGCAATGTGGAGGGATTGTTCTTTAGTGTGCCATGCCTGCCATGACATTGGTTTTTAAATTGTCATCTGAATGACCTGGACGGGGTTTGGACCCGTCCTCCCACTTAGGAATAAAACACTCTACCAACCGAGCTTTCATAATGGAGTGGTAAATTAAGAGAAGTGTGAGATATAGAATTGTTACAAAAACAAAAACATATTAGGAATACACAACCATTTTGGATATACAATAAAAACATACAGAAAATATATAAACAGATTAGGCCATCATTAATTCATGGCATAAGATTCCTTATAAATACAACAACAAAGTTATGGCAACCTGGCCCTGGTTTCACAATCCCACTCAAATTTGAGTGTAAACTCAACTCAGATTCATAAAATTTGCTCATGGATTAATGGATTAAATCTTGAAAAAACAAAAATACAAATACATTGTAGACAGATATTTATTGTATGAATTGATTATATATATATAACCAAATACTAAAATTTATTTCAAATTTCAATCTGTTCCCTGAAATCACAAATTTTAAATCATGGAATTTCGAATTGAGTGTACACTCAACTTTGAATGTGATTGTGAAACCTGAGCCAGACTTGCATGTATAAATCAGCCTAGTAAATATCTAGAGTTATGAACCTTTCATATTCACTAGGTGTTCATACATCTATCATCTTGGTGTATCAAGTTTCAATTTGAAAGAACTAAAAGCCTTTCAGCTATACTCTTGCAAATAAAAACTGCATATAGGACTTGTTATGGGATATACATTGCTTTCCCTTTTTTTTGAGGTATGTGCGCAATGATACAATTTTAAATGATGGAATCATAATTCTAAAAGTTGACTGTGAAAGTTAATTGCAAGAGGGTCAAGTTTGATGTAGATTTGTTGATTAGACCAATTACATTAGCTAACTTGAGCACTTTACTAAGCAAACTAAGAAAATGTCATTGTAAATGATTTAATACCCTCTTAAATAAATAAACATCAAATGGTAAGAAAGAGGATTTTTTATTTGCAAGATTAAATTAACTTTTAAAACAAATATAATAATAGCAGCTGGTTTAAAACCTTTCTTATGAGCTTCAAGAAATTTCTCTTTCTTATATCAGTACATAAAAGTATATATTTTGTGAACAAGATTAGTTTTCGACATCTCTTATTAATCACCAAAATAAATAATAGTCAACAGATTCATACTGTGGAAAGTATGTGATCCTACTATGTCTTACTAAAAATTGGTGGTCAAAATGTCAAGCAATTTTTTTTTACTCGAGGTGTCAAATCATTTCATTACATACTGATACTTAAACAAAATCCAATACAAAATATTTTATCTTAAGGTTAAACCTAAACAAATTAGTTACTATTTAGACAGTTCTATAGTATTATTTTTAACGGTTTTGAAGCAGTTTTTTTAACTTCTGTATTTAAAATGTACCTGCAATACTTTGCTACAAGGCAGAAATTGAAAAACAATATAAACATGATGACTGAATTAATGAAACATATATAAACAATATTTTTAAGTTCACTATAAAGATTATTTTTTTCAAACACAAAAAATATACAGGAACCATTACTGACTTAAAAACGGCTAGTTTTACAATAATGTGGTAAACATGTAAACATATGCTACAAATATCAAACCTTAAAAATTCTTTATAAAGTTAACATTGAAGGCAAGTTAGCATTTTGTACAATGCATTTTATCTTTCAGTCATTTTGATTTCATTAGTAATAAACTAATATACTTTTAATTTTTCAACTTAAGTCTGGATATGATTGATAAATTTACATAATATAAGATAGATTATTAATGAATGCCTGTATTTAACAGAATTTGAGTTCAGTTTCAAGCTCAATATCCTCTCAGTAACAAACAAAACAACAAAAATCTCATTTTCTCATAAATCCTGATGATAAAATAAAACTACTTTGGTTAAGTTCTGACTATTAGGAGTAATATTTGAGTTCAAGTAAGCATTATAGTTGTCTGTCTTCTGGTCGGGCTGATAGAGGAACATTAAGACAATAGAAAGGTGCAGATGCTTACCTTATAATTATCCTGGTTTTCCCATGGTAGATTTTTCAATCCATAATCGTATAAAATTTCCTCTCCAGGCTCTATATCTCTAAATAAATTTTGAGTTTTACATATTAACATCAGTAAACAATATTTTCCTTACAAGAATAAAGGTATATACAAAGTCCACTCCTTGAACAAGGTGCGTTTATGTCTTGATGACAGTTGTCAGTAAATTTCACTTTAAAATCACCACAGCCTTGAAGCTAAACTCCTCTTTACATGTTCAAAATTTGTGCTGCCATATTATATAAAACTCTATCTAAACATTGTAAAGTAACATAATCTGAAAGAGGTTAATCTTTTAATTTTCTTCTAAGATAAAGATCTTTAAAATTTCTTCTAAGATAAAATACTATTAAACAAAAAAAATAAGATTGAGATCTTGTGAAATAATTCATAGTACATACCTTAAACAAAATAAACACAAATTGCCTTTAACTTCTTTCATCACTGAATTATTTTCTTTTTTTCCCCCATGATTTATTAATCTACCACAAAATCTACTTTCAGCAGTAGCATCGACACTGTAATAGAAATAAATTGCTCTTGCTCAGCATTTATGGACCGGCTTAGTAGTAACCAATGATCTCAATAAAATTGAGAACACTAAATTAAGATGTCTTCTTTCAAAAGGTCCTAAATACAGGGAGGATCAAACTTTTCATCGGTGACAGAATTTCAGAATTTTGATGGATTATGATGAAGAGTATACTACAAGTTAGGCTAAATTAGAAGACATGGAGCTTGATACCTTATCCAATAGGATAAGGGCAATTATATATTTAGTAAAGTCAAGGATTGCCAAACCAAAAGGGTCTATGAGTTTTGAACCTTCTTCAGTTCACAGGGACCCTGACATCTCTCCAATCCTTACAGACATACATAACAAATCTATTGTTGTCCCAGCTGATAACGCTTCCAATAACATTATTTTCATTTGCAAGAAATTCTATGTTATCAAGGAGCTTGGTTTAGATAGCATATCAGAGAATCAAACTTATACCAAAACTAATTTTACAAAATATGAAGTTCTTCCCAATCATAGGAGAGTCCATTAGTCTTTTGGTATCAATTTATAACATTAAGAACGTGACAATCCTTACTTGTATTGGATACCAAAACTTCACAAAAATCCTTACAAGTAAAAATGTATAGCAGGTTCCTCCTCTTAATGTACTACTTAATCATTATCATTAATCAGTAGTCATTCTAGAAGGGGTCATGGTGTTATTTATTCCTTATTTTGCCAAATGACCCCTTTATGTAGACCTTAATGGGCTATATTCAACATTACATGAATGCAAAAATATTGATGTTATGGTGTTTTTGAGGATTGGTTTTTGAAAAATGGCCCCATCTGAAAACACTGATTAATTCTAACCCAAACATCAAAGATGGCCTTCAAACTTGTCAGAAAAAGTCTAATAATTCTAAATCTGGCATCAACCAAATATGGATTCACTTGTCAATCTTTTACAAAAAGGTAAACCAAGATATAAATTTCAAGTGTTCAACTGGGATCTGGTTACTTTTTAAAACACCATACAGACTGCTAACAAAAATATACTTAAGATACCATTAACAAAATATTAGAGTTTTTGATAGATACCATATTTATTGTGTTTTGCAACATAATTTTCCAACAAGCCTAGGCTAATTAAGGCATTTAAAAACATCACAATATTGTTGATAAGTCACTGTATCAAAAATTGTACTGGATATATTACATATGACTTACCATGTTCTTTTCATTCTCAAATTTAACTGCACACTTGATGGGTGTAGCTAGCCAAATAGGAGGTGCTTACTCTTCCGGACCACCCAGTCTCACTTCCTTGATGGAAGTTCATGTGTTTAACTAAATTTGCCAGGGTGGGGGTGAATTATAGTTTGGACATGGACATATAAAAAATATGTATAGAAGCTTTACACCCCCAAACAGGCATTCCAAATAATTGGAAAATTGTGAAGTATTAATACATTTTTACGAAGCTGTGCTTTGTATCTTGGAATGTGACTTGGATCATGAATTGGTATGTTTGTATTTACTATTTAATTTATAAATAGTTACTCAAACTATATACAAACATTCAGAAAGTAAAAAGTCAGATGAAACACAACAATAAAACTTACCAGTGTAATAGATTATATTTAATAACATATTTATAGGGTTTTAGACAGATTGAAATATTTTGATAACATATATGTGCAAAATAGCTTACCCACTTCTGATAAAAAATGTTGTGATTAATAAGCCATTCAACACAAATTTTATAAACTGATTTAACACCACATACAAAGAGAAAACCATTATTGTAAATATGTATATGACATAAATATCTTTCACAGGATGCCAAATGTTGTGCCAAAAGAAGAACTTGATTCTTATCAAGAAGAAATATTGATGGTTTCCTGATGCAATGTTTGAAGTTACACACATGAATGTCGGCCATCTTTGTCCTAACAAAATGTCCCCATGAGAAGTATTTATCCCACTTTATTCTATTTAAATAATTGTTACATCAGGAACATTGTCCTCACAAAATCATCATGATCGAATCATTCTTTATAAAGATGGTGCAGATGATGTAAAATTAAGAGTTAGAAAACAACAGTTGTCATAGTAGATCACTTTGAGCTTAAATTTAAATTGATCAAGTAAATTAAACACACCACTGAAATGTGCATGTAATTGCAATTATATGGGGTAACAAGATACCTGTTAAAAATTTACCTTATTGCCACCTCGGAATAAAAATTCATGAATTTGCAATAAAACAAATAGTGTTTGAACTGAACAACATGTATTTGGTGACAGCCAAAAAAAAAAAAAAAAAAAAAAAAAAAAAAAAAAAAAAAAAAAAAAAAAAACAGGAACAATTGGTTCTGCAACACAACAACAGAAAACAAGAAGACATAGTCATTCAGACACCCCCCCCCTCAATCAGCTTTTTTTTTACCCGAGTTGTGCATCTTCCCAAAATACATCATTTCCAGCATAAAATAATGGTAATGTATTAAGTTGTGAACCCCAAACACAACCATTCAAAGAATCTAAACTTTATATTAAATGAGTGCTACCTATTTATAATTGTAAAGTTACAAACTAAAATTACTTCAAAAACTTTAACACAAAAAGTTAACATAATTGTAATGGGAATGGTTAACATAAAACTTTAATGCAAAAAGTACCATTATCTTTTAATGGAATTTAATCAGATTATAAACTATTGGTAATAATGTATAAAACTTTCATGCAAAAGGTTTAAAATGGGTATTAGATTTGTGTAGGTTGATGGTAAAATTAAATATTTGAAAACACATACTCATGTTAATTAAGAGTATTTTAGACTAATGTTTAAGTAATAATGAATAAAATTACATTTTCAGTTGTTTGAATAACTAAGCTGTTTGAATTATTTTAACAGAAAAGCTTAACAATGCACAAAGCTTAACAATGCACAGTCTTCCACTGTATGAAAACAATCAGAATCAAGTTTTAATCATAATTGTCATCATCTTCGTCATCATCATTATCATCATCATTTGCAACTAAATCAATTAATGACTAACGTTATTCTCCGAGTATTATTCAAAATATTTTATTATTATTACCCAGTATTTCTCAAAATCATCTTTTTTTATAGAAGTATAAAATTTTTATCCCAAAAATAATTGAATTCAAAAGGCAACATGTATATGTTAAACTTCTTTAAATAATTATATTATATCTTGGTTTTAACAAAAAAATCTTATAAAATGAACAAGTTTTCACCATCATCATCATCCACTATATGAAAATCACCAATAACAAGTTGTCATCAACATCAGGAATATTCAATATCAGCATTAGCAGAAGCAGTAGCATTACCATCATAATCTTTTTTTAAAAAAAATTATTTGTTTTTTTTTTCACAAAATAAGATAATAAAGTTTTGACTTTGTTTTTTGGATTGTGATATGGACAAGGACTGGTATGTTTTTTTATTTATATATATCCTCTATGGCTTACATATATCATATGTCCCCTGTGAACACTGAACACTCATAACATGAAAAAGATCAACATCACAAAAACTTTAACACAAAACTTTTAACATTGGACACTCACGCTTTCGTGCAAGCGAGGTAAAACTTGGGTTATTAAAACATTTTTTTCCTTGGAAAAAATTCTTAAAAATGTAGAATACAGCATTGGCAGTTCTTGCATTTATGAAAGTAAGAAATTAAAATTAAAAACTTGCAGTTTGAAAATACTTACAATTCTCCTAGGAAAATGGGGACATTACCACATTGGAGAGTTTTTTCCAAACATGATAACGACGATCGTGACTAGCTAGACCTACCGTAATAGACATTTCTTCAGACAGTCAATCAGGCTGGATACTTAAAGAATTTTTAGATATGTTATGCTACTTTTAGCATATTATTTTGATTATTGTTTACTGGTGTATGACATTTTCCCAGTGTTGACAGGTGGTATACTTGTTTCATATTAGATGCTTGTAGGCACACTTCATTCAAACATACATTATATTGCAATCAAACACCTAACAGCTATGACCATTTTGGAGCGTATTTGGTTGCCTACTTTGGTTCTAGGACATGTAAGATATATTATTTATCAATGTCTTTTCCTGTTTTTTACTTTCACTTTAAAATTTTTGCAAAGAATAAAATAGAACAGTAATTATCTATTGATCAATCCTTGATCAAGCCTAGCACATGCTTGGAGCACCCACACATCATCCCAAAGATATTCCATATACAAAATGAACAGTCTGAACCTCCAACTTTTCTACAGTACCTACACATGTTACATGTAATTGATGTATTTAGCCAAGGAAGTCGGTACCAATGAAAAATTTAAAGCTCCGTCTGATAAACACATGATCTTCTGTTAACACTTAAATATGTTTTCAATAAATATCAAATGACAGGTAAAAATCTCACCAAAGCTCTTTCCCTCTTGAATTGAAGAAAAACCTGTAGCCTGAGCTAGAAATATCTTCTCTTTTCTCTCCTTCTTCTGCGCTTATTATTTCCCCCTTGTAGACAATCAAGAAATCTCCTTTTGAACGATGTATGTTTGTTACAACACCCCGTCCTGTAAAAATACATCCTTAGTTACAAAACTTTTATGGAATATAGAGAAGAAATCAAGTAAAGATTATATTTACTCAAATAAAATCAGTTAGGGCCATGCTTACAAAATTAACTTTACTGTTGGTATTATGTACCCTTGGCGTCTACATCCACATCTGGTTAAGTTTTAGATGCAATTAAGTTACTGATACCCATAGGAAAACTTTGCTGTTCTCAAACGGTCCTTGTTTGCACAATAATAATAATAATTATATATATATATATATATATATATATATATATATCACTAAATTAACAGTATCCATGTTGTTATTTGACTGTCACGCTGCTGTCACTTCCAGTGTGTAAAAAAGTCAAACCAAACACAGAAAGTTCCGGAATTTAAAGTTGCCTATATTGTATATATTGCTTCTTTCACGGCTTGTATCAATATACATTGTATGTTCATTACTTCACCCATCAGCAGTGATTTTTGTGGTTCACCACAAAACCACATGTTTAATCTGCTTAATCATGATCAATACCAGAGTGGTGTAATGATTTCAAAGATTTTTTTTTCTGTAAGTAATACGGTTCAGCAATATCGATATGCAAGATTTGTTTCAAAATATCGCCATAATGATGTAATGACGATATATAATAACAGCACAACATTTCCATGTGGGATATTGTCACCATGCATGGCCTTAATTGTGAAGGTATGACCTTGATTGAAGGTCATGACAAACTGTTGCATTGTAGAGATGATTGGCTTGATATGTTATGAATTTTCTCAAATGTAGCTACAAGTTAACCATGAAAAATAGGTCCAGTATTACTTGGTCAATTCAAGCGGCTCATTGTACATAAGATATAAACCAGGTTTCACCTGAATTTTAGTGATTTTTTTTGTTTTCAGCCAATGTACTATTTTCCATTTTGTAATGTCAAGGGCCATACCTCTTGGAAAAATTGGAATTACATAATGGCATCAGGGAGACACAAGATCATACCATGTATAACATGTGTGCAAAGTTTCATCCATGCATAAACCTAGGAGCAGGAGGTACAAATTTGTGTCTATGGACAGACAGACAAACTTATTTCAGTTTCCCTCCACAATGAAAAAATATGTTGTTGGAGGGGGCATTAAACTGTGATAAATATAGCTCTTGTTGCTATTTTTAATCTTAAATAGAAAGAAGCACCATAGCACCCCCTCTAATTACTCCTGTGAAGTTTCAAAAGAATCTCAGAAATGCTTTAGACAAGGGTTGGGGCAGTTGGAAGGGGCATTAAACTGATAAATATAGCTCTTCTTGCTATTTATGTATAGCAAAAGGCACCAAAGAACCCCATCCTTACTGCTCCTATGAAGTTTAGTGAATTATAAGAGCTGTCTTTTGAGAAACGCTATGGACAGGGTTGGGGCAGAAGAATAAGAAACACAATAAAACCAATATGTCCCACACTTCGTTTGGGTGACATAATAATGGCCTGTCCTCTCCCCATTACTATGGCATTTTCTTAATCTGCAATATATTACCTCTAATTTAATACAACAGCATATCAGAAAGGTAAAGCTGTTGGTGAGAGGCCCAAAAGGGCCTGTATCACTCACCTGGAGTGTCCGGTTAGGAGCACATTTTGAAAACTTTAAAATCTCATCAAGAATTAGTTAAGGAAAATATTTTACCAAATTGTTATATATATTTAATCCCTAAATTTTATCTTTTATGTTTCAAATTGGAGAAAAATTGGTTGGGACAGTTGTTGTTGGGACAGTGTAATGTCAGGAGTTTTCTATCAAACTTTGGGACACATGTCCCCTTACCGTAAAATTTGAGGAACAATTAAAATTTTGTGGGACATTACAACATAGTTGTTTATGAAAAAGGAAGTGAAACTGGTCAGAAAAGTTTACGGAAATTAATTAAGGACATAGCAGATGTGATAAAATACATTGTAATTTTAAATAATGAAGAGAATTAGGTTTTGTCACATCATTTCACTCGTAAAAGTCTTTTGCTTTTTCAGCAATGTCCGCCCATTTCGAAATCTGACTAGGGCGTCACGTCTGATACTGGTTAACAATGAGATTGAGAATACTTATTTTTGGTCAAATAGATTTTGTATGACATGATGGCTTTTGGATGTATATGTGCAATCAATCGCTAAAATTGCTTGTTTGTTTTTGATTGGACTAAAACTTCCGTTTGGTAAAAACAAAAAAACGAGCTGAAGCGGAATATTTCCGGATCTCATGATCGATCAAGATTGCAACAGCATTGGCGCATTTGATGATATTTTATGGGCCATTGGTGATAAAAACGCAACAAAACGTGGCTTTTTGTGTGTCAAGGAAAACCCTGCATAAAAGTAAAAAGAGATATTCCTTGTTGGGACAGTTTCATGTTATGGTTTCTATGTCAGATGTTTTTAGTTGGGACAGTTGTTGTTGGGACAGTATGATGTCAAGACTTCTTCTATCAAAGCACTGAAGAGATAATGTACTGTCTTGGCCTCTCTATCATCAAAGTAACAAGAGATATTCCTTGTTGGGACAGTTTAATGTTATGGTTTCTTTGTCAAATGTTTTTGTTGGGACAGTTGTTGTTGGGACAGTATAATGCCAGGACTTTTCTTTCAAAGCGCAAAAGAAATAATGTACTGTCTTGGCTTCTCTATTAGATGTTTTAACTTCTTTATCAGATGTTTCTTGTTGGGACAGTATCATAATATAGATTCTCTGTCAGATGTTTAGTTGGGACAGTTGTAGTTGGGAGAGTATAATGTCAGGACTTTTCAATCAGAGCACTGAAGAGATAATGTACTGTTTTGGCCTCTCTATCATCAAAGTAAAACGAGATATTCCTTGATGGGGTAGTACCATGTTATAGCTTCTCTGTCAGCTGTCTTTAGTTGGGACAGTATAATGTCAGGATGTTTCTATCAGAGCACTGAAGAGATAATGTACTGTCTTGGCTTCTCTATCATCTAGGTAAAAAGAGATATTCCTTGTTGGGACAGTTAAATTTTATGGTTTCTATGTCAGATGTTTTTAGTTGGGACAGTTGTTCTTTGGACATTTTAATGTCTGGACTTTTTTTTCAAAGCGCTGAAGAGATATTGTACTGTTTCTGCCTCTCTATCATAAAAGTAAAAAGAGATATTCCTTAGTGGGACAGTATAATGTTATGGTTTCTATGTCAAATGTCTTTAGTTGGGACAGTTCTTGTTGGGACATTATAATATCTGGACTTTTCTATCAAAGCACTGAAGAGATATTTTACTGTTTTGGCCTCTCTATCATCAAAGTAAAAAGAGATATTCCTTGTTGGGACAGTATCATGTTATAGCTTCTGTGTCAGATGTTTTTAGTTGGGACAGTTGTAGTTGGGAGAGTATAATGTCAGGACTTTTCTATCAAAGCACTGAAGAGATATTTTACTGTTTTGGCCTCTCTATCATCAAAGTAAAAAGAGATATTCCTTGTTGGGAAAGTATCATGTTATAGCTTCTCTGTCAGATGTTTTTAGTTGGGACAGTTGTAGTTGGGAGAGTATAATGTCAGGACTTTTCTTTCAGAGCACTGAAGAGATAATGTACTGTCTTGGCCTCTTTATCATCAAAGTGAAAAGAGATATTCGATGTTTGGACAGTATCATGTTATAGCTTCTCTGTCAGATGTTTTTAAGTTTTGACAGTTGTTGTTGGGACAGTATGATGTCAGGAATTTTTATCAAAGCACTGAAGAGATAATGTAATGTCTTGGCTTCTCTATCATCAAAGTAAAAAGAGATATTTCTTGTTGGGCCTTTTTAATTTTG
The DNA here is from genome assembly GCA_029721355.1 of Tegillarca granosa. Classification (NCBI taxonomy): domain Eukaryota; kingdom Metazoa; phylum Mollusca; class Bivalvia; order Arcoida; family Arcidae; genus Tegillarca; species Tegillarca granosa. The sequence continues at coordinate 18,297,220 of CM056606.1, read as the reverse complement.
TGGTTTCTATGTCAGATGTTTTTAGTTTGGACAGTTGATGTTGGGACAGTTGTTGTTGGGACAGTATGATGTCAGGACTTTTCTATCAAAGCACTGAATAGATAATGTACTGTCTTGGCTTCTCTATCATCAAAGTAAAAAGAGATATTCCTTGTTGAGACAGTTCTTGTTGGGACAGTATCATGTTATAGCTTCTCTGTCAGATGTTTTTAGTTGGGACAGTTGTTGTTGGGAGAGTATAATGTCAGGACTTTTCTATCAGAAAACTGAAGAGATAATGCACTGTCTTGGCCTCTTTATCATCAAAGTGAAAAGAGATATTCCTTGTTGGGACAGTATCATGTTATGGCTTCTCTGTCAGATGTTTTTAGTTGGGACAGTTGTTGTTTGGACAGTTTGATGTCAGGAATTTTTATCAAAGCACTGAAGAGATATTGTACTGTTTCTACCTCTCTATCATAAAAGTAAAAAGAGATATTCCTTGTTGGGACAATTTAATTTTATGGTTTCTATGTCAGATGTTTTTAGTTGGGACAGTTGTTGTTGGGACAGTATGATGTCAGGACTTTTCTATCAAAGCACTGAAGAGATAATGTACTGTCTTGGCTTCTCTATCATCAAAGTAAAAAGAGATATTCCTTGTTTGGACAGTTCTTGTTGGGACAGTATCATGTTATAGCTTCTCTGTCAGATGTTTTTAGTTGGGACAGTTGTTGTTGGGAGAGTATAATGTCAGGACTTTTCTATCAGAAAACTGAAGAGATAATGCACTGTCTTGGCCTCTTTATCATCAAAATGAAAAGAGATATTCCTTGTTGGGACAGTATCATGTTATGGCTTCTCTGTCAGATGTTTTTAGTTGGGACAGTTGTTGTTGGGACAGTATGATGTCAGGAATTTTTATCAAAGCACTACCTCTCTATCATAAAAGTAAAAAGAGATATTCCTTGTTGGGACAGTTTAATGTTATAGTTTCTATGTCAGATGTTTTTAGTTTGGACAGTTTTTGTTGAAACCTTATAATGTCTGGACCTTTTTTTCAAAGCGGTGAAGAGATATTGTACTGTTTCTGCCTCTCTATCATAAAAGTAAAAAGAGATATTCCTTAGTGGGACAGTATAATGTTATGGTTTCTATGTCAAATGTCTTTAGTTGGGACAGTTCTTGTTGGGACATTATAATGTCTGGACTTTTCTATCAAAGCACTGAAGAGATAATGTACTGTTTTGGCCTCTCTATTATCAAAGTAAAAAGAGATATTCCTTGTTTGGACAGTATTATGTTATAGCTTCTCTGTCAGATGTTTTAGTTGGGACAGTTGTTGTTGGGAGAGTATAATGTCAGGACTTATCTATCAGAGCACTGAAGAGATAATGTACTGTCTTGGCCTCTTTATCATCAAAGTAAAAAGAGATATTCCTTGTTGGGACAGTATCATGTTATAGCTTCTCTGTCAGATGTTTTAGTTGGGACAGTTGTTGTTGGGAGAGTATAATGTCAGGATTTTTCTATCAGAGCACTGAAGAGATAATGTACTGTCTTGGCCTCTTTATCATCAAAGTGAAAAGAGATATTCCTTGTTGGCACAGTATCATGTTATAGCTTCTCTGTCAGATGTTTTTAGTTGGGACAGTTGTTGTTGGGACAGTATGATGTCAGGAATTTTTATCAAAGCGCTGAAGAGATAATGTACCGTCCTGGCTTCTCTTATCATAAAACGTAAAAAGAGATATTCCTTGTTGGGACATAAAATGTTATGGTTTCTATGTCAGATGTCTTTAGTTGGGACAGTTCATGTTGGGACATTATAATGTACTGTATAATAATATTTTGTATTGGCTTCTCTATTAGTTTTAAAGTTGAGACAGTATAAAGTCAGGGCTTACCTATCAAAGCGCTGAAGAGATAATGTACTGTCTTGGCCTCTCTGTCATCAAAGTAAAAAGAGATATTCCTTGTTGGGACACTATAATATTATCACTTCTTTATCAGATGTTTCTTGATTGGACATTATAATGCCAGGACTTTTCTATCAAAGTATAATACTTACAACTCCACGTGGTCCTTGCTTTTCAATCCTTTAGACGTCAGTGTGCTGGTTTCCTTGCGCAAACTCGACGCGACCCCGGCTACTTGACATGATCATCGACTGCGCATGTGCAATACAGTAACGTCAAAACGATTCTTTCACGGTGTTGAGAGTGAGAGCGCTTGCAATGGGGACAAATGTCCCGAGTTCACAAAACTTTGTCAGAATCATTTTCATTCTTTTCGTGATGAAATAAGCTAGCGTTGATCTGGGGACATGGTATCTGTCCCCAGATCGTCAACAGTGTCCCCACAACGTGGGTGATAGAGCTACTAAATGACCCGATATCAACGGGTTTAGCATCCCTCTCTCTCTCTCTCTCTCCCCAAGCATGACATTTTCACAAAACCGTTCTTTATAAACAATATCCACGGTTTTAATAATCATTAATGGCAACATTAAAAAAGCGGGATGATGGGAAAAGGGGATAAATAAAGAAGAAAGTAATTAGGACGAGTGGCTTTGCTGGGGCAAGTTGGTACCGAACATTTATGTTTTAAAAAAAAGGTGGGACGAGTTGTGTGGATCGAGTTCACCATATTCCGCGAAAACACAATTTATATATTTCTGCTATGTATACATCACGATATGCGCCAAAGAATATAACCTAATTGCTTTGATTTTTATGTCCAAATGCTAAAACACATTTATGCAAAATTATACCATTGATATGTTCGTCGCAGATCCATTCCCCTAAACATGTGTCATTCACTTAAAGCGACAATTTTTTTCTGCCCGCCATGATGGATTCGAAGGCAAACCATTCAAACCGCCTCTGGGGGTAGTTTGTTCGGTTTGATAAACCGGATTGAAACTGTCTGCATAAAATAGAAAAACCAAAACCATTTTAAAACTAGTTTGTTGTAAGAAATGAATGGTTTGTCAAACCATTTGAAACCGAAACCGGTTTGTCGCCAAGAAATTCGCCCTATATAATACTAGTTCCATAACAGTCTAATGGAGATAACTCTTTGTAATTGAAACTCTCTATATGTGGAGGTAGCTTTTGTCATCATTCTGACGAAAAACGGGGCGGCAAACTTTAAAACAAAGTTTTATTCATTATTACAGGTAATTATTCCCATGTTGAAAGCCAACAATTACCATAAACATTAAATTCCCAAAACGCCACCGTGTTTGTATTATCCCAAATGTCAAGATCAGTACTTACAATGTATAAAAACCTGATTTGTTGGGATGACAGCTGGAGTCGCATGGTGTGCAAGCAGACGACATACTGAATGTTCAAATGGAAATTGGTGTTTCATGTAAATAACTTACTAGATGAACAACATTTGCTAAGATTTTTTTTATTAAAGTGTTCCATTGTCCATAAACATTCATATATGCAATTATTGTCTATTTTAAATACACATTGTTGTACAAAGTGATGGTGTCACCATTAAACTACACGTCATAGACTGATAAGTCCGATTTTGCAATTATATAGAAAATTGTTTGAATAATGGAAATATTATAAATCAAGGTTTTTTTTCATGTGTTTGCTTTTTAATTCAAGAAATGACATTGTACAATTAGTTATATGTCATGATTTGTTACTTATTGGTTTAATGTTTGGTAAGAGTGTTTCTGGAAAAATCCAGCATATTTTTAATTTAGATAAAGAGATATGTTATGTGTTATTGCTCATTTTGGTAATTCTATTATTGAAAACACCATTTGTTAAGAGTTTAAACCCCAAACCCAGTAATAGATTGTTGAACTGATGTATTGGTTTAGTGTTAATGCATTTTATTGAACAATTATAGTATAAAGTAAATATAAACTAGAAGTATAGAGACATTGATCTGAAGTGATTTTCGCAATCGTTGGTAATATGTGCATTACTGTAACATAAGTATAATGCATTGATGGTGAGGGTGTAATACATGTATATATTTTGTTTAATTCCATTGGATGAGGTTAATACATAGAACTTTCACATATTCAAGTTATTGTCGAGACAAGTTAAGCCTTTTCTGATTGGTAAATTAGAGAAGTCCAGGTTCTGTGTGATAACTTCTGATATTGGATCACAGTTTGACAACAGAACAGTTGTTGTTTGATCTTAGTAAGTTGACATCTTATAAAATGTTTGTTGTTACAAGCCGTTCTCAGTATGATAGGTTGTCTAGTAAATGTGCGAACTGTTACTAGTTAATGTATTGAAAATCCCGTAAAAGTACCTAAACCAATAATTGTTTCTTAGTCGATCATAGCTACAGTGGTTACTACTCAGTTCATTATGGTGAATAGTTATTACTATAAGTGCTGAAGTGTTACTATTCATAGACTTATTATGAATATTCATTACTATCCATAGACTTGATTTGCATATTCGTTACTATTCATGGACTTATCATGAATATTCATTATTATTCAGAGACTCATTATCAGTATTCATCACCATCTATAAACTTATGATTGGTGTTTAGGACTATTCAGTGTGTTCTTGACAGTATTCAGTGCTATTAAGAGATATTTCCAGGGTATGAAATGGTTAAAAGTTGTAATGATATTAAGCATGGCATGTTTGTATAATGTAGGTTGTATAACTGCATGTAACATTGTTACTATTTAATGTTGTATTATCAATGATTCTGACGAAATGGTTGACAAATAAACGGCGGCAAACTTTTTAACACAGTTTTATTCATTATTACAGTTGTCCTGGCATCCTCCCGAACCTGGTTAACACAAGGTGATTTTAAGGTGCCTGCGAATGTTAGTTTTGGAAAAGGCAGTATGAGGGCGGATAACATCGATAGTGCATTATTTTGTCAATCATTGTGTTATAAGCCCTATTTAGTGTGGTAATGATGTTCTTCAACTTGTGGGCCGACGGATATAATGGGCTGATAAAACTACTGAGTTGTCTGCCCCTGATTCACTAGAGGGCTAGTTCTTCCGAGGAGTGGAGAGTGGAGTAATGGTGTTTTACTGCCCCAGTCAAGATTCTTTCACTTATTTCGAGGCGGTCAGTTTTGAAATGGTGGAAACCGGAGAAAACCACCGACCTTCGGCAAGCAAACTGACAAACTTTCTCACACTAGAATCTGTCCCAAGTGGGATTCGAACCTAGGCGGTGAGAGGCGCTGTGATTCGGAAGCGCACGCTTTAGACGACCACTCGGCCACCGAGGCCCCTCGTCCGGGGAGTTTACGGCTGTAAACAACGTGGTTGCTATTGCCATGTATCTATTAAATGTCCGGTGTATTAGTTTAAATGCATCGATTCTTTTATGTAAAAAGTTATACATAGACTGGACTGTTGTTTTAAACACGCCTTTTACTTAAAATTATTTATATTTACTGATTTAAATTTTAGTGTTAAACATCGATTTTATACGATTTGACGATGCGCATATTGATCTAATCTTAACACATGCTCAGTTAATGGGGAAGGTTGGCCCATAGAATTTATCTGTTATAATACGGGGAAAATTATATGTTGCAATTTTTATTGTAAATATTGCATTTTTACTTAGTAATCGGTCTCATGCCGACGTAACGAAGAATATTGACCTGGGTTGAAAATTGACCCGGGGTTCATTTTTCAACGTTGAATATTGACCCGCGGGTGCTTTTTCAACGTTGAAAACTGAGACCAAAAGTCGTGAAATTTATATCCGGGGTCATTTTTCAACGGTTTGATTTTTTTAATTGCTGAAGACCTCAACACGTGGAAAATTGACCCTGTTGAAAATTGACCCAAACTACAAATTATTTTTGTTTATATCTCTTTCATTGAAATTTGCTCTATGAGACTGATCTATATCTATTGTCCTGTTGCAAATTTTGAATTTACTGGATGTTTGTAAATACAAATAAAATGTTACGACATTACTTATCAAATATTAACTTTAAAAGTTAATTTTCCCAGAATAATAAGTAAAATTTCGTCTGAGTTACCCAATGTCCAGCAATACACGATTAACTTATGTTCATGTTTGAGGCCACATGATGTCAATAACAACGACAGTGTTTTTAATTTTACGGCATTTATTGGTTTTGATTTTTGCGTTTTAATAATGATTCTTTATCAAATAAAATAAAATTTATGGGATTTTTGGACCCGCACATGGCACGTCTATTTGGATTCGCAGCGTAATTTTTCCTCATCGAATGAATTCATGGATTTTTGTAACTGATTTTTTTCTTTTATATAAGCAGAAAGACGCTTCAAATACCCCTCCCTTCCTCTGAGTCAAATGATTGTCCCCTAATTAAAATCAACTTGTCAGTATAAATAACAAGTCGATATACGAGTCCAACATACATGTATTTTAACTGATAAAATAGTAGACATTCTCGAAAATATATATCTGACAGCATGGTTAATGACAGGGGTCATAATTATCCGACTAGACAACATCATGACATTCAATTCATTCGACTTAAAAAAGTTAAATGGACTCGCCACATAGCAATATAATATTCTAAAATTATTTTGTCCGATTAAAAGCAGGGTTATCTGTTTGTGTTTGATTTCTTTCATAACCCCCCCCCCCCCAAAAAAAAAAAAAAAAAGAATACCAACAAAACCTCCAAACAAACAACATCGAAAAAATGTCCCCACCCAATAGAACAAAATGACCAAAACAAAGCACATTAAACGAACCAACACCACCGCCCCAACACCTTTATAGACAAGCCCGGAGTCTCAAAAAGGGGCGGAGAAATGGTCATTTCATGCTACATTAAATTTATCCTTTTAACCAACCTTCAGGATAATTAAAAAACCATTGGGTCATCTCCTGTGGTGCAAGTCAACATTAAAACTGACCAGTGTAACATCACAGAAGATTCACACAGAAAGGACCAGTTTTAAACCTCAATAACGGTACATTTACCTGTGACAAAAACATACAACTTTAAACTTTTAATTCAATTTTCCCAACAATTCAAAGTACTGAAGCGCTGATAGGACGTTGTCTTTTGCACAATAAAAGTATAACTAATGTACATCCATTGATTCTACTAAATGAATTGGTTATCGTTTATTAAGTCGCCCCGTAACGAAGTTCATGTAAAGTGAATATATATACCATAGTTATGTGATGTTTTTGATTGAAAAAATGGCTTCAAAATGTTATAGGACAAAGTAACATGTAAATTGAAATTGTCTTTACTTTAATGTTTTCAAGCGATACCTAAACCAAGGTTTTGAGTATACATCAAAGAGAGCGACAGAAACCCCTGAAATTAAGTATTAACCAATACAAGGGGTATTTTCTCTTACATATAAATTTAATATAAATTTTCATCATACTTGATTCATTTCAGACTGTTGATTGAAGTCATAATAAACATTAAATATCAGTCTATATTTCCAGAATTTTGCTTCTTGTTGTTGGAAAGAACAAACTACATGAGATTTTTTTTTCAAACCTATCAAAGTAACATAGCTACAACATGTTCTATGACCATTTAAAGTCTTAGTTGAACTCCTTAAAACCAATAGGCACTCATACAGGTACACAAGTTGAGTTGCAATTTCATATTCTACATGATGTATGATTCACATACAAAATTTTAGTATTCGCAAGTAATACATGAATATAAACACTGACCAGTTTTAAACTGAAATAAATGTAAGTTTATTCTGATCCAAATTTAAAAATATATGTATACGATGTCAACATTTAGATATGCTTTAGAAACTTTACTATTTTCATAAATAAACAGTGTTTGAATGCATGTATTATAACTCAACTCAGTCTTTCTTATAATAATAATAATATTAAATTGCATGGGACTGACCATCTTATATGGCTCAATGCATATTTATTGGCAATATATATATATATATATATATATATATATATATATATATATATATATATATATATATATTTATATAGCAATGCCAAGACAACAGAGTACCTGATATCACTGAATTCATAGATGTGCATTATAAATATTATTATTAGCAAGAACCACAATTCACAAAGACCTAAGAATACAAAGATTATATATCTAGTATAAAGAAAGTGTTTGCTTGTGACTTAATTAATTCACATATTTTTTCACTTAAAATGATTTGCTGCAAAACACAAAATCGGAACATCTTTTATTCAGACAATCTGAACTCTGATAATATATAACAAATGCCACCAACATTACTTACTAAAACTGTAGGAGTTTGAAAGTGTGTCACAGGAAAACAATCCAATTTTGTGCAGGAAATGTTTCATAAGTTTTTTAATATGTTTCCATTGCATATTCCTGGAATAATATATGATTTTACAGGAATTGTGCTATTACATTTTATTATGCACAAATTTTAAGGTGCACATATCACACGGTGCTCTGGTCATTGGTCATTCAGTGAATAATTTTATCAATTGATTTAAACTAAGATTTGGTGAAGTGTTGGTGCTATTGATCCATATAAAAGTTTTATAAAATAGTTGTTCATGTCGGTGACATACATGTATACATAATTTGCACAGCCATGCAAAGCAAATTGGTTATGTTATTTTGGGGTTTGAAACGATTGGTGTTGTCATAGGTTTCTTCTTCTTCGGGGTACAATGGGTGGGTAAAACTTTTCTTTTCCTAACCTCCTTTGCTTGCTTTATAGCATGTTTTAAGTTTTCATACTAATCTGAAAGTACCTCATTCAAATTATTTATCCTAACTTCAGGGTTAAAATCATAAGCATATTGCCATCACTGTCTTTTTGGAATGGCCCAAGTGATGAAAAGCCTGGCAGTTTGGCATCTGGTTTGCCTAACATGAATAAGTATGTAAGGAGTTTTACTCCACCAGCAGCGGTACCCGCTCAGGGGTAGTAAATATATAACAAATACCAGTTAAATTTTGATGTGCCAGATGTGCACATTTCGGAAATTCATTCCTCATCAGTGACACTAAGACCGAAAAGTTGAAAATAAAAAACATAAGCCAAACAGTTGAAAATAATGAATCTAAAGTTCCAAAATTATATAAATCCAAATCCAGCTAAGGAATGCTTTGCATGAGGGAACAAACCTTAGTTTTAAATAAATTCCTAATTTAGACGGCTGAAGATTTTGCTAAATGGTACATTTTCTGACAGCACGAAGTACTGCCTACTGAGTTATGGATACCCTCGGGGAGTTTTACTCCACCAGCAGCGGTACCCGCTCAGGGGTAGTAAATATATAACAAATACCAGTTAAATTTTGATGTGCCAGATGTGCACATTTCGGAAATTCATTCCTCATCAGTGACACTAAGACCGAAAAGTTGAAAATAAAAAACATAAGCCAAACAGTTGAAAATAATGAATCTAAAGTTCCAAAATTATATAAATCCAAATCCAGCTAAGGAATGCTTTGCATGAGGGAACAAACCTTAGTTTTAAATAAATTCCTAATTTAGACGGCTGAAGATTTTGCTAAATGGTACATTTTCTGACAGCACGAAGTACTGCCTACTGAGTTATGGATACCCTCGGGGAGTTTTACTCCACCAGCATAAATAAGTATGTTATATGACAATTTATTAATTTTACAAGCTGTTCTAAAGCAGATTTTGGAGGCATCGAATAAGTTGGGTGTTTATTTTTGCATTAACTGCAATAGGCTGAATAGAAAATTGTCGAACATGTTCAAATGAAAGCTTATTAACTTCAAGTGAATCTGGACAATAAAGTCGTTTTACCACCTCTACAAATACTTTTGTATTAATAGATCTACATTTAGGTACTCCAGGACGAACTTTATCCATATTAAAATCAATAAGATTTTGTAGCAAGATAGGTTCTTCTAGCATCAATAATGACACCCATTTTTCATTTGTAATGTGGCTAAATTTAGGTATAAAATTATTGTCTCCCATGCATAGACATATTGCCAAGGATACACAGATCATATATCCATATTAGTCTTCAACTTGTTCAATTACTGCAGTTATATCATATAGTTCTGGAACTTGCTTTTGTAGTAAAATGTATACTTTATTTAGAAACTTGCCATCATCTCCCCTTGGCCAATGCAATAATAATGCAAACATATGAACATATATACTATCTATATCTCCAGAGGTAACAAAACTTAATGCTGCCTCATGTTGCTATAGATCTGAGTGACAGTTGATCAGCCAGTCAACTTGAGCCATTTCAGCTTCACCTTTAGATTGTTTCATGGTATTAAGAACTTGTTCAACAAAACCATGTTCAGATGAAAATTTTGCACGAACAGGTGTGCAGTAATCTTTGGCTTCTGATATGACAAGCTCACTCTCTATGTCCAGAATGATGTCATGTTTATGTCTAGTTGGCTGACATTGCTTATAAGACATTTGCCTTCTGTAGATTCAATTACTGCAGACTTTGAAAGTTTTTCTTCACTCACTATCTCATTGCCATGTTTAAAGTGTGTTATGGAATATATTTTTTCTTTCTGTCTCTTAGTTCTGGTTGATGATTTCAAGTCATCGGGGGTAAATGAATATTTTTCTTCACTTATTACAAGTCTTCTTATAGAAGGGGATTTAGAATGTATGAGGGAGTTAATAATTGTATTAATATGTGATACATATTCGTGTAATATAAATAAATATATAGAAAGAGACTGTACATTGGAAACCAAAGGTAAAAACTAACTAAAAATAAATAACAATCAGTTTAAAACTCACGAGACAAATTTGGGAGTATTTAAAAAAGAATAAACAAAAGTTTTATTTAAATAGACCTTGTTTAATGGATGAAAGATTTGATTGAAACTCTTATTATAAGCATAAATGTAATGCAGAAATCAAATGTACAAACTAAATAAATAGACAAAAGAAAAATGTTTCAGTTTTAAAGCTCATGAGAAGATTTTGGGGATATTTGTAAAAGAATACACAAAGTTTCTGAATGAAAACTTAATGGATGTAAGAATTGAATTAAACTTTTGAGCATAATGTCACATTTAAGCAATAAATTAGAATAAATGTCCAACTCTTTAAGTAGTGATCAGACTCTTATGTCATTCTATTGAAATCTACAATAGTGGTCATCCCAGTATTGTGTGTTCAATTTGATTGACATCCCCTTAAAGGGGAGAATTTTCGGGCTTGTCTATAAAGTGTTTAATAAAACATGACATAGATCTCAATCAATATCAATATATATCAATCGCATCTAACATTTCCTGAATATTAAATCATTGAATTTTAGGATTATAAAGAGAAATAGAGGAATTGACTGAATTTTTTTATTGAAAAAATCATGGTTTATGATCTAAGTTCATTGATATTTTCTTTTATGTTGTTAAATTTTGAACCGGTTTTCTGATCAAAATTCAACGACGCGGTTCAATTTTCAACGGACTAGGGTCTAAATTCAACATCTTCGGTCTCATTTTTCAACGTTAAAAATGAACCCCTTGGTCAATTTTTCACCCGGGTCATTATTCTTCGTTACACCGGCACTCTTAACATGAATATAAGTAATATAGTATTGCCTTGGATTTTGGTGTATAAAAATGTTAATACATAGAGAATAAAGCTCTCGGTCTGATATTGGAGTCTCGGGCTGATATGGCATGTGATATGGAATTAACCATGCTTTGTTCTTTTTATCATATATTTGAAGTTTTTTATTTCAGCCAGTTGGTTAATTTCTTTATATCAGATTTTGTTTTCCTTACGGTAATTTGGTTTTTCATGGACTTTACAAAATCTTCTGTTGCTCTCTCTGCATTTCTTCTTTCTATCAAATAATCTAACTGCAATAAATTGGACGCAAGTTCGTCCATAATTTGGTCCCCCCGACTGGACATGGACGACATGGTGTTTGATTATGATCGTCTGCATCAAACCGGAAAAACACAGAGAACTTCCGGATACTGATAGCCGAGAGGATCCAAAAAGGGATGTGATATTGGGGCGCGATAAAGGGGGTGCGATATTGTTTTGTAGTTTGAATCAATATCGGATATGCAAAAATTATGTATTTTAGTACAAATATATGATAAAAAGGAATATAGAATTATACGTCGAAATTTTTTTTTGTATTTTTCATCCGTTTCAGGTAGTGAGAATTATTTACTTACTGATACCAGAGATGTACAAGATGTTAAACAATTATATTGAACACAAAAAAAATTAAAAATTATAAATTTAACTATAAACACTTGTGTCCTATTTATTTACACGATTCACAGTATATATTAACCAATAAAGAAAAATATTACTTAATTCAATAAAGTTAAAAAGTAACGACTTCATCTAATTAATTTTTGTATTATGATTTGACTTAATTATCGTTCGTTTTATTATTATTATTATTTAAAGTTTATTTAAACCCTTGACAGTTCAAGCTATATGTCTAAAACGATACGCAATAATTTTTATGAGCACAGTATTGGTATTCAAAACAAAGTGAAAATGTTTCAACTTAAACAGAACCAAACAAATTATAACCAAGCCAATTTATCATTATCGGCAGTTTTTTTAGCTCTCTGGAGAGAGAAAGAGAGTATTAATTATGAAATGTTTTCAAACCATCTGAAATTGAATACCAATATTATGGTTGTTTATTGTAAACAATTTACTTCCATCAAATATACGTATCAAAAATATTTACGGTATTTTGGAAAAAATGGAAACCTTTGATGTATAGAAAGTCGAGAAAAAGTGTATATTGGACCATGTCAAGGTGTGGATATACACAGATATTTTCAAATACTTGTGTATATTCACCCGTCGGTATACCTGCTAATTGAAGATTAATGGTTGCATCACCCGGGTTCACTGAATCAAGATTGTTTTAAAAGTGTTCGTAAGAGAGTGATGTATGGACGATATGTAATGAGTTTAAAAAACATTAGGTTTCCTCGTGAATATTCTAAAAATGGTGTGCATTTGAGTGATGATGGAATACAGAGATATTATTACCGATTACAACAGATTTTCAGAAAGTGCCGCCATCTGTGATATAAAGTATTAAATGGTAAATTATAAGATAAATACAGATGTATATGCGATATTTACCATATGTTCATGTTGTGAAAAGGATTAGTCTTAATCAGCACTTTTTTTGCTGTCTTGATCTCTGATTTGTTTTACCTGTCATAACCTTTGGCTACGCGCTCTCCTTCGCAAAATGTTAAGTATTCTTTTAAGTAGGAAATTTCGATCCTGTATAGTTTTTAATTTAAAAACGTTAAATTTTAATTCTTTTTTATCTATTTTGTAATGTTATTCGTCTATAAAATCGGCAAAAGTTTACCAATTTTTGCTGTTTTTTAAATGTGAAAATAAACATATAGAAATTAATCAGAAATTTGTACAGCAAGAATTCGGAAGCTTATATAGTGTGGTTTTTTTTGTGTTTTTTTTTTTTTTTTTTTTTTTTTTTTTTTTTTTTTTTTGCAATTGCAATCAGCCATGATGTCTTTTTAGGAAAAGACCCTGCAACTTTCTTCCATCAAAATGAAATGTGAGCATATTTAGTTAAATGCTTAGAACAAGCAGAATTAACCCTATTTTCACATTTCATAAAGCTTAATCGACGTAATATTACAAAACATGGTAGACAAAAGATAGACATAATTTGCCGTTGCAGGATTATGATTATGTATGATCAGAGAACTGACGAAATGGTAGAATGCACAAATTGTGGGGAATGGTTCCTTGTTTCTTGTGTAAATTCTAGACCAATTCAATCTTTACCAAAGTCAGATTCAACGACTTTTGTAAAATGGAACAAAAAATGCATTAGATTTTAAAAGTAGTCTTAAAATTGAATATTAATCAGTTATTTTTAAAATAATCATTTCATTAATTAATTTTTGGGGACCGGTACAATTAAATTTTTAATGTGATCTATTACGACTTTGTTCGTGAGATACACATCTAGTCCGTATACGGCTGATATAAGTTATCGTACTGTGCATGCGTACGTGTAAATAATGCTAGCCAACAACATACCTTAATATTAAATACCAAAAGTTACTTGGCCTAAAAGATCGATTTTGGTTATCCCGAGGTCTTCAAGCTGTATTCAACTACAGGCTTGTTTTCTTTTCCCAACCATCTTTGTTAAATATTTAAACATCATGATTTGATACCGAACTTTAAGCTCTAGGTATTTAAGTCGAATATATGACATCTCCCTTCCTTTGAATAATGATAACACTAAATATTTAAAAGTGTTAACAATAGTTCCTATCTGGGAAAATCATGAAACTAAAAAAGTATACAATTAAACTATTTAACTCGCAATAAACAGCAACTTTATGCATCATTACACATATAGTCCTGTAAATACTTTGATTTACTTATTATTCGAACGGATCTACATTTAGTGATTAACGGTGATGTAGCGACTGTCTCTGAAGTGGATGCTTCAGCACGACTTGGAAACTTATTTTGTGGCGGTTTTGATTTTAGAGTAGTCGCGATTTCAGAGTCATCAAATTCGACTGGCACGCTCAGTTCAGACTTTACAGTTAAACGTCTTTGTTTGAGTTACAGTTGGACGTCTTTGTTTGAGCATAGCGGGGTTTCTCGGACATTTTTCATTTTCGGTTTCAAACACCAAAAGATCTAGGTGTCGCACGTTTTTCATCTACCGTAACTCTGATTCATAAGTTGCTTATTTGAGTCATAACGGGATCACCTATGCTAAGATCTTTAAGTGTGCAACCAGCACGCGTATTATAGTATAAACCATTTCGCTTTTGACGCTGTTTGAGTTTGTCGTACACCTGATCATTATGTCCATTTGGAATCAAGAGTTTAGACGTAGTCGGTAACGTCCTAGGAATAACTGTGCAGGACCTAAATCAATATCTAGGGGCGTATTACTATAGTCTAATAATGCTTTGTATGGGTCATGTGATTTCTTTAACAAATTCTTGACCGTTTGAATAGCTCTTTCAGCTTGACCGTTCGATTGCGAAAAGTAAAGACTACTAGTTCCGCGCAGAATACCATAGTCTCTCACGAAATCTCTAAAATTCTGACGAAGAGAACTTTGGTCCATTATCGGATATAATTTCATCTGGAATACCATATTTTATTATCTCACTTTTGAAATACGTTAAATACTAGTGGTAACATTGTCGAATTTGTTGATTTCCGGCCACTTAAAATAGTAATCATGAATTTCAAATAAATCAGTTGCTGTTTTCGACCAAGGGCGTTCTGGTATTTCAACTTCAATCCTGGGTTCTTTCGGATTTTAACGCTGAACTTTGGCACAAGTCGAACAACTTGATACCTTTTCCTCGATCTGATTCGACATGCTTGACTAAAATAGTACCTCACGGGCTCGGCTCTTGCATTTTATTATGCAATTTTTAAATTGTGTATTAAATTAAGCATTTTGCTACCCAATGTCTGCGGAAAAATAAGTTTATTACCTTTGTATAAAAGTCCATTTATACACGCTATCTCGTCTCGGAAGTGCCAGTATTCTCGAATTGAGTGCGGTATCTCGTCTTTACATGTCGGCCAACCGTTTAAGACCGTGTTGCGCAGGTCTCGCAATGGTAAATCATTAGCGGTTTGGCGTTAAAATTGACTATATTTCTCAGGAGTCAACGGTAAATATGTTTTTGGATTCAGCTTGTTAACTTCGATTTTCGAAAGTAGTCCTTCTCTTGTTTAATTTTGACATGCTCTGCTTCATGTATCCGGTAACCCCATAAATTTGCTAGGTTCGTATATTGCAGCTATATCTCTTTTTGTAACGGCAATAAGCGTTGGAAGCGCATCGGTGCATGCTGTAGCGGCTTCTTTAAAATCGATTGTAACGGTTTATGATCCGTTTTCTACTAGTACTTTTCGACCGTACGTTATTGGTGGAATTTTTGGCAACCGTACACAATGGCTAATGCATCTTTCTCGATTTGAGTATAATTCTGTTGCGAACTAGTCAGTGGTCTTAACGCATAAGCAATAGCACCTTCGTCTTGAATTAAAACTGAATTAAAAAGTTAATGGTTCTGACGAATCGTAAAATCGTAAAACCGGTGCTTCTATAACTAACTGTTACAAAGAAACGAAACTTCATTCATGCTCGTCGGACCAAACGAGTTAATTTCCTTAATGATACACTAATATCCGACATATTCGGTAAGAATTTACTGAGATATTGAATGAAACTTAGCAATTCCTGTTTGTTCTACGGTCGTCGCATCAATTTAACTGCTCGCACTTTCTCAGGATCGGGAGTCCGTTCTCGATTAATATATGCCCTACATACTGCACTTTTTTTTACCTTAATTTCGCATTTGTCAAGATTAAGTTTTAAATTTGACTTTTTCACTTTGTCCAAGATGTCGAAAAAAACTTTTGCGTTGTGCATATTGGCAACGATTGCTTCTATGGTCTTCATCGGAAGGTGCTGGAAAAGTATGGTACGATTTAAATTCTTTGGAAAGATACAAATACATGTCTTAATCGGCTTACTAACTACTACAACCATACTGTTCACCAATTCCGTGGGTTCTGTTCGTTTCGCCATGACGCCTAGCATTTCCATTCTCGTCAATTCGTCACGAACTTAATCTTTCAGTGCAATCGGTATTTTTCTTAGTGCAAGAACCACTGGTCGGACTGACGGATCAACTTTGATAGAGTGCTTGTCCGAAACATAACGTTACCCTGTAAATAAATCAGAATATTCGCTTTTAATTGATAAACGAATGAGGCCTTCTGTCGCGTCACAGTTTACCGGATACGGTTTTCCATCTGTCACAATGACATCTACACGCTTTACGAGGTTTATGAGTTTACATATTTCCACACCGAGAACATTTGGAGCAATACAATCAGTTACATAAAATTTTTGATCATGGTATCTGTTATCATACATACTAGGTAAACATGTTACACCAAGAGCATTAGTTCAATGACCCGAATAAGATTTCAAAGGTCCAGCTGTTTTTCGTAATGCAGTTTTATAATGAAGAGTCTTGAAAGTGTTATATGTCATAACATTCGGTTTGGCACCAGTATCAAATTGAGAATGGACGGGCTTATCATTTATTAAAATCATTTCATTGCAGTGCTCTTCAATTCTGTTTACGTTGTTTTCTATAGTACCAACGAATAGCGGTTCAATTTCATTGCCGTCGAGATCTTTAGCCTTCTGTTTCCTTGGACATCAAAATTTGAAGCGATCCTTGCCGTTGAACAAGTTGCAAGTTTTTTCAATCGCTGAACACTTTTCACGTGGGTGGTTATATCGACTTTTGTAACACAAAGATTGACCATTACCATGGTTACCATTTCTATTAAATCTACCTCTACCTCTGTATCTTTGTGAATTGTGTGCGTCTCTCTTGTCTTGTGCACTGTTTGAACTTTGACCTTTCTTGTTGATCTTGTGTACACGATTTAAATTTGAAACAAGTGGATCTTCGTCGGACATTTTCTTAAGCTGTGCTTGTGACATTTCATATAAACGTTCAACTTAGTGGCTTTATTCAAGTTTAACTCTGAACCAATGTTTATTAGTTTCTCTCGGACTTTGGCGTGTTTAGTGCGAAACTACGCTTCCGTCACGCACCATGTTGTCTGTATCTGCATAACCACAGTCTTTCACAAGAACTTTCAGAGCAGTATTAAACTGATCAAAAGTCTCACTCTCACACTGTACCTTACATTGAAATTTGTATCTACTGAAGACTTTATTTGACTTCGGCTCACAGTATGCCGTGAATCTATCTATGTTTTCAGCTTTATAGGGTCATCTTCACCAAGATTCCAAGTACTGAATATTTGTTTGCCCTTTCCTCCTACCCATAACATCAGATAGTTGCATTTTACTTCTGAATTTTTTTCAATGGGCCTTTGAACAAGAAAAGAATTCTATGCGCTGTTGAAAATTCTTTCATTCTGTTGGCAAATCATTGGATTCCCAATTGATGCGCTCCAGCCAAATCCATTGTAAATCGAAATGACAAATGTTTCTACATTAATTTTCTAACAACTTATATTGCGGATGGGTCGCCAGCACATATATTTTCATGGATTCTGACACCATGTCATGTCTAGGATAAAAAAAAAACAAACAAACACAGTGGACCAAATCACATGTTTTTAGCTCACCTGACCACAAAGTGCTCAAGTGAGCTATTGTGATTGGTCATTGCCCGTCGTGTGTCAACTTTTGATCGTTAACACTCCTGAGGCCACAATTTGAGTGCAATCTTAATCAAACTTTCTCAGAATGATCCTCTTGACAAAAGCTAGCACAAGTTCGTATTTGGGCCATGTTGGGTCAATAAGTAGGTCACTAGGTCAAATTGTAATGAAACCTTGTTAACACTCCTGAGGCCCCAATTTTAGTCGAATCTTATCAAACTGGCTCAGAATGATACTTCTGACAAAAGCAAGCTCAAGTTTGTTTATGGGTCATGTTGGGTCAATAAGTAGGTCACTAGCTCAAAATATAGGAAAAATCTCTTTTAAGAATAGAAGCCAGTTTGCCAAAATCAAACTGAGTGTACATACTCCTGACAAAAGCAAGCACAAGTTTGTTATGGGTCACTGTTGGGTCAATAAGTAGGTCACTAGCTTAAAATATACGAAAAATCTCTTTTAAGAATAGAAGCCAGTTTGCCAAAATCAAACTGAGTGTACATCATTTTCAGGTGAGCGTCCAGGGCCTTCATGGCCCTCTTGTTTATTATATCCCCATGGCTTACAACATGCTCATATACATACAAGGTAAAACATATCGTATTAATGATTCGGGTTAATAATATTACTGATCACA
This sequence comes from Tegillarca granosa, assembly GCA_029721355.1. Classification (NCBI taxonomy): domain Eukaryota; kingdom Metazoa; phylum Mollusca; class Bivalvia; order Arcoida; family Arcidae; genus Tegillarca; species Tegillarca granosa. The sequence goes on along the minus strand of CM056606.1, from coordinate 18,278,424 downwards.
AGTAAATTAAATATTTGATGGATTATATGATGGAAGTGAATTCCAAGTATTAACATCACGCTGATGGAACTATTTGTTCTTTTGTCTTACTTTGCAAGCTTCACGTGTCAGTGATACACTTGATAACGGTAGTGAATTTATGTCTACTTCATCAATATTATTCAATATTTTAATAAACCTGGATCACATCAGCAAACTGACTGTGATATTGTAGAGTAAGTAGTTCAAGAGCTCGAAGTGTGGTCGGTTTGTTTTTTTAATTTCATCAATTTAGTTGTACGTCTCTGAACTCTTTCAATAGCAGCTGCATTCGTTTTGTATCAAATACACCAAATTGGTGATCCTTACTCGAGGGAAAGCCGAATAAGCCCTTAATATTAAGGGAAAAATATATAACACAAATAGCTGTTAAATTTTGATGTGCCAGATGTGCACATTTCGGATATTCAATCTTCATCATTGACACTAAGACCGAAAAGTTAAATTGATAAATAACATAAGCCAAACAGCTTAATGTGATGGCCAACAGATAAGATGTTGTAAATACAAAAACATAACATTCATGATATTATAAAAACATCTAAAGACACATGATGTTGAAATCCTTATCTCATCAACGATATGATCAAATTCTGTCTTTAGAAAAAAATTTTGGTGGCAAAAATGGCTCCAAATATTTAGAAAAGAAACAGTAATTTAAAATTCGAAGGCAATCCTGTGTAAAACATAAACTTTTTATCATTATCGCAGAATGATTGTAGCGATAATTTTTTCCTTTCACGTTTAGTCTCCAAATGACAAAATTATGCAATGCAATTTGTAGACATCATAGTTCTGAATCAATGGAGTTCATTTATCTATATGTCATCTCTGTCTGGGTCGAAGCACATGCTTGTGTAAATGCGGGAGACTCCATATTTATTTAGATTTTTGATACTTTTGTATCTTTTACATTTATGTAGCCGCGAATAGTTGCAAATTGCTGATGCGGATAAAATCATCAGTTCATTCATTTATTCTTGTATCTTTTCTCCTTTTTGCAGCTGATGTACCAGATTTCTTTGTACTAATTTTTTGAGTTGGTACCCAATCTAAATTTGTGTGGTACTTTTTTTTGAAAATATTCGACATTAGTTTTTAATCACTAACAAATAATTAAAGAAGTTATACATTTTATTGTACTTAATTTTTAATCATAAACAAATAATTAACAAATAATTTAAAAAGTTATACATTTTATTGTACATATTTTGTAAATTATGAAAATTTTACTAAATTTAAATGGTGGGATTTTAAATGTCATACCAATTCAAATAAATTACCTCAAATAATAATGAAATGATTTTCCGAAATGTACACATATGGCGCATTAAAATTTAATAAGTTTTTTTGTTATTGTGAAATTTATTTAAAACTAAGGTTTGTTCCCTCATGCAAAGCTCGATTTGGATTCAAATAATTTTGGAACTTTAGATCCATTATTTTCAACTGTTTGGCGTATGTTTTATCTTTCGGCCCCTAAGTGTCACTGATGGGGATTTTATTCCGAAATATGCACATATGGTACATCAAAATTTAAAAGGTATTTGTATTTTATTTATATAATAATACAATCGCAGTTCATTAAAGTTTCTCTGTAATAATATATTAAGGTACGACTTATTTTCATACTGTTTCTTACGGTTGCATAAGTTCAATGTTATTTCTCCCCATAGCCACCCCCATCCCCAATTTACAAAAGCACCTGACCTTATGTTATTATATGCAATAATGAAATATATATATATATATATATATATATATATATATATATATATATATATATATATATATATATATATATTCATAAAACAAACATAACAGTCCATATCCATATCACAATCTACAAACAAAGTAAAAACTTTGAAAACTGGCCAATTTAGTTATACGATTGAACTTCCATACAGGAAGTGAGACCGGGTGCTCCGGAAGGATAAGCACCACCTCTCGCGCTAGCTACACCCATCACGTGCAAAGTCAATGTATCAATATATCTGATAATTCAGACTATGTTAAATATGCTTACTGTTAAGGAAATAATCTATCCACACTCTAAGATTCATGTATGTTCTTTGCCGCTATGTCCAATCCAATGTTGTTAAAGCCATTGACAATCCCGTTTCTAGGGAGGAAAATAACGCATCATTGTGATAAGCTCACTTTCCAGGGGTTTTGATAGATAGAGGGACAAATTTACTGTTGTTTACTCCAAATTGACCCTTGACTTACTTTAAATTTTACTATTAGGTTTTTTGAAGATTATTCTTTTTTTTTGTAACCGTTTTTTACATTCTAAGTACCACATTTGTCCCCCCCTACTTGTATAGTTTTCTAACTTTGATTTATTGTGATAAACAAAGTAAATGTTTTCTTTATTCTCGTGCGGTATAAAACTTAAACAGCATTTTCATTGGATATTAAAATGTCATTTGGCATTTAAAAAATCTTTTCCAGCAAGTAATGTTTGCAAATTATCAAACAATGTTTCTGAACCTCTTACTATCGGGCCTACAAACTAAGACCTGTCTTTAAACTTTTAAACTTGTCATAAAAAAATTAATCTTTAATCAAAATTAAAGACATCATCTGTATCACTTTAGAGTAGTACCCATGTTTCTATAATGTTTGGAACCAATGCCTGAAGAACATGTGATTGCAACTGCTTGATCTTAGGATCTTAAATACTTCGTTATGTCTTTCACTTTGTTAGTTTTTCGGAATTCCATAAATAGATACCTTGGCTAGAATGAACGCATTTTGTTGGTCTTTTCAAACTTAGCCATGTCCTTGAAATTTTTTACTTTTTTGGAGTGGGCTTATAACACATTCCTTTCTGGCGTTATCGTTACATACAACAGTATTCGGAATTCGCTCTTTCTGGTAGGATGTAAGCGTTAAATTTTTCCATAAGAAAATTTACTTGCGAGGCAGACAAAACGTGTTGACATAGGAATGACAACCAAAATAAACTAAATCTAATGAAATTCCAAGATTGACTCGAAATTTTCCTCTCGGTAGTAGGATAACTTCTTTTGCAATAGTTAATACAGCGGTTTTTTTATATTTTAACTGCAGAATTCTAAGGTATTATTGCATTATTCTGTTGATATTGATATTTGTTTCAAAAATCAGTTGATTAAATAGGAAAACTGACCCCAAGCACCTGTGCCATGAATGACATTTTCACAGTAAAAACTAAGAAGCTTGAAACATTTACACATGTACATGAAACACAGCCGGAACATGAAGAAAGATTGCTCACCGAAAACAACACTATTGTTACAGAGATTTTCTCGTTTAATGTAGTAAAACCTGACAATAGAATTTATTTAAGCAAGTATGCTGAATTGCAAAGAGGTTTGAAAAATATCGAAAATACACATGATTGGGATAGACAGAAGGAAAGGATATTTGACATTTTTAAGCTATACAAATTTGTTTTCAGTTTTGGAAACGAACAAACGAAACTGAGAAAAACAATCGGTAGAAGAGGTACCAGAGGACTTTTTCGGGAAGAGGAATAAATAAGGCTTGAATATATTTGGTGTTTTACTAAAACACCTACGCGAAATGCCCAAGATGACCAGCAACAAATATAAACAGAATTGACTTAAGTCCAGTAAATATGGACAAAACAGCTGAGATAATTAAAATATCTATAGTAGGATAATTAGTTAAGAGAAAGTTATTTCGTGAAAGTAAAAAAAAAATGTAAAAAAGTTGAAATTATACAACAAAATCGAATTTGTTAAATTTGGGAAATGTTAATTAAGTAAAAAAAAATTCATTTCCAATATCCAGTTAAACTTGTAATGCATAAGACAAAACGCTTGCAATAAAAAACAAAATGCAGTAATTATAATACAAGCAATATATTTACAAGAGTCCATTAAACACAGTAATTAATTAAAATTGTAATTTTATTGTTAATATCACATATTTCATATATGTACCACACTCTGATGTCCGTTGCCATGGGTAGGTGAGCACTCAGGGGATGGCCGTCCTTGATGGAGCCGGGGTTGAGAGTGCACCCACAGGCTGGGCGGTGCGTGTTACACTATATACACGGTCCTAGTGGGTAGTGACTGTTCTTTCGCCAAGCACTCGGCATTACGAAATGAAACTCACGGTTCTTTTCTGATGGGTACTTAATATAAACGAGGTCCCGTGTCATGACAGGCATGGCACGATAAAGAACCCTGCTGTATAATGCCATCAGTGCAACGCACAGGCAAAATTTGTGCACTTTCGCCTATAGCTGGCGACGTCTCGATATAAGTGAAATATTTTTGACTGGGAGGTTAAACACCATTACTCAACTCAACTCAACTCAACTCCAACCACACGGACTGTTGTCCCAAAACCACCTCTGCTGTGTCTCTTTAAAATACATACATATTTATAGTATTTATTTAAGTGTAACATAAGGTTTTGTAACAGTGTTTCTGATTGGTTAATGAGATAAAAATCTGTTATGACTTAAGAAAAGGAAAACAAATATAAAGTCTTGTAATTACATAATAACTCATGTCAGGTCAAGTCAGTAAATGATTATACTTCCTAAAAGTGTTGACAACAATGTCCACTTAAAATGTCTACTAAGTATAAGAGAGGGAACTTTTTGACGAGCAAAAACAAATAATCAACATGTAAGATGATATACTTAATCCTAATCCTAAATCCTCTTAATACAGTTACAAACTCGCTATAATTGAGATCAATTTATACCTGGAAATTAGTGTGAAAACAACTAAATCCTTATCAAAATATTGAGACATTTTTGTATAATTAGTAAATACCAAGAAATACTTAATTTATTACATCTTGCTGAATATCTATAATATGTTCTGTTTATATTTTTATTTAATATGTTGCCTAAATTATAAATTAAACTTATTTCATGTTGAAATTCTAAATATATCAAAAATGCACTAAATGAGTCCTGTGACAATTCCCTCTTGTCTTTCTAAACTTGTTCCAAGTTTTTTTAGAGAAAAAAAATATTATTAGGAAAGAATTAGAAATTCATGACATTTTAAACCAATTACAAACTAAAACATATTTACAACATGAAATACCATTTACATTTTAAACAAATTGAATTGTTCCCTCATGCAAATCATTCCTTAGCTGGATTTGGATTTATATAATTTTGAAACTTAAGATGCATTATTTTCAACTATTTGGCTTATGTTTTTTGTTGATCAAACTTTTCGGTCTTAGTGTCACTGATGACGAATAAATTTCCGAAATGTGCAAATCTGGCACATCAAAATTTAACAGGTATCTATGTTATATATTTACTACATCTGAGCTGGTACCGCTGCTGGTGGAGTAAAACTCCCCGAGGGTATCCATAACTCAGTAGGCAGCACTTTGTGCTGTCAGAAAAAGTTCCATTTAGCAAAATTTTCAGCCGTCTTAAATTTTGAAATTTATTTAAAACTAAGGTTTGTTCCCTCCTGCAAATCATGTCTTAGCTGGATTTGGATTTATGTAATTTTGGAACTTAAGATGCATTTTTTTCAACTATTTGGCTTATGTTTTTTGTTGATCAAACTTTTCGGTCTTAGTGTCACTGATGAAGAATGAATTTCCGAAATGTGCACATCTGGCACATCAAAATTTAACAGGTATCTATGTTATATATTTACTACATCTGAGCTGGTACCGCTGCTGGTGAAGTAAAACTCCCCGAGGGTATCCATAACTCAGTAGGCACTTCTTGGTGCTGTCAGATAATGTACCATTTAGCAAAATTTTCAGCCGTCTTAAATTTTGAAATCTATTGAAAACTAAGGTTTGTTCCCTCATGCAAAGCATTCCTTACCTTGATTTGGATTTCTATAATTTTGGAACATAAGATGCATTATTTTTAACTATTTTGCTTATGATTTTGTTGATCAAACTTTTCGGCCCCTAGTGTCACTGATGAGGAATGAATTTCCGTGCACATCTGGCACATCAAAATTTAACTGGTATTTGTGTTATATTTTAAACAAGTATAAGGGTTTTTTTTTTGTTTTTTTTTATCACTGATGTAATTATTGTACTTATGCTGATAGTACTATTTTATGTTATTATTGTACTAATGCTGATATTACTATTTTTATGAATATTGTACTAATGCTGATAGTACTTTGTTTTTAAATTTCATTTCATAAACATATATGAATATACCATTTTCCTGTCTCAATTTTCTTCATTATTACTATTATTTTTACTTTTCTTTTAATATTTCCATCATATATTATCATGCAATATGATAAGGATCATTATCAGTCAAAATTACTGTATCATTATATAAGAACATGCAAATGTTGACTTACAAAAATATGCATTTTATACCACATTGAAATAGAGTAATATTGACACATATATAAAACTCACGATTTTTTATATGCAAAAAATAGGAGTTTTTTAAACATAAAGTGTTGATAAAATATGATATAAAATTAAGAATAAAGTGTTTGAACTGTCACTGTTTGTATGTGCAAGGAACAAAAATGTTCCTGAAAAATTTAAAGTTCCACCGTAGGCACATGGCTGTCTTCCTGTTGCTGATCCTTTTAAATGAAAGTAAATTCAAAAATCCAACATGAATATGATTTTTCACTTTATAAATGCATTCAACAAAAACACTGAATTATTTTAATTTTGATATATATCTAGATATCACATACACGGCACTACTTTTGTATATTGATCACTTTTTACATGTTTCACTGAATATTCTGGCACATTTATTTTGGATTTCCTTGATTAATAATAATCAACAGCTATTCCTTTTTTGAAATGAACATTCACACTGTGAAAAAAAAACTATTTATCCTGGGTCTTTTATTTTCCATTGTGGTAAAATTGTTATCTTGCTGAAGGCAAGTGGATATAATAAGTTAAATTCTATCCAATGTGTAGTATGTTGTCATCTGCTATTCATGCTGTCGTCAACTGTACCATGTTGTCATTTATTGTACCACATTGATCTGGTTTTCATGTGTTGACCTATTCTGTACCATGTCATCTTCTGTTGTACCATGTTGTTAAGCTAGAACTACTCTTAAATTGTACATAGCATTCTGCAGCAGATGTGACATTATTAAACTTTATTATTCATTTGTTTGAACTTAAAAGAAAAATCATTTGAAATATAGAAATAAGAATTGATTAACTTGTAAATAAGATTCTAGTATTTTTGGGAAATGTCAAAAGGAGGGGGGGGGGATATAAAAATATCACTGCCCCTTACACTGAAATATTGTCCCTATCCAACCTTATAAGTAATTACATCCAGTTGTTAATGCTGTTCTCCTGCAGTTTAAAGGCCTGTCAAAGGCCTGGCAAGAACATAATTCACATGCATTCTGTCATCTGGGACCCCAAACTAAAGTAGCCCTATAATGAAAAAAATATATGGCAGTGATATGTATTTATTTATATAATATTTATTTTATTTATATATTTATTTATTGTTTATTTTATTATTTGTATAAAAGGGGGATATAATATTTATGTGCATTTTTAAGATGTCCATATGTGTAGTTTTCAAATTGTTTTCACTATATATATATACCGATCACCATAACTTATCTTTATAAGCCCATTACTGTAATATAAAGCTTTCTTTTACACTCCTCAAATGCATACATGTCTACAGTTTTACCACAAATCCCCAACACAGTTAAGGTAGGTGACTGTAGTATGTGTAAAAGAAATTAATCACTTGACAATGCAAAGCACATCTATTAGAATTAAATAACGTTTTTGTAAAATAAACAAAACAAGTTGATAAACTACGCTCATGCTTAATTTTTTTAAATAAAGAACTTTTAGTTATTTATTTATTTATTTAATAAATTTATAGATTAAGTAATTAATTACTGGTATCAATTATTTATTTTTATTCATCTACTTATTTATTCGATTCCTTTATATATATATATATATATATATATATTAATATACATTTTTATGTTTTAATTTTTATATACATGTATTTTATGTTTTAATATTTATATCAATCAGACATCCACATTAAATGTCCATTTTTGTTCTTCTGTATTTTTCGTGTAAATACTGTAATATGTCGGGCTGTTCAATATAATCATCAATAGTTTGACAAAATGCATTAAGTGCTCCAATTGAACAACCCTCAAATGTGTGTCACAGGGCTCATTTAGTGTAGTTTTGATATATTTAGAATTTCACCATGAAATAAGTTTAATTTATAATTTAAGGAACATATTAAATAAAAATGTAAACAGAACATATTATAGATATTAAGCAAGATGTAATAAATTAAGTATTTCTTGGTATTACTAATCTAATTATTCAAAAATGATATGAAATTATATGAATCCAAATCCAGCTAAGGAATGTTTTAAATAAATTGAAAAAAATTCAGACAGCTGACAATTTTGCTGAATGGTACCTTTTTCTGACAGCACAAAGTACTGCCTACTGAGTTATGGATATCCTCGGGAAGTTTACTCCATCAGCAGCAGTACCCGCTCAGGGATAGTAAATATATAACATAGATACCTGTTAAATTTTGATGTGCCAGATGTGCACATTTCGGAAAATCATTTCTTATCAGTAAATAAATGATTTTCCTAAAGAAAAATATTACGTTACACAATTTGGGTTAGAGAGAATCTAAAAACAGCCAACCATTAAAGTTTTTATAGCCAATGTGTAAGTAACGTCGTTTTGCACATGACCTTCTCCTACTATCTTAAAGTTCAAAGCGACTTCAAAATTAATTGGATAACTTGTTAAGGATTATTGTATAATGGCAATTAATACTAGATACCAACAAAACAATATTAATGATTTTTTAAACAAAAGCTTACTCAAACATTTTACTAAAATAAAAATTTAGTTCGATAATCAAACAACCAGGCTTAATTCTTCGACAAACCTCCGAGACTATATTTGGCAAACTTGCAAAGTGGTATCTGTTAAAAGATTTATTTGAGCAGGGTCTAAGTAAAGATCCTCGAGTTTTTATATGTTCTACATTTGACCTGTTCCACATCCGGCCTTATCGCGGTTCTGCTACCTGTAGAAACCATTTCGACATTATTAGACAAATATGTTGGAAACTTTGATAAGTAAAAGAATATTTAGGAAACATTGCACAAGAGTGAAGTAAGAAAGGTTTTAAAACTTTGTTTCCCATTAATGATACTTTAAACCTAGGTAGCTTTTAAGTAGAGGTTTAACATAAATTCTTTGATACATTGAAAAACCAATAATAACATATTTTTAGATATATGATTCATAAAATATTCTAAGAAAACTATTAAAACATCCTGAACAAATTCAGAATAATACTGTTTTAACATATTCACCCTATAAAACAAAAATCCAAAGTTCATCTAAGATTTTGCAAATTATAATGAATAAATAAAAAGCAACAAACCTAATCGATGGCGCTGAATGCGAAATTAAATACTTTAAACCGCTTTATATAAGCGCATAGAAATTTTAGCGGTTTTAAGGTGCCAGTCGTATAAGCGCAGTTTTATTTTAGCGCCAGTGTTTACCCAGTTTTGGAACACAAAATTAGCACCTGTATCCGACTATATAATAAATCCTTATTCAGCTACCTTGATATAGAGAAACTATGAAAACTAGTTTGTATAAAAAAGTAACAGGTGATTTGTCGTAATATTTACGTAAATGAAGCCATACATTTACTCTTTGTCAACATATTTATAAAACTTGGCGGTTTGTCCAGAGAAAAACCCCCAGAATCTCCGTTGTTTCCAAGTCCAAAAACGACGATTTTTGTGCTTTTTCAAACCGTTTTATTGTGAATAACTGATTCTTAGGATTCAACGCGATGTCTTCCATTTTAATTTTATGAGAGTGCGCATATCATTCTCTTTTAGCTGAAATGGAAATGGCCTCTTTGGACTGATAAGGAAAAACTTATTGTTGATTTTTATGTTTGTGTAGATCAATACAGCTTTTCATTGATTAAATGTGATAAAAAACATTTTTTTCTTTGATCGTTTATATATGAATATATGACGGGGAGAAAAACATATGATCAAAAAATAATAGCAATTAAACATTATCACAGACCGTTTCGGGGACCGTTAGTATTTGCCCGTTAGTGTTGTAAAATTTTAGCGACAGTATTATTTTAGCGGTTGAACTCTTCCATCAATTGCGCTAAAGATTTGCCGCTAAATTTTCACAATTTACAGTACTAGTATAGAGACCCAAGAAAATGCTTTATTTAAGCCTTTAATTTTCGTTCGGTCTGTTGAATGGAAACGTTGCATAAATCCCAACAACAGATCGAATTAAAACTAAAGGCAATGCTTATAATTTTAAGTTCATAATTAAGAATACCAAAAGAACAAAGTCGGATGCAAAACATTTAATGTTTATGGAAAAACAATAAAATATATGCGCATGGTTTTTTACCGTCATTATTTACAAGAATAGTTTCGACATTGTCCAAACAGTCTATGAGGGAAAAACTTCTAAGCAAATCAGAATGCGTAAAAATGCCAATTTTTTATTAAGACAACAAACCCTAATCATGAGTCTAATGTATAATTTGCATGTTCCCCGAAAACCAATTAACTCTTTGCATGGCTCTCTCTCACTTTTGTGTGAATGGGCCGGGGCCTTCACAATTTGAAAATTAGCGCAATAATGACTGAAATTGTGAAAATTATAAAAGAGTCAAAGACAAGCAAAACAGCCATAAAACTTCATTTTTGTTTAATTCCAAACAGTTTATTTAGCATTCCAATGGTCTATCTTTTTATTCCCTAAATTTGTTCACAGTTAAAGCGAGATTTGGACCTTCAGCCACAATCCGCGTTATATGGTCTACACCCTTTTGATTCAGACTTGATCTCAACTTTGTTACAATAGTGTTCATAAGGGAGAAGATTCTCTCCACACAAGCTGTTGAGCTGGGAATCAAATCATCGTCGGCAACACTTACAGTTGTTGAGGACTGACTACCGGTATTGCTTAATGATTTCTGATTAAATAAAGCATCGATCATTTACATTTTTCGATGGTTTTAGCGTCTATTTTCTTTCTATAATACTTTGCGTTGCGGGACATTTTTCTACTTTCACATTAACAATAACGGGTTCCCCGATGATATACATTTAGTTGCGCTTTAAAAAAGTTCCATTACCTCTCATAGGTGATAGACACCTGTCAAAAGGATGCGGTTATGACGACATCCGCCAATAGACGGCTGTTGACTTATTCGCATCACATGCGTTAAGTTATTTGTTTTGCTTCCGGGATGATGTTCGCTGTGTAATTATTCGGTTTTTCTTTTTCGATTTTCTTTGACATTTTTTGTTTGAAGTATTTACACAAAGCAATTGTGAAAATCCACTTGATCAATTGTGAAAAAACAATAATAATTTCGATTGGGAATGGGGCCGAATTTTGGCCCCAAAAACAGCCCAGCAAGAGCTCTGCTTTGGTAATGGCTGCGCTAAATATCTAACAAAATAACTAATTAATTTTGAGGTGTCGGTGTGTATATATTGGAAAGATGTTCCTGGTCAGTGACTTTAAGGGCTAACAAAAGTTTGTAGATTAGAACATAAGCCATATATTGGAAAGTTGTTCCTGGTCAGTGACTTTAAGGGCTAACAAAAGTTGGTAGATTATAACATAAGCCCAACATTTGAACATCCAAAAATGTCAAAATTATATGAATCTTAATCGACCTAATGAATGCGTTGCACTATTTCAAAGCAAATTTATGTCTAAGATTGAAATTAATGTATGGTTTACTTGTGTACAGAAAGTAATAAAATATAAATGAACATTCTCTTCAAAGCACAAAATACACCAAAAGCAGTAAGATAAAACGTGAAAAAGACATTAACATTAAAATTGATAATGCATTAGAAATTGAATTCTTTAACAAAGTACAGAAAGGTGATGAAAAAAATTAATTCTTGTAAAGCAAAAAGAAAACTAAATATTGTTTAATCACATCTAATAATTCTCAAATGAAAACTTATAAAACAATTAATAAATTTAGAACCGGTAACATCCCACTTAAAATTGAAATGGAAAGACAATTAGACTTGAAAATAGTTTTAAGCAAAACTTGTTAAAACTTAAAAAGTAAATCTTAGCAATTAAAATTATTTTAAAATTATTAAATGCAAAATATTCTCTATAAGAATATATAAATTTAATTTGCATACATTTTGCTCAGGCAACTTTCTATATTTCATATAAATATGAAACCAAATTTCTTTTGAAACAGTTAAAACGACATACACAACGATGTTAGCCTGAAACTCAAGAAAGTGTAGATTTTATTAAAATCAAAATAATTTGTCATCTTTTTTTCAAATGCTTGATATATGATTTATGCACATATGGCACATCAAAATTAAATAGGTATTTTTGTTGAAAAATTATAATACTTGAATCAAACAAATGATGATTTTTTATTTTGCTGTTGATTTTTATTGTGTCCCACTACAAAATTAATTATGAATCTTTATATAAGGTAATAGCATGTATATAAGCTTAACCAGTGGTTGACCGACAAACCAATGGAAGGTTCTGTAATAACGGATGGATATCGACGTACAAGAATAAGTTGCCAAGAATTCATGCGAATACCAATTAAAATCTTTCATTAAGATACATAGAAGAGTTCTATTGAATAACCTAGTATAAGCTGAAATATCGTTAAAACTAAACATAATTTAATACATGGTGAAGATGATTGGACTAAAAAAAGATACATAGCTAAGTGATATGAATTATCGTTATTCCAGTAGATGCAGTAATATCATTCAAACTGGACGTTTATATAGACTTAGTCAAGATGATTGGACTAGAAATTGACATTTAATTAAGATACATAGCTAAGTGCTATGTATTATTGTTATTCCAGTAGATGCAGTAATATCATAAAAACTGGACGTTTATATAGACTTAGTCAAGATGATTGGAATAGAAATGGACAAAAATATTTTTGTAATATTTCTAGGTACAATTTTGCTTTACGATTGCATTTTTGTCTATTTAAGTTATAGCGCTGAACATCGATATCTTCATTCCCTCTTTCCGCCTAAATTTTTCCATGTCGTTTTTTCTTCAACTGTGATACCAAAGAATCTGTGTGCTTGGCTAGGAACATGTACAAGAAAGAAACAGAAACATCCCCTACCAAATTGTTACTGCGACTCCGAATGTCAAGAATATGATGACTGTTGTTTTGATGCCATAGTCAACAGCACCTCAGAACAAGAGAGTCTCCCACATGTATACAAACAATTTTTAAATTGCGAAACTGAAGCTTTACATGATAATTATTTTGGTATTTTGATGGTTTCTGATTGCCCTGCCGAGTATGAATTTTCTGATATATCAGAAAAGTGTTTACTCAATAAGAATATATATCCAGTATCAGCATATGATGGCACAACTTTCAGAAATGTATATTGCGCTTATTGCCATAATGTTCAAAAGTACAACGCATGGAGATTCGAATATACTAAGGGAAGAAACTGTTACGGTACCAATTTAGTAAATGGTACTATTTCATCGAAAATGAGATATGCAATTGAAAATGACTGTTTTTATCAATTTCTTCCGCCTCCAAATGCAAAGTTTCGATCGTGTTTGAAACATGTGCTCAGAGACGCTGCAGATAACTCTTCCTGCTCAAAATTTCAAAATCCTATTAAGATAGGTAATCGACTTTTCAGAAATATTTTCTGTTATAATGAATCACAGAGTCGCAACAACGGAGTATGCTTACCATCATACAAAGGAATATTTGAAGAAGGAAGAGGTTATTCAAGTCTTCAGTTAACGGGAATTTTTAATATACGTCCCGTTCTTTATATCTTTGGGCGGAAAATTTGTGAAGACAATTACATTTACGACGTGAAAAAGGTAAGTGTAATTTGGGTTGCTGACTGTTTTCAAACTTAATGCTTTATAAGTAAGTGTTTGTTCAACCTTGATAAAACATTTTAAACATCTTGTGAACTTTTTTAACCAAACACAAAAAGAAAGAGAAAACCCAGAAAGAGTCTTTCTCTGAACAAAAACTATTTCATATTATTAATCGTAAATTCATAACGTATTTAATATACCCTCTCTACGCAAATAGTAGTTACTAACGAAAATCGTATTGTTCAGAATACTTTTGGAATCAAAAGTCGTTGCTGTTTCTCGAAAACTTTAAGACATTATATGATTTAGGTTTTTTTTTGTTTCAGGAACAAAAATATTTGTTTATCTTTGCTATTCGCCTGTTCTATACAACATTATAATCATTGTTGAGTTTTTTAAATCAGATATCTGAATTTTGACGTGTAAATTTCGATTTTTTTAAATTGCGTTGTAATCAGAGTGACAGAATCATAAATTTAAAGGAGTTCACTTCTTTTTATTTCAATTCTCTCCGGATTAAAATATTTCTCTCTGATGAGACATCGGATCGTTTACGGAAAAAAAATCATGTGGTTAGTAGAAGAGGACAAGAACTATTCTTTTACCTAGTTAAATACAAATATACCAGTACTTTATCCGTCGATATACTTTGCTATGATGGTTTATGACGTACGGTAAATACATACATACCAATTTATGCTAAAAATACTTTATCCGTCGATATACTTTGCTACGATATTGTATAACATACGGTAAATACAATCATACCAGTTTATACTAAAAATACTTTATCCCTCGATATAATTTGCTACGATGGTCTATTACGTACGGTAAATACAAACATACCAGTTTATGCTAAAAATACTTTATTCGTCGATATACTTTGCTGCGATGTTCTATGACATACAGTTAACATTGTTTCTATGCAAAGGCGAAGATGCGAACCCGCTAAAAAGCGAAGACAAGAAAGCAAAAGGATTGCATATAATTAAAGCACCCTTAGTCAAAAATCATTTACAGTAGTTGTAATGAAGCAGTTAACTCGAATTGATGGAAGAAACCACGGCACCCGTGAAAAACAACGGAGCTTTGGTAAGCAAACTGAAAAACATAATCTATAGGATCTGCTCGAGTGAGATACTAACCTAGGCGGTGAGAGACTGATTATCCATAGGCGCGCACTTTAGACCACTCGGCAACTAAGACACAAGTAATCAAAGAGGCAAGAACCAAATAAGCATATTTGCGGAGCAACTAGTTTTGAATGCATGTATATTCTTAGGCATGGTGTTTATTATTTAAATTATATTATTATCCTAGGCGTCAAAATAGCGAATGACTAGGTTCCTCAAAAGGTGAAAGTTTGAAGAATTCGTAAGTTTTATTGTTGAAGTTTCTTTAAGAATCCAGCTTCTTCCATCATCACCGGGTTTTTTTAAACAAAATTTAAGATGACTTAAGTTTTGAAGTAATTGTGTTCAAATATGGGATAAGACATCATAATTTTAAGCGATAAAATAAATTCTAAAACGTCCATATTTTTCTATTGTTTCTTCTAATAATAAATTTCAAAAAAATAAATTCAATTGGGTTTCGCTTCTATTCATCCTGCACTTTTTAACAACTTCTACCTGCGAATAGCTGTAATAACGCTGATGCCTCTCTAAAAAAATTCATGTACACATTCACTATTCATCCTGCATAAAAATAGAAAAAAAGAAACTTTTTCAATTTTTTCATAAGGTTTTTGCAGTTTTTTTTAAAGTTTTTTGAAGTTTTTGTTTACATGGTAAAAAAAAATTCATGTACACATTCACTATTCATCCTGCATAAAAATAGAAAAAAAGAAACTTTTTCAATTTTTTCATAAGGTTTTTGCAGTTTTTTTTAAAGTTTTTTTAAGTTTTTGTTTACATGGTAAAAAAATTATTATAATCATGACCAAATCAAACTTATTATATGTGTTTTTGAAAATGTATGGTTCCTCTTCCGTCTTTTGATTTGTTTAATTGTTGAGTCGAGATGTGATAAAATGCTGAGTTGCAGAAAAAAACTTTACATAGTTTTTAAAATTACAATTTCGCTGGTCGCGTTTTAGTAAAACGAAAAAAAAAATTTTAGTGGCCAGATTTGACAGATTTTATACACGTATTTAACTCTTTGATAATGTTTTTATATGAAAAGGACTTTTAAATTTATTTTCCTCTCTTTCGTTGCAATTTTATCAACAAAACTCTCTCTCTCTCTTCTCTCTCTCTCTCTCTCTCTCTCTCTCTCTCTAAAATTCCAAACAACGTTAGAGGACAATTTAAATATAACGCACCTTGAATCATTTATAGATAGTTTACAAGGGTCTTGGCAATTTCATTTCCGTATTATCCCTTATTGGTTCAAGTATTTTCCCTTATTGGATCCGATTGAATGGCCTTTAGATGATTGGAAAGTGTTGGCTTTCCATTTTAAAAACTGTATTGCCAAACAACAACAACGTAATTGCCATATTTTAAATGCAAACCAAAGAAACAAATCCAAACCAACCTGACTCCTTCATTCATCAGACAGGGTTTTGTAATAGATAGATGGCCATTAAAACGGATTCGATTGCTTCACATTTTATTTATTCTCTTATTTTAAATTGTTTTATTTTTTATTTATTTTTTAATGTGAGTTATTTCGATAAGTAGTCCAAATAAGTAATTGCCAATTGAGTAATAAAAGCCTGTTCATTCATAAAATATTTTTTCTTTAACAGATCTTACACAAAGTATTCTTTTATTCTGCATTTTTCAAACATTTCTCTTTAAATCTTGACCACTATGGTTACTTAGTCAGTAGAGTACTCGCTTGGTATGTAGAAGGTCTGGGTTCGAAACTCCGGCTTGGTCTGACCAATACTTGAAAAAAAGATGGTGACTATTCTTTCGCAAAGCACCCGACATTTAGAAATGAAAAATACGGGGTTCTTCCGGGAGACTTTAAAAACCCAATGCCCCGTGTTAAGGCAGGTATGGCACGCTAAAGAACACACGATTTGCCCTGAGCGCACCGCAAAGGTAAAAATGTCTGCTTCTTCATCTATAGCTGGTGACGTCTCGATATAGGTGGAATATTCTAGACTGGAACTAAAACCCCATTCAATCAATAATCTTTTTAAAGTATTACAGCATATTTAAGATAGCAGTATTATTTTTATCAGTTTATTAACTTACTCATTTGTTATTTACAGGATGCATGTATACCCAAAAATTGCAGATGAAGAAATGGGAGACGATTGTGATGTAGAGTTGATAAGAAATTATAAATTCACAAAACCACTGATATATGTAACCAACAATACGATTGACAACGCTTTCATTTTACGACTTTCCTCATTTATATATTTGTCTTTGCCGACAAAACCTTATCAAATAAGTATTCTGCATTCACATGGACAACGCAGATGCATGGCAGATGAAAACGAGTCTTGTTGTTTAGGAACTATAGACATTATGTTTTCTGTCGGAATTGAGATGACAACAAGGCAAATATCGAGATTGGTGTCAGATGTCATTAACATGAAATGGAGTTATACAGAAGTAAAGGACAAAACAGTTGTTTCAGCATTAAATGTGACAGATAACAGTAACCTCACTGCAACATGTTATATCAGTGGGGAATCGAGTATGATGTATTTGCACAGAAGTATAGCGTTCAGTGCACTCGTACCTCGAATCGTCACAAACGTGCCAAGGAACGGGTCTCGATCATTGGTAATACCAGCCCTTGCTGAAGGTTTAATGGTTGTCGTTAATGAAACAAGCTTGATTTTGGATCTTAGGTTCGAAAATTTGAAGCTACAACCTGGAGCTACGAATGAAAGTAATCACAGAAATTTTAACAGTTCTTCAGAAGATGATAAGCTTAACAATGATTGGTCTGTTGGTACTATAATGACGTACATTACCATGGCCACGTCTTGTTGTTTTCTTGTTATCACAATCTGTGTATACAGTCATTTTGGCCTTTTTCAGTCATCATCTGGCGTAAAGTCAAAGTATATGATGGTCACAATGTTGGCTGCACAATTGTTGTTTATTGCAGGCGTAGGAGCTAATGACATAACGGCTGCTTGTATTGTAATAGGTATTATTTCCCATTATCTTTGGCTTTCTTCTTTTACCTGGATTTCTCTTATTCTTTTTAGCATCCTAAAAATGATAAGAATGTTACAAAGTTGCCCAGGAGCACTTCAAAGTGGACAAAAGGTATCGAAGATGACTTATTTTTTAGGTTTTCTGATGCCCTTAGTTTTTGTTCTGCCTTGTTCGTTACTGGACCTATTGTCGAACGAAGAAATCGGTTATAGCGATGGTGATATATGCTTTCCCACTGGTTTTTTAGGTAATCTCTTTTCTTTCTCTCTCCCGGTGTTTTTATCTCTTTGTTTCAACATCATTGTGCTTATAATTGCTTCTGTTTTATTATCTAGATACAATGATACCGTCCATCTTTTACAATCGGCGAGACAAGCACGATCTAACATACCGATTTATATGAGGCTCACTGTATTGTGTGCCTTCCCTTGGATTTTAGGTATTATTGCGGATATTTTACCGTTTGACGTTTTACGATATATTTACATTCTTTTTGCGGGTTCTTATGGTACATTCGTCGGGTTGTCTTTTCTAGTTGCAGAGACGGTTAGAACTCGGATTGGATGTACTCGACAAACAAAGGCGACCAATGATATACAATTAGGACGTTTGTAAAATACGTCCCATTATTTAAACGACGGAGGAGAAGTGAAGTTAAGTAATGGTGTTTTACGTCACCCTAGTCAAGACTTTAACACTTACATTGCAGCGGCTAGTTCTACAATGGATAGAACCAGGAATACACGGAGGGGGGGCACAAACATTCGACAAGCGAACAGTTAAACTTACTCTACAATCAGTCTCATTGGGATTTGAACCTATACAGTGAGATAATTTGTGATCCGTAAGTATCTATTAAGTACATTATATTTTGTACCATTATAATATTTTACATTGATGTTTAAATAAAACAATACCTGTGTTAGACATGAATCGATTCAAAAATCGTTCTTGAAAGCAAGCAAGAAAACTCTTAAAATATGTATTAGGAATTCGTACAGATAAAAGTAAAGTTCATTGAAAGCGACCTTTTTATGTAAAACAATTTACAAAATAACAAATAGAATATTAAACTCCTACGAGAGCACGTGAAAACATGACTTGCAAACATATATTGCGCACGTGGGACTTTTATATATGCACGTGAATATGTTAACGCCTTCTTCATAACATAATTGCCTGAACGTCTTTTGGTGCCTATTGCATAATTATGGTATCTTAGTTGCAATAAAAAACAGAACTAGATTAATCCCCAACAACATTTTTCTTTTTTTCGAGATGAGGGGTTTTTTTTTAACCAATAAATGCACTGTAAATAGAAATACGTGTTTAAATGTTATATTGAAAATTTAAACAAATGTGTATTTTTTTTTTATTAATTATGCATTTGTTTGCTGTCGTGTTGAAACTTTTTCTGTAACATATATCAAAGCTTTAAGCATTTCAAAAATTTAAATTTGTGTATGAAACTGCTTTTCTTAAAAAAAAGAAAAAAAAAAAACAAAATCACGCTTAATCTGATTTAACGTAGCTAGCTAAAATTAGCAACAGCAATTATTAAAGAAATTCGAGTAGTCTTTTGCGTTTTACTTTTCCATTGGTAGATACAAATTTATTCTTTTGAATTATAACGCTTATTTTTTTAAAATTTTTATTATTTGTTCTAGAAAATACCTTTGATCATTTTTCAATTTGGTGTTAGAGTTGGTTCAGATTTACTTCTTTTCACTAAAATTGTTTAGATAAATTTCATTATTTTAATTCATTACATAAAAGTGTTCTTGAAATTTTTATGTTATGAATTTTTTAGCATTGGCCGCTCAACTGTTAACAATTTTATGTATATATTGCAATACTTACGATTTTTCAATATATGTAAACTGTTTGTAAAGAAAAAACTGATTTGTGCATGAAATATTTTGTGTTGATTAATGAATGTTTTCGGTATTAAGTTCTTTTAAACTTCTTTTAATAGATTCAAGTAAAAAAAATTATCAACATGGTAAATCTGAATTTCTAATAATAATCAATGTTGTTTTATATACGTTTTACTGATTGAGTTCTAGTTGTGAATTAAATGTTGTATATATTATATATAACATTGCTCTTGTTTTTTTTAGTTATTATCCAATGTTGATCAATCTGACGGAGTATTTTTTATTTCTGTTATTTACCCAAAATTTGAACTAAGACTTTTTTGTCTCTGTCATTAACCCTAAAGCTGACAGACCCCTATTTTACAATTATTTTTTAACAAAGATTTTCTTTAATTTAAATTTGTCAAATTTGAAATTTTGATAATATGATAATTGTTTAGTTAGTTATTCTGGAATTTAAGGTGTCATTTTGAAGACATCTTCAACCTTGTTACATCTGTATTAAGTTTTATCACAAATATTTATTTGTAATTCAAAAGAAAGTCAAAATTCCTCATTTTAAGTCAGGAACAATCTATGTTTAGGATTGATTGTGAAACCGGGGCCAGATTATTGTTTTTTTATCTCTGTCATTAACACTAAATCTTAACGAGTTAAGTTTAGTTGAGTAATGGTGTTAAACGTCCCAGTCAAGAATATTTCACTTATATCGATACGTCGCGTGCAGAAATTTTGCCTCGGTTATTTTGAGTTACCAACCAAAAGAATCGTGACTTTCACTTCGTTATGCCGAGTGCTTGGCTAAAAATAGTGACTACCCATTTTCAAGTCTTGGGTCAGACCCGGTCGGGGTTCAAACCAACGACCTTTCACTTACTGAGCGAGCACTCTACCAACTGAGCTAACGCAGTGGTAAAATCTGACAGAGTATATTTCATCTCTGTCATGAACCCTAAATCTGACAGAATATTTTAATCTCTGTCATGAACCCTAAATCTGACAGAATATTTTAATCTCTGTCATGAACCCTAAATCTGACAGAATATTTTAATTTCTGTCATTAACCCTAAATCTGACAGAATATTTTAATCTCTGTCATGAACCCTAAATCTGACAGAATATTTTAATTTCTGTCATTAACCCTAAATCTGACAGAATATTTTAATCTCTGTCATGAACCCTAAATCTGACAGAATATTTTAATTTCTGTCATTAACCCTAAATCTGACAGAATATTTTAATCTCTGTCATGAACCCTAAATCTGACAGAATATTTTAATTTCTGTCATTAACCCTAAATCTGACAGAATATTTTAATCTCTGTCATGAACCCTAAATCTGACAGAATATTTTAATTTCTGTCATTAACCCTAAATCTGACAGAATATTTTAATCTCTGTCATTAACTCTAAGTCTGACAGCGTATTTCAATGTCTGCCCTTAACCCTAAATCTGACAGAGTATTTCTCATCTCTGTCATTAAACCTAAATCTGACAGAGTATTTTTCATCTCTGTCATTAAACCTAAATCTGACAGAGTATTTTTCATCTCTGTCATTAACTCTAAGTCTGACAGAGTATTTTTCATCTCTGTCATTAACCCTAAATCTGACAGAGTATTTTAATCTGTGTCATTAACCTTAAATCTGACACATTATTTATCATCTCTGTCATTCAATCTGATTAGTAACTAAGTGTTTTAAAAACCAGATAAATGGAATACAGTGCCAATCGGTGACTTTTTTCAACACTTTCAACACAAAGTCGGGTAGAATTCAACAGAAGTAAAAGTATGCCGCTTTGTATGTAGAGTGTATGTGGTTGCCTATGAGAGTTTTGGTTTCCTTTTGTAATTTTAGAACTGACCGTCTCCATGCGTCTGAAAGAAAAACTTTTATTTCAAGAAAATTCAACTCCGTCAACAATGCTTTGAGCATTAGTTTCAAATTTTACCAATATTTAAACATGTAAATACACGTAAACCTCAATACAGGAATTGTCTTTTTCTGCCGGAACATCAAATAGTACAACTGAACAACTAAAAACTTGAAATAAAATATCAGTTTGGAAAAAATAAATGTCAGGAATTATTATGATTATAAGATAATTCTTTGATGTTTATATTGCCGTTGAACAATATTAATGCGTTCTAGTTTGCTTGTATATGGAGTTATGACTGTAAGAAAGTTGTGTTGTTTTAATTTCTGTGACGCGTGTACGGTTCTGAAAAAAAAAAGTTCAAAAAGTATGATAGAAAGATCAGTCTAATTACATTTTAGATTAAACAAGGAATGAAAACATATCAAATTGAATGCATGGAGATTGAAATATAACACACAGAATGAACACTGATGTTATATTTAACGGAATAAAATACACTTGACTTTTATCAAAAATAGTTACAAGAAGCAAAAATAAACAATAAGAAATAAGAAATTTTTCCAATTTTTGACCGGACATCATAGAGAATTACAAAATGGTGACCAGTGAAAACGAATTGGCAGTAAATGCCCATCTACTAAAATATTTCAAGCACACGATTTAATATTTATGACACTTGCAAAAAATCGTTTTATTACGCAGCTACCAATTTATGCCTAAATTATGCTATTCATTTAGAATATAAACTGCAAACTGGTAAATTATAAATTAATGTTCAACCTCTGTAGTTACCTACATAGTGCATATATATAAAACTTAACATAATAGGTATGTTTAAAGATTATTCAAGAGTTGATGACATTTCAGCTTGTCAGTTACCGGTATATAATATCGATTTCAGAATTTTATGAAAGGGGAAGAGTTTAAAAATTTTCACGAGATATTGCGCCCAGCGACGAGGGGTCTTGGAGCCGCTTAAGGCCCTTGGCAAGTGCAGAGGAGACCCCTGTTGGTGTCCAAGTGCAAAGTCCCCCGGCGAAAAATGCATTGTAATATTTCTAATGAACTTTTTGCAATATTTTTTTCTTACTCTTGAAATTTTCAAACGGAGAGGGGTGCCCCCTTGAGTCCGCTAATGGTTTATATGTATTTGAATGCTTTTGATAATATTTTATCTATTTAGTTCTAAAACACAAAGATTTATTGCAATGTTTTTGTATAAGTTAACCCAAAGAACCAATTCTCTAGGTAACGTATGTAACACATTCTATTTTTCAGACCAAGTAATACAAATAAACACCTTGATTTGAGTGTTGGAGTTTAACTTCCGTTTAAAATTTCTACATTTAATTTAGGGTATTTATTTCTGGAATTGTGAAAAATACTAGAGTAACCAGCAAAAACCGATCGTCGGCAAGAAAAGAAAACTTCAGTTTAGCAATGGTGTTTAACGTCCCAGTCAAGAATATTTCACTTATATTGAGACGTCGCCAAGAATAAGCGAAAGTGCAGATATTTTGCCTCTGCGTTGCGCTGATTGCATTACATAGCAGAGTTACTTATCGTGCCACGCCTTCCTTGACACGGGGCCTCATTTTTTTAAGTTCCCATCTGAAACAACAGTGACTTTCATTTTATAATACCGAGTGCTTGGCGAAAGAACAGTCACTACCCACTTTAAAGTCTTGGGCCAGACCCGGCCGGGGTTCGAACCCACGACCTCCCACTTACGGAGCAGAAAACTGAAAGACTCTTGGCTGTGAGAGACCGTGATCGGTCGAAAGCGGGGAAGTGCAAATGAACCCTGTCGTCAAGCACGGTGTTAACAAATCAGTACAGTCGAGATTTTATTATTCCCTGTTCAAGCCTATCAAGGCTTGAATGATAAGTGATAAAAAGTTAAAGCGTTTGTTTGTTGGTCGAAATTTACAAAAATAAAAATTTACAGCCATACAAGTTTACCTGTGCCATCGAGTAATGAACCAGATTTTAAATGCAGGCAAACGGTAATTTTAAATTTAAAATCTAGTTCATAACTTGATTAGGTAAAACTCAGACAAAACTGATTTTCTGTTTTCGTTCATCATTCGTGAACTAAACTGACTTATTTCGTTTAATAATAAGTCGATGGTTAAAAAATACCATGGCTGTGATCCTAGAAATAGGTCCGTCAAAGTTAAACCCCGCCCAGTATTCAGATGCACGTGAGTTTTGTCGATCTGGCTAGAGATACAAAATAGTTCATCAATCTTGAAGGAAAAATGTTTCAAACAACTTTCATTTCAATAATTAAAAAAAATCCATGCCATATTCACCATCAGCTGACAAACTTTGTTTCGTTTCCAAAAAAAAAAAAAAAAAAATGATCGCAATGCAAGAAGTTAAAAAAGATTAAAGTTTGGGAAAAACCAATAAATGTATTCTTACGCGGTGAAAAAAAAAATAAAAAAAATAAAAATAAATAAATAAAAATAAATAGATAAAAATTAAAAAGAAAGATTAAAAATAAATAAATAAACCGGTGCATTTAATATTGACTCAGAATTTTCAAACAAGGTTTAAACAAGGTCCAGCATAAAAATCATATCTTTGTAAATAATGCTGTTCATGGTCCTATTAGCAACTTTAAGCTCGACGTCAGTAAGTTTTTTTTATCTAAGGATTAGTCTTAGAAGAAGTTTGTGTATGGGTAAAACTTGCGAGTGTATTTAACGGTCTGTCTTGTACTTGCGCGATGTAAAGTCGCTAGCTTACAAAGTCAGTCAGCCGCAATAAAAAAATACTTATCAACCATTCAGTATACATCGACAAAAGGTGAACTAGTTAATATGTTGTTAAACAACCAAGAGAAGAAGCAGTATCTGTGATTTTTTAACTGCAACATGTATGACCTGGTCGGATTTTAGAACCCAAAAACTTAGGCTTTTACGACTGTCGTTCTATCATTTAGCCATTACATATATCAAACTGTCATGCCATGTCTGTTGAAAAAGTCACTCTATAATGACTGGAATCTATTTTTGTCGAT
This sequence comes from Tegillarca granosa, assembly GCA_029721355.1. NCBI lineage: Eukaryota > Metazoa > Mollusca > Bivalvia > Arcoida > Arcidae > Tegillarca > Tegillarca granosa. The sequence continues at coordinate 18,253,537 of CM056606.1, read as the reverse complement.
TTTTTCATAATTTAAGAAACGCAAACACGCGTTTCCAATTTTGAACCGAATTTCCTTGTTTGTACAAACTTTATATTAGATAAACAATTCAGAAGTTAAACATTAGTCAATTTTGTCTACCACTAACGGTTTTAGTTTGCTTTATATAAAAGTCGTCGTAACCTACTTTTTACAGCTACAACAACAAAGCAAAAAGAATCATCTTGAAAGCGCAAACTAAATAACACTTTCTGTTAAGTTTTGATCAATATTGGTTCAGAGTTTGAGAAGTTGTCGAAAAATGGCCTTAATTGAATTATATTTGGTTTTTACTGTACTCATATATAACCTTTGTATGATTCAAAATATAAAATTTAATATATAATACTTATAATATTAGTGCGTCCATATGTGTGTCTTTCCGTGCGTAAACTAACGTCTTGTTCTTCGAAACTACTGGAACAGTTAAACACTTTGCAGTTTAGGCAAATTTAGAAGATTTTATAGGTCATATGTTCACTTTTTAGAGATGCATATGTTATTGTGGCTGCAACAAATGTAAGATATCTTGGTATGAAACTGTAGGACTTAACTTTGCAAAACGCAATAACATATATTTTGAAGGTCAAAATATTAGCACCAAGGTCATGTGAACTGGGGTCAACATCTCATAATTTTAAATGGCTGAAAAGCGCAAATTTGAAATGAAATGCAAAGGGTTTAAACCAAAATTGATGTAAAGGGATTCGGGTACATGAGATTAAAATTTATCAACCGATTTGGTTTCAACTCGATATCTAGAAAGTACACGTGTGGCCATCTAACATATACAATGAATCAACAAAAACATTTTATGGACCCTGTAAAACCTGAAAACATCGGTGGCATCCTCAGACCACACAGGTCCCTTCATTATCCTATAAATGAAGGTCTTAATATATATAATAAAAATCTTTGTGATTCACGATGCAATTAACATTATTATGAAAAACTATTAATTATTATCACCTGGTTTATCTTTAATATTTTACTTTATATTTTACATTTTATAAATCACACTTGACAACTAATGATACGCTTATATATAAAATCAATATTATCACTTGATACATTGACGACGAAGAATATACAGTTCACATTACACATTGGTGACTCTAAATATATAGTTACACAAATATTACGTTCACACGAAACATTGACGACGCCAAATATAAAGTTCAGATGACACCCTGACGATGCCAAATTGTACGTTCAGATGACACTTTGACGACGCCAAATTGTAAGGTCACATGACACATTGCCTACTCCAAAAAGTACGGTCACACGATAAGTAAACGAAGCAAAATAGTAATTTCTTATGACACAATGACGACGCCAAACATAAAGTTAACATGGCACATTGACGAAGTCAAATATCTAGTTCACATGACACATTGACTAAGCCAAATTTATAGTTTACATGAAACAATGAGGATGGCAAATTGTAAGTTCACATGACATATTGACGACGTCCAAAAATAAAGGTTTACATGACATCTTGACGACACCAAATTGTCATGACATATGACACATTGACGACTCCAAATATATAGTTCGCATGATAGATTTACGAAGCCAGATATATAGTTTACATGGCACATTGACGAAGTCAAATATCTAGTTCACATGACACATTGACGCAGCCAAATATATCGTTCAGATGACACATTAACGACGCCAAATTTTAAGTTACATAACACATTGATGACGCCAAATATAAAGTCTGCATGACATATTAACAACGGAAAATTTTAAGTTTACATGACACCTTGACGATGCCAAATTGTAAGGCCACATGTTACATTGACGATGCCAAATTGTAATTTCACGTGACACATTGATAACGCCAAGTTATATAGTTTACATGACACGTTGACGACGTCAAATTGTAAGTGCATATGACACATTGACGACGTCAAATATAAAGCTTGTTGTCTAACATTTTGTGTATATCAGTAAAAAAAATTAAATGTTGTTTAATAATTTTTTACACCTTTAACTTTATAATTATTTGTAAGTCCAAAATTATCCGTTATCAGTTTTTTCTGTGGATTTCGTACTCTCAACTCCGAAATTCTACACACTTCGCCCCTCGATTCGGGAATTCGACCAGCCTTATATGCTGATAATCGACTTGTTATGTTTTCCATTTCTCCGAAAGAGACCTTTCTTAATCCCTTGAATCGTCCACTATCGAACTGAAAATACGTCACATAACGAGATTCTCTATTTGGTAATCGAAACGAAACTTTTCTAACCGGTTCCGAACGGATTTTCATGAAGCTGGACGCCGTCGGTTGACCTAGTCTAGCAACAATGTCCTCTAGCTCACATTGTGAAACTCTCCGCTGAAGAATTATTTCATCTTCTATTTGTTCAGCTGGCTGTCTGGGTTTTCTTTGAACAGACTTCAAATTCGCAAGTAACGACGCAGCGCTTTTTTGTCGTTTTTCACCGGGAAATAGAATTCTAGAATCACTTTTAAACGTAACATGTTTATATTGGGTTGAAAACTTGTTTCCACGATTTGGTGACGTTCCAACACCCAGAGGATTCAATGAACGTGCTGATCGCGGTGTTGTAACATGGCGATGATAAATTTATCACCGGACTACTGTTTACTGTTCGTGAACCCTCAAGACTTATTGATCTTAACACTTTAGCTGCATCTTCGGAATATTTTTGACTTATTTGTCTGTTTAACTGAGGTGAAAATTCAGACCGCGAGGCAGATTGGACTCCATTTTGGACTATTGTTGAGTGTTAAATGCATGTTTTTGATGCGATGTCCAAATATACACAGAACTGTTATATAGGTTCTATGTTAAAGAGGTGATATCTAAGCATACATACTGAAGCATAGTTTAAAAATCCACTGAAACTTATCGTTTGAACTGGTAAATAAATTCCGTTAAACTGATCCGTTGGAAGAGAAAATGAGGCACATATAATGTCAAAATATCCCCTGAAACTTAAAACTGAAGCACAGTTTATGTAAATAAATACTATTAAATTGTGCCAATTAAAAAGGAAATGAAGCACAATTTATGTTTAAAAATTCCCCTGATACTGTAGCGTCGGAAAGAAATTGAGGCACGGGTTATGTTAATAAATTCCTGAAAATGTGTCCTTTTGAAGACCAAATAAGGCACATATAAGTCAATATATATCCCGTGAAACTGTACCGTTTGAAGAAATAAAACACATATAATGTCAATATATATCCCCAAAACTGTACCGTTTGAAGAGAAATGGGGCACAAGTTATGTTGAAAAAATCCTATCAATCTGTGCCGTTTGAAAAGACACTTATTTTTTGAGGTTATTCACTTGTTCTAAAACTCTCCGCTAAATGTCAATAATCTTGTATTTATCAATGATTGTGCCTTTTAATCACTTAGTAAGCTTACAGTAAAAAAATCCCTAAATGTCACAGATCCAATGTACTACTTTTAACTAGTTAATTCATTTTAATTCGGATTTATACGGCTAACAAACAATGTATATATTGTACAAAAAAGATCTTTATTCTACTTGAAATCAAGTTTAAAAACAAGGTAAAACTGATAAAAAACAAAGGAATCTTTGTTAATGCAATGTTGGGGTATTAATAATAAAAAAGTCGCATTGTTTATTGGATCCCGTGATAATAACATTTTTTTTTTTCAAAAAATACACGCTATTTTTATTTTATTGAAGACCACCCGGATCTGACGGATTTTTTTAAACAAAAAATCATTATAATAGATTTGTTGATTAATATGTCTTAAGTCTAAATTCGTAAATTCATTTCCATGAAAATAGAGAGCAATTGTTGAAAGTCGTTATAAAGGAAGGAAAAAAAATAAAGATTGAATTAAATTAATGGTGTTTTAAACGCCACCCCACTCCCATTCAAGATAGTTTCCCTTATATTGAGGGGGTCAGTTAATCGATGATCAAGGAAACTGGAGTGCCTGGAGTTACATCATAAACCTTTGGCAAGCGAACTGACAATCTTTCTCACACTAAGATCTGTCCCGAGTGGAATTCGAACTAAGGCGGTGAAATGCGCTGTGATCCGTAAGCGCGCGCTTTAGACCACTCGGCCATAGCGGCCACGAAAATGTAAGGTGTCTCACACGAATAATAGGTAATAAATTTTGAAATATTATTGGAGCGTGAATTTTATTTGAAATTACCAAGTGCTTGGAAGGTAAAAGCAATATAAACATAAATAAAAGAATGAATAAATGAATAAATAAATAAATAAATAAATAAATAAATAAATAAATAAAATAATAAATAAAAAAGTAAATAATTAAATAAAATTAAATGTTGACAACATAAATCAAATAAATAAAATGTGAATAGATAAATAAATTGAACCAACATATAAGACCTTCTCTAAGCAAAAGTTCAATTTTCTATAATTTGACAGTGTTTTGCATGATTTTGAACACATTTATCCTTGTACAATCATAAAGAGTGGTCAGTTTGATAAATTGTAAATACAATACAATCCACGAGATAAGTTTACAGTGATATTTCAATTTTAAACGTAATGCTATAATCTTAAATAATCTGGATTAGTTCATGAATGATGGTATTTATTGAAATCTTGAGTGACCTATATTTTGCAAGAAGGAACAATTTCACATAGATTTCGGTTTAATAAAGAAAATTCCGTCATTATATTGATTGATGTAGTCAACAGTTTTTATTGCGGCAATACCCATGATAACCAATATTGCTGCTGTAAGAACTGAGTTGACTTATAGCGTTCCACGGCCAAGTGAAAAATTTTTCACATATGTAGAGGCGGTCAGTTCTTCGATGGTGGAGAGCGCCTGCGTCCCAGAGAAAATCTATTCCATCTTTGGAAAGCAAACTGACAAATTTCTCACACTAGGAGTGATATTTGAACCTAGACGGCGCCATGTTATCAGTAAACTGACGCTTTAGACCACTCGGTCATATAGGGCCCGCTGATTTACAGATTATGTTGGTAATAAATTTAGCATGTGTAAGAGTTATGTCCCTTGATTCATGTAAGGTTTGGTGCATTGCATTTTGTAAACTCTTTTAACTGTTACCATATATTTCTATCAAAATTTTAAACACATTTAATGAATATTAACAAGCTCTTCTAGTTTGTTGTTGATATGTTTATATGACATTGAATTTTGAAGCATTGTCTGGAATAAATATTTCCTTAATTAAAATGTAAAAATAGACATTTCAGGAACAAGACGTTCATTAGGTTGGTTTTTTGTCAAAAACCGTTTCACCACGTTTTTATACTGTAAACTGTTTGTAATGTTAAAATGTCAAAAGATAGTTTTCTGAAGAGATATTGCTGTATTAAATAATATTTTGTAGGAAGTTACATAAGACTTATATCTGATTGTTGTATTGTCTGAATAACTAATTATACAGTATTTGGAATTACATAACATCTATCCCCTTTAATTTTTTTTGAAATATCCTAATCTGTATTATAACATTTAGCCATATGATATACTAAGGTTATCTAATGAGAAACACAATGACATGCAAATCGGACATCATTATGCAATCTCTATGACATTTCTGATTAGTAATATCATAATCAAACAGTAAATTATCTTTTCATAGCTCTCTCTCTCTCTCTCTCTCTCTCTCTCTCTCTCTCTCTCTCTCTCTCTCTCTCTATATATATATATATATATATCAGAATTTCAAATTGCGAAACAATACATTAAAAAATTTCTTATAGCAAGAAGTACAAACGAAATTTTTTAGTTTGAATATAGATTTTAAATGATTAATTTTTTGCCTGGAAAGCATTCATTTTTTCGAGAAAAAGTTGAATGAAATTAAATTGGAAACAAATTTAATATAGAAAACTATAAATTAATATACCGTAGTTTCTCGATGTCATTTTTTATTTTATTCAGATTTATTGAAGGGAAAAAGACGATTTAAAAAATTACACATTACTTATCTTTAAATATGAATGCATAAACAATTCTATAGACCCTATCAAAGTGTCGTATGTGGGCGATATGATAATGTAGATAAAATGGACAACATGTACTTAACGGGTTCCTACATCATTAAATCCATTCTGTATAATCCAGAGTCTAAATCTGCTCCGTTACCTACGCGATATAATAGAGTAGCATAGTGATAGCGCAGCGGATATTGACTCTGGAATATCCAGAATGCATTAGATCATGAAACTGTGATATGTCTAATTAAAAACATGATGGTATAATAACCTATATTATGTAATTCCAGACAAGATAATTTTGTAATGATAAGTTTATACCACACTTAATGAAAAAAATAATCATAATATCGGTAATACTCGCAAGTCACACCACGCGAGAAATAATGTCATTTCCTGTTACAACAGAAAAAGATGACACAAGGGATCCACGAAATGATCATGAGTTCCTTATATAAATAATCGTTTTTGTTGCATAAGATTTTGGAAAGATAATACAATATATAATCCAAAATTACAACATCTCCTATTAGAATAAAATTTGGATTATAGATAAAACAAAATAGTCCAAAATTACAGCATTTCTTCTTAAGACTGTATGAATCCTAATTATCAATGTCTCAGACCTACAGTGTATTACATTACGAACTGTAAGATGGTTAGAATGTTTGTCACGTCTTCCCAAGGTTGGCGTAATTTCTTAATGATTGAGGTAATATTAAATCTAGGAACGTGATTTTTATTTATCCTTAAAAACCATAATTAAGTTTGTACTTTTAGGTTTATTGTTTTACTTTATACACACACACACATATATACATGTATATATATATATATATATATATATATATATATATATATATTATATCGAGGCGGTCAGATTAAGGATGGTAGAGAAAACCGGAGATAAAACTCTCTCATAATAGAATGTGCACCAGCGAGGAAGTGAGAGACACAGAGGCTGTGGTCCATAAGCAGTTGGGCACCTAGGATCCTGTTATAAAAAAGTTATCCAGATAACTGAAATATAATAATAATAATAATAATAATAATAATAATAATAATAATAATAATAATGATGATGATGATGATGATAATAATAATAATGATGACGATAATAATAATAAATAATAATAATAATGATGATGATGATGATGATATTAATGATAATAATGATAAGAATAAATCGGAACCCGTGATCTTCAGATTGTAAAGTAACCTCACTATGTAATTTATTTTTTAGTTTGAACAAAATTTTGTTATCTAAATTAACCTACAATTGTTTAACATCACAATAACATGGCACTCTGAAACAACAGAAATATTATCTTATGTAAGTCACCTTGCTGTGTACCTAACGGACGTTCCTGATGTTAAATTATAGCAAGTACACATGTATTATGTATTGTATATTGTTTATTGTAGATCATACTCCGAGAAGAACGATTTGTTAATCAGTATCAATCAGAACAACTAGATTGTATTTAGGGATATAAAAGTGTCATAACATAGACATTATAAAATTAGTGTTCTCAAAATCTGAAAACATTAATATAACACTGTATCATCTTTTCATTTATGTATGTGTTCATTTGGACATCCAATTAAAAAAAAACGATCTATTTACGATAAAATCCCATCAACCACTGAAACTTGATTCTTCCTTTGTTAAGATACACCCATAAACATTTTTATTGCTTTTCGCTATATTCTTAGATCCTATCATATCTTATGTTTTTTTTTTCTTTCTTTAACTATCTAACCATTGTGGGAGGTCGTGGATTAGGACCCCGACCGGGTCCGACCCAAGACTTGAAATTGGATAGTGACTGTTTTTACGCCAAGCACTGGGCATTACGAAATGAAAGTCACGGTTCTATCGGATGGGAACTTAAAATAAACGAGGTCCCGTGTCACGATAGGCGTGGCACGATAAAGAACCCTGATGTATAATGCCATTCAGCACAACGCACAGGCAAAAATTCTGCACCTTCGCCTATAGCTGGCGACGTTTCGATATAAGTGAAATATTCTTGACTGGGACGTTAAACATCATTTATCAACTCAACTCAACTCTCTAACTATTTCTTTCTACTTCTTCTTTTTTTCTTCTTCTTCTGATGACGATGATGCTATTTTTTTCTAGCGATAGTGGTTAATTTAAGTCTTAATTTTCCACAAATACTTATTGGTTACGCATTGTTAATTTTGTTATCCTGTATGTTTATAGGAATAATATTATCATTTACCATTTTTGAATGTATCTTATGATTAAATTTAACAATGGTATGTGACAAAACTACAAAAATAATAGAATCCGTGAGCATACCACTTGACACGTGATTTTTAAAAAAAACTGAATATTGAATAACATACGTTGAAGTTACTTTCCCTCTGCTTCCGCCAAAAAAGTAATTCTGTATGTTTGCATTCTTGTTTCTCGAAAACATCAATAAGTCTAAATAACGATAGCTATCGATAGCAGTTACCTCCCTTTAAGCACTAAGTACATTAGAGTCATTTATAATGTTACTACTTATAAACCATTCAGGGACCTCGGATTTCGAGTGGTTACGAATCACTTTCCCTCTCATCGCCTAGGATCGAATCGAACTTTTGCAGATTCTAGTGTAAAAAAGTTTGTCAGTTCGCTCGCTGAAGGTAGGTGGTTTTCTCCGAGGATTACGGTTTCCTCCACCATCCCATAACTGACCGCCTCGATATAAGTAAAAGAATTTTGACTTGGGCGTTTTAAAACATTACTCAACTCAACTCATAAATTATTAAATCCATTATACTTGAAAGCAATACGGGTATTTTTACTTCCTCAAACTCAACTTTAATCGAATTTATTGGGCTGCTGGAGTGACAGAATTTTTCTGTCGCAGTCCTTTATATCGAGACGTTACCAACTAAAATTTATAACAAATTGAAATTCACGACTTCCCCTGTCAATTGATCGAAAGAAGTAAGATGTTTCTGTAACAGAAATGCAGCGGCTAAACTAGGACGCGAACCTCGGAGATCTTCCGAATACTAGCGGGACGCTCTATCGACTGAGCTACCCGGTCACCTATTAAGCACTGTCCACTACATTTTTTCACATATATTGTTTTATGAAATATTCTTATTTCGAAGTTTTACTTCTTATTTCGAAGATTATATTTTCACAAAACAATACAAATTAGATATAATCTGCGATTGCCGTCAGATTATTTATTATGAAGTTTTTTTTAAATCTTTATTTAGGCTTAGTTGTAAAACAGGGACGAAGTTTTAAATGTGACTTATGTATTGTTTAAATCACTTCATAAATTAAACCCGATATCATCTAAAATATCTGTATAAATCTGGTGTGTCCGTAAGACATAAAAATAGCGGACGTCATTTAACCAACTCAGTCTTACAGATGATTAACCAGGTAAACTAATTACAGGTAAAAAAGAAGCAGGACATATTACAGGTGATATTAGCAGGTACCATTGTTTATTTATTTATTTTCAAATTATTTAATTTATTGAACTTATCTCTTTATATAATGCTGTAATTTATCATAAAGTCGTCCCATTGATATATAATAACCATTCATATTTAACAACTCTAGATGGTGGTTTGTAGTTCGAATCAGGGCAGAGTACGACACCGGTTTTTTTCAAAAGGCAGCAGTAGGTTGTCAAGAAAATTAGAACTGAAAGTCTCCGGATTTGAGCTGAGACAATTGCAAATTGTAATCTGTGAACGGTTTAAAAAAAAGACTTGCCGTATTAGTGAGAGATCGTTTCCCTACGGTTACAAATGAAGTCACTGTGGTTGTGACAGTGAATTATACACACGATTCATTGAAAATCAAATTAACATTAATTAAATTTTGTATTATTCACTTACTTGAATCTAGTTGTAACTTAAAAATCATAATGAGCATCCAAAGTTACCACAGAATATTTCTGTAGAATTGAGAGTGTCCCTGCTGGGGATTTTACATGTAGGAAATGCCGATGTTTACGCCGGAAGTGATGTTTTTGGTAACGCATTACGTCGTATGCGCAAAAGAATCCACCATTTGTCCTGTATGTCAATATGCATAATCATCATTGCGGCAACTTGTTAATGTTTTTTTTAGAAATGTTGTCACAACATCTTACCAAATCTATAAAGTATTAATTGTGATTCTATTCAGTCATTACTATTATGTGAGTGTGTGAGTTAGTGAGTGAGTGAGTTAGTGAGTGAGTGCGTAAGTGTGTGAGTGAGTGAGTGAGTGAGTGAGTCATTGTTTAAAGCGGCACCAGCATTATTGCAGCTATTCGCCTGTAGGTGCTAAAAAGCACAATTCAGCAAATTAGTTAGAATGTTGACCCCAACAGATGCCACATTCGGGAGCTTGATCTCCCTTTAAAAAGGGAACGACTTGATTGAATGTGGCTATATCTACAGCATCAGAAGACAATATCTGTGTCTGCTGTTTTATGATAAAGGTGTGAATTCCAAAAGATGTGTTACTAATATATTTCTTTTTAGTTCAATAAATTTAGACAATTCTGTTACAAATAAAATTGTAAAATCGGAAATGTGTATCTGTAGGACTAGAAATCGTGTTATTGTTCAGTGTTATAAGATATTATGCAAATAGTTTTTGTAGCTGCAGCTTTAATTTGGTGACATATCGATATAAAATATGCTTTCTGCATGCAACCCAATTTTGTTAATTCACTTAATAAGGCCTTGCAACGCAAGCTGCAACGAAGCTAATCAATTTTGTATATTCTTATTTAACATTGATTATACACACCTTGTTGTTTTTATGAACAGAGATTAAAACCTACATGTAGATCAACGAGGTTTTCAGCTTCAGGTACCGATAAATATAGCCATACTTGCTGATTGTACAGAAGTAAGATACACAAGTAATATGTATAAACACAATTACGGTCTGCATAAGAATCATTGTCTTATGAGATTTCACATTCAACAGATAAATGAAGTGATCTAGATTTTTTAATAATTGCATACATAGCCTTTGTTGCTCTATCAGCAAGAGACTTTTTGGTTCATGAAAAAGAACCATTTCTATTCAAAATTACCCCTAAGTACTTAAATTCTTTTACAATATCCGGTTGAACATCATTCATAGTAAACACAATATCATTAGGAAGTCTTCCTTCAGAAAATATAACAACTTTTGCTTTAGATACATTTATAGATAATTTACATTTTTCATAAATATTCAGAGAAACAATCTAGTTGTTGTTGAAAATCATTCACAGTGTCAGACATAAGTACAGTATCATCTGCATATAATATTAAAATAACTTAAGATAAATGTTGAGCTTTGTATATAAATCATCTGAAATAGTTTCTATACCTGATATTTTATTATCGTTAAAGAATTGTTCAAGATCATTTAGATACATGGCAAATAAAAGTGGAGATAAACTTTCTCCTTGGCGTACACCTATCATACATTGAAAAAAAATCTGAGTGTGACCCATTTAAATTTATTCTAGATTTGGTACCATTATATATTTTTACTATAACATTAAAACATTTGCCGGTTATATTGTTTTTTAATAATTTCTGCATAAGTCACATCTCCAGACCTTGTCAAAAGCGGCTTGAAAATCTATAAAAACACAGTATAATTTTTTTTTTTTTTTGGTACGTAATCATTCAAATAAGTTATATAAAACAAAAATATTATCAGTGGTTGAATAACCATGTCTAAAACCGGATTGGTTCTCACATAATATATTAAAATTTTACACATAATGAGTAAGTCGAGTATTTATAATTGATGTAAAAAGTTTACCTAAACAGCTTAACAATGTTATAGGTCTATAATTACAAGCTTCATTAATTCAACCCTTGTTTTTGTAGATAGGAATAATGTTACCCTCTAACCAACTATCGGGTACAATACCTGTGTCAAACACAAAATTAAATAACTTATGATAAAATGGTAACATGATATCAATACTACATAAAATATACTCATTTGTGATCTTATCAATACCTGCAGATTTATTTCTATTGAGATTTTTAACATTTGCTTGTATTTCCTCTAAAGATATAGGTTCGATAAAAAAAATTAATCATTAAACTCTTCATCTAACATACATGTATCATTATGTTCAAAATTCTCTCTATCTATATATCAACATCCATCAATTGTATTGATATCCTTAAAATATTCATAAAAATCATGTATAGACACATTAGTTTCTTTGTTTTTACATTTTTTATCAATTAACTTCCAGTACTGATTTTGATCTGTAGACCTTAAATTTTTAAGTTTCTTTTGAAAAGACTTTCTATACTGTTTTATACTATTGTCCATTACATATTTATACTCCTTTTCACAATTACGCATGTGTTATTTAAAAACATCTGACTTATATATACCGACAATCGGTCATCGGCGATAATCGCGACATCACTACTAAATGTACACTTTTGATTTGTAGGATCATGCTTTTTATGTTATAAGACTTCAGGCAAAAAGGTAGCATCCATCGCAAAGGCATTTTTTTTGAATAATATTTTTTGCATAATTTTTCAGTCACAGCAATTGTATATAATGGAAATCAGAATTCATTTATACCCCCGACACTCTATGCACTTCTACCTAATTCATAAAAACCTATTCAACAACTTTTTATCTGTGTGTGTGTGTACGTGCGTGCGTGCGTGTGTGTGTGCGTACGTATGTGTGTGTTTCAAAATATAAAAAAAATAATCACACAATGCCAGTATGTACATGTTAAAATGCAGTGTTTCTTCGCCCATCTTGTATTTTAAACCTTATGTTGAATATTCAACGTTCTGTACATATAAAAACAGAAAGACAGTGATAATAAAAAGTAAGATGTTACGGACATAATTAAAGTTGTTACGGATTTAATTAAAGATGTTAATAAATTATTCATAAGTTTAAATAAGGTAGGAAGTACCTAACGCTCAAGCTAGGTATGGTGGTTTTAACAAATGCAATGTTAATTGTGTATAATATTTTTATCTGACCGCGAACTCATGATTTGAGCTCATGTATGAGACTGTGTGGGTTTTTTTTTATGCGCAAAGGGGCACCTATCATTACAATCGCTTTACAAAATGAATGAGTATCAAAAGATATGATAAAAAAATTATTTTGTAATGGACTGTCGTCTCTATTTAAAAAAATAAATAGTAAAACAAGAAAAAAGAATAAAACCAAGAATCAAAGAGTGAAAAAGACACACACACACACACACACACACACACACACACACGCGCGCGCGACGGCTAAATCCTATAGACAAGGAACAAGGGAGATAATACATTAAACAAACATTATTATGTTCATGCATTAAATCTATTTTATTCTAATCTACCATCCTTATTTTTATGGTTTTAAATACATCAATTGTTTTGTTGGCTGACATAAATAAAATCTTCTATTCTTTCAAGAACAAATATGTCATTTTGTCACCAGACATAGCATTTAAACTACATTATGGTTATGTCAAGGTTGTCTGAGATTTAATGTTTGTGATATCTCATTTATCATGATAAATATCATTGATAGCAAATCATTGTCAAAAAAGTAAAGAGAGAGAGAGAGAGAGAGAGAGAGAGAGAGAGAGAGAGAGAGAGAGAGAGAGAGAGAGAGAGCTTACGGGATGAAATTAAAAATAAGGATAATAGGCAAAGACCAAGGCAACATGGAAATCAGCAAATAGTGGGAAATATAGAAGTAAGTGCGAAAACGAATACAAGTAAACAAAACAAAGCAAAAATATTACAAAGTAAACGAATATGATATTTTACATCAGAAAGAGCTAGATAGTAACAAAATTAGCGTATGTAATGGCGAGAAAGTTTAAAATAATGTAACGATTAACAGGTATAAAAACAAATTAAAACAAATGATAGGGATGGAACAATATACAATAACATAATATAAGAACGAATTCCAACAATGGACAGGAATGGAAAGTAAGAGGCTCAATAACACGTGTTACCATCTGGTAATACGATAAGGTTAGGGTTTATTAAGTTTCGCTCAATTTACGACTTAGATCAATAATATCTACCAGACAGAGATTGATAACTCGAAAAAACGGAGTGACATGACAATCTCTCTCTCTCTCTCTCTCTCTCTCTCTCTCTCTCTTTCTCTCTCTCTCTCTCTCTCTCTCTCTCTCTCTCTCTCTCTCTCTCTCACACACACAAACACACACACACACACACACACACACACACTGTCATAAGCTCGTAAGACATTTTTTGCTTTTTGAATTCTAAATCCCAGCAAATAGGTAAACGTTAACTTATAATACCAACTTCAAACAGTTTTATAAAATTTTAATCGTCTTTATTTTGATTGTTGTAGTTCTATAAATCAAGACTTCCACTCATTAAAGAACAAAAACCCCGTCTTAATGTTGCCAGATGTTAAACAAATATACATTGCGTGTGACTTTATTTTCCGTCAGATCAAATATCTATCATATCTCTTAAATCATTGTACGTTATCTTTGATATCAACTAATTGTCGCTTCGGAAATAAAGACCTTGGCTTTTAAAGTACAATTGGAATTAAAATAAAATTCGATACATCATTAAATAGTGCATGCAAGTCGTCACCTTTTGTGTCATGTTTTTTGTGTGAGTTCTATACACGCATACGTCACATGTAATGTTACATACACGTATATCTTAAATATCAAATAACGACTGGAATCATTCAGATGTTTTAACCATTTTCTTCCATAAAATTGTGTAATTTTGTAATTTGAAATCCAGTCCATGGAACAAGAATTGCAAAAATATTTGCCGTATATTTATTATATAACTGTATTTTGTTGCTACAATAGTGTTAATTTGAATTTTAAATTCTGTAAATGTCGATCGAATCGATAAAAATGTCGACATAAACGGTTTATTGGAGTAGTGACGTTTATCCCTAGTCAATGTTACTCGCTGTAATCTGCCCCCAGGTTCAAATCATTCTCTCAATTGAGTGGACACTCAACTCAAATATTTCCATTTTTTCTCATCAATATCTTAAAAAAGTTTTAGATTTATGGGAATGTTTTGTTTTGTTTAACAAACCTACACTAAACAATTTAAATAAAACATTAGATATTCAATTTTAACTGTGAAATGTTTTAAAAATTGACATTGAAATATTCCATAATTTGAGTTGAGTGTACACTCAGTTGAATGAATGATTGTGAAACAAGAGCCTGTTCTGTCAGCTGTAGTATCATATAGCACTTTTGAAGTTTTATCATATATTCAAAAATGTACAATTATACGATAATATTATTAAATAAATAATACATTAAAAAAGTGCTATATGATTTTTGTATTAAAACCATAATGCATTTTAAACGTACAATATGATAGTGGGTTTGAACAACTTTGTAAACGATGCACACAAATGACGTAAAAAGTGAGCTAAAATACACGATTCGTTCATTTGCCTGTTTGGCACGGTTACTGACAAAAACTCCAGTCGAATATTTCAGGGTCGTAGAAAATTCAAATAAATGTGATTAATCTACACAAATACTCTTTAGTTAACGCTGCATTATAAAAATTTAAATGAGTGGAGTGGATTAATGGTGTTTTACGCCCCAGTCAAGATTATTTCACTTATTTCGAGACGGTCAGTTTTGGGATGGTGGAGGAAACCGGAGTGCCTGGAGAAAACCATCGATCTTCGGCAAGCGAACTGACAAACTTTCTCACACTAGGATCTGTCCCGAGTGGGTTCGAACCCAGGCGGTGAGAGGAACTGTGATCCGTTAGCGCGAACCTTTAGACCACTCGGTCACCGAGGCCCAAAAAACTAAAATGATACCGTTTTTGCACTTATATAAAGCAGAGCTGCTCAGCAAGTGGTTGGTTGCTTCAACAAAGCACAGCCAATACATTACGTTTCTCCGATATTCTACATGTATTGTCATTTAAAACAATGTCATGTGGTTTTTTTTTCAATACTTCAAAGGTTATACAGATTGGTATTGTATATGTATCTGTCTCAGAATGCGACTGTTTCGTCTTTTACAAGTGTTTTTATTTTTGATTTTTTATTCGTTTTTATTTATTTATTGATTGTTTGTTTGTTTGTTCCTGTTGCATTGAATATTACAAAGTATATGTTTTAGTCCACAGATTATTTCCTTTCATTTAACTTAGATGTTCCTAGCTTATTACAAATAAGCTCTTGTTTCCCACACCCGGAATAAGCCGAATGATAGATGTTTAGTGTGAAGTCGACCTTTTGCAGTCTCCTCTTATCATAACAACTCATTTTGTCTTTTCTATAGGTGAGAATCGACTTCATGCGAGAAATAAACAAGCATCATGTTGTCTGTGGAAACAGCGCGCAGACATTCCATAATGGCGACCGGAAGTAATAGCCGACGACAATCTTTTGCTGTGTCATTCGATGTTAAAGATGGGACGACTGGAAATGGCCATGAACGTAGAGATTCACAGTCATCACAAATGTATCGGAGAAAAGCTAGTTTTTACGGAATCTTTGGTCCGATTGATGTCGACGACGAACTTAAAAAAGACGACGTAAGTTTCATTATCGATATTTGTACTTGCTATTATAATTGGCCAATAATTGCATTAAAGACATTAAAAACAAATAAAAGTATCTTGCTTATAATCAAGTTTGAAAATTCCAAATTTCTAATTCATGTACGATCAATTAAGACCGAAGCAGACTGAAAGTATTATTTATTGAATATAATTTTCTCATGCAGCACGTGCACGCGAATGTGTCTCTAAAATAATCCTTGAGACATTGGCAAAAAGCATATGTATTTCGACAGGAATAGACAAAAACAGGGGTGGATCCGAAATTTTCAGAAAGGAGGGAATGAGAATGAGAATTTTATTATGACATACTTCAAGCGTCAAAGGCTCAAGCCCCGAGCGGTGAGCGGTCTTGGGGCCGCTAAAAACCCTCAGCAGGACCAAGGCAGAGCTGTGTTTGGAGTCAGAGGGCGAGGTCCACGGCGTAAAAAGTTTTTAATATTTCTTGGAACCTTTTGGTCACATCTCTCTCTCTCTCTCTCTCTCTCTCTCTCTCTCTCTCTCTCTCCTCTCTCTCTCTCTCTCTCTCTCCTCTCTCTCTCTCTCTCTCTCTCTCTCTCCGTTTGTGATCGAAGTAATTTTTGTGATTTAGGTCATTGTAAATGTTAAAAAATCACAGAAATGATGAAAATGTTTTGATTTTGTCAATGATGGATTTTTTCAGTCATTATTAAAACTTTAGAGGAGGGTAAAAATAAAACATAATACAACTGAAATGTTGGTTCTTAACAAATAATTAACTCACAAGCTTAAAGCTGCATTAAGTTTTCCTAGGAAAAAATTAAAACGGTGCTAATCTAATTAATGATGTTCCTAATAAACAATGTTACATTTGGTTTAACGATAAAATCTCGAAAAAATACAGAAACAACAACAATTTCACAGTGAGATGGGAGGCTAATCGTAGAACATGGTTACGCCATAAAACGGTGAAATACGATAAACACAGAATTTCATTAAATTTGTGACTTTGTAAGAGATACGTAATTTCATTGCGAATAAATTTGGATATTAATGACGGACAATTAATACAATTTGTCAGGTTTCACCTTCGATTCATTGGAATTCCCGTACATCCGTGCGCATGCTGTAGGCAAATAATAATCATCGTTAAACATTGACCGGTCCGCTAGAAGATTCCGTTTATTTACAGCTAATAGGAATGCAATTTGAGGAATGAAAAAAAAAACAAAAAAAGATTCTGAAAATTGAAAAATTTAATGCAGCTTTAAAAGTTGCCTAGGTTGATATAGGAATCAACATGTCTGTCTGTCATGTAGAATCGTAACCGCTGCATAACCTTCACATCTATAAATTGATGTTTGACAAGTAAGATGTTGTGTCATTTACTACGTTAAGTCAAAGGTCAAGGTCACACAGTCAAATGGAGTCGTTGGGGGCGCGGTGTATGATGGGCAGTTGTCAGTTTCGGTATTTTCTTGTTTAAATCTGACTAAAAGTCTGTTTTGTTTATTCTTTTATTTTTTGGTTAAGTCCTGTGATGAAGAAAAAATCAGAAGAAAGGTATTCGGAACAAAGCTGCTTGATATAAAACTCGGTAGTGTGGACACCTCTGTATCACGTCCAACTATAGCAAGTGCGCGAAGGTCAGTTTTATGGTCACGTGAGCGTGTCATGTATGAGGAAAATAACAAGAAAGATACAAAAGAGTTTTGTGATCGTCCATATATGTACAAACAATATCCCGAGCTGAAAAAGCATTATCCAGGGACATGGAGAGTAGCAAATCAAGACGAAATGGAAGCTATAATCAAGAGATTAACAAGAGGGACGTTTTTGAGTAGGATACGTTCAGCCCCGCCAAAATCTCGGCGGTATCAAATGCCATTCGTTGTACGAACAGTCAAAAGTGCCCCTCCTGTTTGATTCTTATATATTTCAAAACGATAATAATAAAACTCTGATAAATGGTAATACATGTAACCGGTCTCACCTGATCTTTAAAAAAATTGCCAAGTGAACGGCAAACCCTTAATATCAATAAGGAAATATATCAATCGGAAAAAGTTCTGCTCGATTAGGGTTCAACGGTAGGCATTGAGATGAACTGTGATCCATAAATGGTGTAATTTTTGTGTTATGGTCTGACGTCTTTGTTGCATTAAAATGTTTTACTTAATTTTGTGTAAACTATTTTTTATCAATTTGTTTTAAAAAATGTGCTTGACATAATTTTAAGCGAAAAACTCTCTGTGCTTGTTGACAGGATGATATTTAATTAAAAAGATAATAATCTAGAAATATTGTTGGGTTAATTATTTTAAATTAAAATCGTACAATTAAAATTGATCTATAGATCTAGATTTGGACAGAATTGAACAAGGTAAAGCACGGAAGCGTTCGTGTGATTCAGGAAAGACAACTCTAACAGGCCTATTGATGTGAATAAAAACTAATCGGGTTTGATATGATTTGATTGAATAGGATTTTACATCCCAGTCAAGAAGATTTCAATTATATCGAGACGTCATCAGCTATGGGTGAAGTGGCAGAAACTTTGAACTTTGCAGTGCGCTTAAGGCAATGTGCAGGGAGGGTCACGCCCAGTCGTGACCTAGAGCATTGGCTTTTAAGGTCTTCTCCGAAGTACCCCGTGACTTTATTTCAAAATATCGGCTGCATAGAAAAAGAACACCCAGTACCGGCTGGGGTTCGAACCCCAACCCCACACATACAAAACCAATTGGGGATTAGTTATCGCAGTCTTTTAGAAGATTTAAATTTATTGTCACGAACTGATGGACTCTCGCATACAATGCTGGAAATCGATTATAAATTTACTTGAGCCACCCTGTGCTATTAATGTCACCGCTGGAACCCTTGAATTCACTTGAGCCACTCTGTGGTTTTTGTGTCATCGCGGGAACCTTTAAATTCACTTAAGACCATCCTGTGGTTTAGGGTGGACCGCAGTAACATTTAAATTCACTAAAAGGACCCTGTGATTTCACTGTCGACAGTGGAAACCCTTGAATTCACTTGAGCCATCCTATGATTATCATGTTGGCCGCGGGAATCCATAAATTCACTTGAGCCATCCTGTGATTTTAAAGTCGACCGTGTGCAACAAGATTTTCGCTTTGTGATAAATATTTATGAGTTGTCGAGGTATCATTGTAATAAACTAAATAGTGCTAAATTATCTTCGATTGTGTTGGTCAGTGTACTAGCACTTTTACA